>CM060910.1:197489442-198089442 GCA_030737875.1 Allium sativum
CTCACCTGCCGAATCAACTAGCCCCGAAAATGGATGGCGCTTAAGCGTGCTACCCACACTCGGCCATCGAGGCGGCTGCCATGCCTTGATGAGTAGGAGGGCGCGGTGGCTGCTGCAAAATCTAAGGCGTGAGCCTGATAACTGGACATTTTTCGATATCGCTATCGAAAAAGGTCCAGTTATATTAACATGTGGGCCGATGCCCATAGCCCAGGAACAATGAAAAGAAATCGATGAATGTGTCCGGACCAAGCAACGAATAAGCGCTAGCAGATGAGATTGGACCTATAGAATAGGTGCGTAGCGAAAGAAGCAAGACACTTGGACAGGGTCTAAAAAGCCCATTTTGAGTATTTGACTCGTACAACGAAACGACCTTTCACTCGCAAGACAGGGGCGCAAGCGAAAAAGGGCTCAGAATCTTACCCTGAAACTAACGAGTGGGCAGTGGTACCCACGTTCTTCCGTGCTCGTAGGCCCTATGCATCCCGGTATCACAAACGTGCATTTCCCTTATGCATGCAGCCGCTTCACTAATGTGAATAGGTTATACAGAAGGGTGGGTTGGTTATATACTGCGCCTTCCTTCCCCTAATTAATATACTGGCCTTTTGGTATGTATTGCCCCCTAACTATAGATCAGATCCACCGGACGAAAAACTCAATTCCGCACTGCTGCTGAGTCGTCGGACTTATCCACCTCAGGGATTCGTGGAATTTCCGTTTTTGAATTGCGTTGGGGGAAATCTACCAAAGCTAGGCAGATAGATAGACTCCTTTCCCGCTGCTAAGGGAGAGCAAGAAACGAAATCAAATGATTTGATTGTTTTTTCACCAGCGCCCGGGTACTAAGAGTCCTCTCACTACCAACCAGCAGACATCATCATCATCTGGCTGGGTCTTGCCGGTATCAACAACGAGAAAAAACAACCAAATGGAAACAACAACTAACTATGGCTCTTGGCCCAGACAACGTCCTAGGCGTAGGGGAGATCAGAGCAACAGGGAACGCCTAGACGACGACGCCCCCTGGGCTGCTGTAAGTAGATCGAGAGGTCGTTCCGCCCCTTGTCCCTGAAGATGGGTAATATGTTCTCATACAATGTTGCTCCAACTTTCTTCTAGAGGGCCTAGCTGGCGAGCGATTCCAGTCTGCGGCAGAGAACAAGACAGCAAGCGAGCGTACCCTTGTTCGCTTCTTCTCCACCAAGCACGGAAGTTTAAGGATAACTGTAGGTCGGTGGCTACCTAAGGAAACTCCGATTCGATCTGCCCCCCGGCTGGGAGGCATCTACCTCATCCCGATCACAAGGAGAGGTTCGCCATGATGGGGGGTACAAACTTTCTGGAACGGAAAGAATTCAAGGGACCATCCTTTTTTTTTCGGCATGCTCAAAAGATTTACGGATTCGCAGGGAGCTATTCGCCCTACTTAGATGACTGACAATGACAAAGGCTTGCGAAAGAAGGCTCCCTATGCCAGTATATTAATTGCGGCGACAACCAACCCTATATTAATTGGGTCGGATCTCACCCAGTATAAACATTGGCGCCTAGTATACCAAGTCCAGTATATTCATTGGCGACCCCGAAACTTTTTTATATAGAGAGATAACAAGGGGTCCAGTATATTAATTGCTGTATATCGGGAGCTCGCCCGCCGAATTGAATCTTGAGTAGTCTATCAGTGGTGCGAAGCGGCTTTCCCGGTTATACCTTAGTAAGCGAACAGCGGTTCTTCTATGTAGTCGCGCGCCCTTGACTCTCTTAACGTCGAGCTAAGTGACTTTGCGTAGCGTAGTAGAATGAAGGCCCCAATTAATATACTGGCCGACGCTCTCTTATCTATTAGCCTAAGCGTCTTCGCTAACTCGCTCGACGACTTTTTTGTAGGCGAGGCGCCGCTGACTTCGACTGTAGTGGGCAATTAATATACTGGCGCCTTTTTTTGACCCATGTTCTTTCATTCATAAAGTGCCAGGGCCCTCTTGATGAATGAAGGGATTCCATCGCCTAGCCCTGTAAGCCCACACCTGTGTAGAGTAGATCGTTCAACACCTGCGGCACAAACCCATTTTTGACCAATTGGTCCGTCTATCATAGGCGACCGAACGGCCGCCCCCCTAATTACTAGACCGACCTGCTATAATAATTCCATAAACACCTAGCGAAGATATGGCAAACAAATAAAGTAGCCCTATGTTCGGATCTGACAATACCATACCATAATCAAAAGGTACAACGGCCCGAGCGACCAGACTTAACATAAATGTAGCCACTGGAGCGATTCGAAAAAGGGAGAAATTAGCACTACTTGGTGAAATAGGTTCTTTTAGAATCAATTTCGAACCATCTGCTAGAGGTTGTAACAATCCGAATGATCCCACTACATCAGGACCCTTTCGACGTTGCACAAAAGCCATTACTTTATGTTCCGCTAGCACTAAAAAGGCGACTCCTAGTAGAAGTGGTAGAATTAAACCAAGTATTTCCGCTGGAACAGCAATGTACGTTTTCGATTTTCTATTCACTCATGATCGGGCCTGACCTGGTCGACCCGATCATGATATTTCTCTTATGATCTGGCCTGGTCGACCCAATCATGATATTGATGGACGGGACCTTTTCTCGAAAAACTCAGGATCCCGAGAAGTTTTGAAGATGGTGCATTAACGTTACTTCGAATGGAATCCCCCTCACTTGCCCCCTTCATTCAGGGCATAAGCGAAGTCATCCATTCTCCATGCTTCTAGTGGCCGAGAGTAAGCAATCCATCCCCCTTCATTCAACGGATTTGTGGTTGAGTCATTCCATTCACTCTGGGTCGGGAATAAGTCTTCTTCTCTTTTGGCGGGTGGGGTGATTACTTGATCAAATAGGGGAAAGGAATCGCTGAGAGATATATTCTACTGTTTGGTCAGGACGAATGAGTGGCTGTGAAGCATGCTGGAGGCCCTCCCTGAGTCAGTCCAGTCAGAAAGGGGAGAGCCCCTGGGTATATTCTTACTAGACTGCATCTCGGGAGTTTTCAGAAAGTATCTCCATCCCATTTCAACAAAAAAGACAATTGTAAATAAAATAAGAAAATCCCTGTCAATCTTATACCTAATGTAAATTCGGTGCATTTTCAAAAAGCGCATCGTTTAGTTTCTCCTAAAAAAAGAACCCGGGGAACGTATTAGATATTTACCTAAACCAGTAGGTCCTTGAGCCACCAATTCATCTTTAGTCAATGTCCCGTGAGTGTCATTCAGGTAGAGGAGGAGGCGAGGAATCCTGGGGTGTTGACGGCGGCACAAACGGACGGCCAAAGTGGAGGATGGTGGAGGTCAAAGGGGCGGTCAACGAGGAGGTATTGGGTTCGTAATTTACTGGTGGAATCGGGTTTCAAGTTGGGGAAGGAATGAGACTTATACGGGTCTGTTGAGAAGGAAATGGGCCAAGTCAAAAGAGTTAAGCCCAAATAGATTTTTAAAATCAAGTTTTATTTTATTTAAATATAGTGTATTAACTTGTAAACTCAATAACTTGATCATGCGAGGTCAGAATCGAGAACCGTAAGTTGCGTTGGGATCGTATGGACGGGAGCAACACAATGAGACTGACCGGGAGTGAATCCGAGCTCATTACAATTTACGGTGAAATAAACTGTTTGATTCAAATCAAATAACGGTTTATCGTTCTTTAACGATGAACTGCAAAAGTGAGTAAATCTCACTAACTCTGAACAGTTTATAATTTCATGTTGTATTGTTAGAACTGTTAAAATTGTCTGTTTGACTGTGTGTTGATTGTTTGATTGAACTGCTAGTCAGTTAGTTAAATTTCTATATTGATTCTGTTTAACGGAATATATCATATGGAACTGAAAGTGATGTTATCTATATTGTCTAACATCTGTGATGCAGGGAAACAGGTTGGAGGAATCCGACTGGATTCCTCAACAATTATTTTATTGTTTTTCATATATTGTTATATGATATGTTATAAAATCTGTGGGAAATTATATGTGCTTGGACGATATTGAACATCGTGATTTGATATGATTGAATACCATAACATACCGAATGTTGATAAGGGGATTTTCAATGTTTATATTGAAAATGAATCTTATTTATAAAATCGATAGGATTTTATAAAAGGAAAACATTTATTTAATTTGAAAATAAATAAATGAAAAAGGAAACATTTATTTAGAAAATAAATGAAATAAAATAAAAACATTTATTTAGAAAATAAATGAATTAGAATATAAAGAAATATTTATTTAGGGAATAAATAAAGGAACATTTATTTAGATTATAAATAAATGGAATAAAGGAATATTTATTTAGGGAATAAATAAAGGAACACTTGTTCGGAAAATAAATAGAATTATACAAGGATAGATTTAAACACGTGCTTCACACACAAGTATAACACGATATGGATTTTAAGGAGATATTGTAGAAGTAGGAATTATAACCAGAGTGTGATAAAAGGATTAAACAAAGTAATTGGTTAGGTTAACCAAAGCAAGTTAGTCGAGTTAAACAAAGTAATTTGTTAGGTTAACCAAAGCAAGTTAGTCGAGTTAATCAAAGTAATTGGTTAAGTTAACCAAAGTGAATTAGTTAGGTTAAACTAATTGGTAAACCAAAGTGAATTAGTTGGGTTAATCAAAGTGAATTAGCTGAGTTAAACTAAGTAAATCGGTTAGAGTTAATCAAAGTGAATTAACTAAGTTAAACTAAGTGGATTAGTTCAGTTAATCGAGACAAGTAAATCAAGTTAGGTTAAACCATTTGATTTAACCAGTTAGGTTAAACAATTTGAGTTAACCAGTTAAAATTTACCAGTTAAAGATAAACAATTAGAGTTGACCAGTTAAAGTTGACCAGTTAGAGTTGATCATTTAGAGTTACTCAGTTAGAGTTGACCAGTTAGAGTTGACCAGTTAGAGTTATCCAAGTGGAGTTAATCGAGTAGAGTTGCCGAATATCACTTATTCGAAGTAGAGTTATCGAATATAGTGTATTCGAGGGAAGAGTAATCGAATATAGTTTATTCGAGTGGAGAAATCAAATGTTATTCATTTGAGAAGAGTTACCGAATATTATTTATTCGAAGTTAGTTAATCCAAAGGAGTTATTCGAAGTTAGCTAATCCAAGGAGTTATTCGAAGTTAGTTAATCCAAAGGAGTTAGTCGAAGAGTTAATTGAATATTAGTTATTCAATTTGAGTTAATCGAATTTAGTTATTCGAGAAGAGTAAATCGAATTAGTTATTCAAAGGAGTTAATCAATTAAGTTATTCGAATTAGTTATTCGAAGGAGTAAATCATTTAAGTTAATCGATTAGAGTTGAGTTAATCGATTTCGGTTAAGTTAAGTTATCGAGTTAAGTAATCGAGTTAAGATTTATCGAGTTAAGTAATCGAGTTAAGTAATCGAGTTGAGATAATCGAGTTAAGAAAATCAAGTTAAGTTAATCGAATAAGTTATTCGATAAGAGTAAATCCATTTAAGTTAATCAGATGTTAGTTATTCGATAAGAATTGACACATTTATGAAAATCGAATATTTGTTATTCGATAAGAGTTAATGAAATAGAGCCAACCAAGAAGAGTTATTCGAATATTTGTTATTCGATAGGAGTTAATCGAAATAGAGTTTATCGAATATCAGTATTTAAAAGGGAGAGTTAATCGAATAGAGATTACTCGAAAGGGAGTTATACGTCGAATTTGATTATAGCGAATTCGGGAAAGTACTATTTACTTTCCAGGGTTTAAATCAAGATTTAGTTATTGATTTAGAAATTAGGTGTCTGTTAATTTATTCGAGTTAGGAGATAAAGTTATAATTTAGGTTAGATATTGCAGAAGTAGGAATTATAACGTTATAGTTATAATCAAACGTTGTCATATAAGAAGTGGATTCGTAACCTAAATCCGAGAATTTGCGTAAACAGATGATTGGAAAAAGTGAGTGACGAACTTCATCTATTTCACAGTAAAGGACGTTGTTCAATTAAGGTCTGAGAGGTAATTATACCCCAACTTGATTGACTTCAGAATTGACAAAGGAATAGTTGTGGTTCGATAGAAAAGGTTGATTTGAAATATAGTTAAGTAATAAGCGATTAATGGATTAAGCGTAACGATGTTTTATACAACGTTCATTTGAAATCCGTAAATGAGTTTTGGAAACGTTTTCCAAATATAATCAGATATGTTTTCTAAACATAGAAAGTGAAATGTTTTCATGATAAGAATTTAAGAAATAAAGTTAAGCAAATTCAGAAACTGACTGGAGAGGGTAAGTTGAACGATTTTCTAAGTGACGATCTGATGTTGGTTTCGACCTTCCGGATTGATACTTAGAGAATTGTTCTCATACTAGTTACAGTTAGGGACTGATAGTTGCGAAATATTAGTGATGTGAAAATAAGCTATGGAAATGTTTTCCAATGATTAATAACATATATTTTCTAAATATATGAAATAAGGAAATATGAACATATGATGATTGATCGATCGAATTTTCATTTGGAAATAAGATCGTAGTTTGTACACCGACATGTTTTCATTTGATAGTTGAATCACAGACTATCAAAGTTTTGACCATATTTACGTTGTAAATATGGAGAGACCAGTTGGATTATTATCCGAAGAACCACTCCGTATTAGCATAAGCGTTGCGAATCAAGTACGCTGAAGATAATTGAAGACGGAGTGAAGTGCAAGGGCTATTGTGAAAAGCCTAGGTAGGATGGATTCACTTAATAGTGCCTTCGGTTTATTCAGTCCCAGAACAACGCATATGGACGAGTGTCTGACAAAGTATTCTTAACGAATCATATATGTTGATCTCTTTAAACGTATTACGTTGGTGGCGGAGAAATTCGTTTCTCTTAGCTTTTATACCCGTGATGCCTTGAGAAATCAATAATGATTTGGCGGGTATGACGATGTGGCATTCAAAGTAATTGAAGAAATAATCTGTCAAAGTGATAAACGTGACCTCAAAACTTCACAACCGGGAAATAACAGAAGTTGGGCTAGGCAGCATGGCTAGTTGGGCCATACCAAGCAGGGTGTATTATCACCATCTAGAGAATATTCAATTGTACTTCTTTATAATCTATTTCAATGCTGTCCATTATCGGGAAGGATGGTTGCTGATCCCAACCATCGGTGATAATATATTCGTTACACTCAAGCTAAATGAGTGGACGGTCATGTGTGGCCGGGTTGCAAGACGTTCTTGTTGAACCCTATTGTATCTCCTCTAGAGTACACTGATCGGAAGGTGCTCCCATACCTTGTCTGTTGGAATCCAATCTCTAATAAGCGCTCACGGTTTTATTTGTATACTATGTATGTGGAACGTGAGATGCAAGCGTTCTGCTAGATTGATATCTATTTGTATTTAGACATTATTATAATATTAGAAAGATATCCTTTATTTAACCAAGTGTTGGAGTTTTATTCACACCAGTCCCATGACTGACCCAGAGTTTATTTTGTTTTGTTTTCCCTAAACTCTTGGGTGCCTAAATTTGTACGGGCAGTCAAGTAGTCGGGATTTTTCAGATACACTTGGAGAGCTTGGAGCAGGAGACTTTAGGATTATAGCTATTATTATTCTGCTGTGTTGTTAAGTGTTGTACTTTGAAATGGTATGTATATACGAGTATTGATTTGTATTTCAAAGTTATGTTATATTTTATTCGTTCCGCTGTGAGATTCGTGTTTACTCTGATGATGTAAGCTCTTCTTCTTCTTCTATTCTATTAGTTCTATCTTTTCTTCCTCACCCTCTACTTTCTTTCACTAACGTCTCGGAATCTTCTACTCTCGAGGAGTCGAAAATTTCCAGCCGTTACAGTTGGTATCAGAGCTTAAGTTAAGTAATACCTTGGCTCTGTGGCATAACTCGATAGAGATGGGATTAGTAATATCCTAGATTGAGTTTGAGTGTATATATATGAGCGCATAATTGTTATTCAATATAAAATGGATTTATATTGTGGAGACTCATTGGTTGAGTGGCTTATGAATTCTGGTCGATCAGTTTGATCCACTGTATCGATAAGGGTTACTAAACACTCGAATACGATGAACCGTCATGGTATGTTTTGGAAGAGGGTAAATGAAATAATTTTTCCCAAAATATATTTGTTTATAGAAGAAATATATATCTTGAAATCATTATAGTATATTGGTTGTGTTGGTTTTTATTATAATCGAATAAGATTATAAAAGGGTGAAATGGTTATAAATGACCAATCAGAATTCATATGAATGTAATATATGAAATAGTTTGAATTAAATATGAATTTAAATCAGAATTTGGAATTTAAAATAAGGAAATTTTAAGTTCCTGAGAGATTTTGAAATGTTTTCAAGCAGTGTGAAAAATATTTGAAATGTATTTCAAAATGAAAAGGTTTAAAATGATTTTGAAAAGAAATATACTATTAAACTCACTTGTATCACTGGAAAATAACCCTGATGAGTGTAGCTACATCATTAGCGTTCATTTCTGAGTTCTAAGTGACGGATTACTACCAAAGGTTTTGTTTTTGAATTGTTTTGAGAAAACAAGTTGTTTAGAAATTCAAAGGTTTTGAATTGGCATTATGATTTCAAATTAATTTGAAATTTACCCAGGAACTTAAGTTCTGAAACTAAAATTTAACTAATGAAGTTAAATAAAATGAGATGGTAAAAATAAATTGAAATTTAACTTGAACCGAGTTAAATAAAATTGAATTGGGATAGAGATAATCTAGAATGGAACCAAATTGATAAGTCAATAATTTGAAATTTGATATTAGAGTTCGAATGAAATTCGATTTGGATTTGAGGATATGAACTGATTGGAGATCAATTGGAATAGATAACATTGGTATATGTTGAAGTGGTAGCAGAGGAAAGGGATAGAGTTAAATGCCCGACAAAAAGGTACAAGTTTATATCATATATGAGTTTGGATTTTATGAGCTGGATTGGCAAGCCGCTTGGCTATTTTGATTTCCTTTTGGATTGGAGGAGGCCTAGAGAGGCGAGTTGTGGTTTGACGTATTGAGCCGTACAAAGGAGATTATGGCGAAATTTTTCGAAAATTTAAGGTGTTAGAAATTTTTTAGAATTTTTGAAAATTTTAGTTGGTCGAAAATGAATTAATAAATTAATTAAAATTAAATGAGTCCAGTCGAAACTGAAATTTAGAGGTAAACAAAAAATGGATTTTTAAATCTAGTTAGTAGAGTTAGTAGCATTTCTCTAACTTAGCAATTTCGAGGACGAAATTATTTTAAGGGGGGAAGTCTGTAATGGCGCGTTTTGATAGCTGTCGAATAATTAATTTATTTAATTATTTATATATCGATTTGGCGATATCGATAACTTAAAGTACAACGTTGGAACTTATAATTTATAATTATAATGAAAACGAACCTGAAAAGTCGCGGTAGTTCGCAATTTGGCGATTTGAACTTCAACTGAATGTGCATGATTCATTTTAAGCCGGATTTCTGTGAAACAAGAAACGTGTGGAGCTGGTGGAGTGTATCTTTCTAGTGGAAGAGAAAAATCAGGATTTCGTCGTGTAGATTTTGAGTTATGTCCAAATCAAATTTCAGAAAAGTCGCTGTAGAATTCCTTTATAATTTGTGACGCTTTATATATGTTATAAAAGAGATTTTCAGTATAAACTGAATACCGGGATAATCTAAAATCTGAAATATCAAACTGTAAATTCTGATATGATATTCTAGAGCTGTACGATATCATATGAGAAGATATACGATAATATTTAATTTTAAATATTTAATTTAATTATATTTAAATATGTTTATATATTTAAATAGGCTATTTAGAGCGTTAAAAATAGTCACTTTTGCGTACGAAGTCGGAATTCGACGAAACCAGTTTTGTTGGATCCGCAATGTCAAATAGTTGTTAGATTCCAAGTTTTGTGATTTTTAGAGTCAGTGTGTGACCGTACGGATTTTTAGAGTGAGAAACAGTCAGTATTTTGACAGTTAAAAATACGCTGTGTGAGCATACGGAGTCGGAATTCGACGAAACCAGTTTCGTTGGGACCGTAATGTCGAACTCTAGCTACATGTCCAGTTTGGTGATTTTTGGGTATCATATGTGGTCGCAGGGATTTTTGAGGACCGAGAACAAATATATAATCATTAAAATAAAATAACAAAATAAAAGGGAAAAATATCCAAACCCTTTCATGGTTCAACAGCAGGACACGCACCATGTATTTTCGACCACATATGCTACCAATCACCACAACAAGTATATACCCGCATATGTTTTTACAGTAAAGTTTCAAAGGGAGAAATCAAAATAAAATCCAAATACAAATCCTATAAATCAAAGTACAAGCATATTCACACTCGTAAGTCGATCCTCTTCAACGCAGTATCAATTTTGTTGGTCTCGGTTTCAATTTTTGTTCGCTGAAAGTGGACAACGAAGCTAGGGCAGGGGTTCGACGGAGCTAGGCGAAGTCAGAGGCCGATTCGATGGTGCAGTGATGTTCGGAGCGATGGGACGCAGCTGGTGGTGGCGCTCGGAGGAACTCCGGTGGTCTCTGGCCAAATCCGACGCGAGGCAGCAGCAGATCGAAGCTTGGAGGGGGGCCACCGAGTAGGGGATGATGGGGTCATTCAGGTAGAGGAGGAGGCGAGGAATCCTGGGGTGTTGACGGCGGCACAAACGGACGGCCAAGGTGGAGGATGGTGGAGGTCAAAGGGGCGGTCAACGAGGAGGTATTGGGTTCGTAATTTACTGGTGGAATCGGGTTTCAAGTTGGGGAAGGAAGGAGACTTATACGGGTCTGTTGAGAAGGAAATGGGCCAAGTCAAAAGGGCTAAGCCCAAATAGATTTTTAAAATCAAGTTTTATTTTATTTAAATATAGTGCATTAACTTGTAAACTCAATAACTTGATCATGCGAGGTCAGAATCGAGAACCGTAAGTTGCGTTGGGATAGTATGGACGGGAGCAACACAATGAGACTGACCGGGAGTGAATCCGAGCTCGTTACAATTTACGGTGAAATAAACTGTTTGATTCAAATCAAATAACGGTTTATCGTTCTTTAACGATGAACTGCAAAAGTGAGTAAATCTCACTAACTCTGAACAGTTTATAATTTCATGTTGTATTGTTAGAACTGTTAAAATTGTCTGTTTGACTGTGTGTTGATTGTTTGATTGAACTGCTAGTCAGTTAGTTAAATTTCTATATTAATTCTGTTTAACGGAATATATCATATGGAACTGAAAGTGATGTTATCTATATTGTCTAACATCTGTGATGCAGGGAAACAGGTTGGAGGAATCCGACTGGATTCCTCAATAGTTATTTTATTGTTTTTCATATATTGTTATATGATATGTTATAAAATCTGTGGGAAATTATATGTGCTTGGACGATATTGAACATCGTGATTTGATATGATTGAATACCATAACATACCGAATGTTGATAAGGGGATTTTCAATGTTTATATTGAAAATGAATCTTATTTATAAAATCGATAGGATTTTATAAAAGGAAAACATTTATTTAATTTGAAAATAAATAAATGAAAAAGGAAACATTTATTTAGAAAATAAATGAAATAAAATAGAAACATTTATTTAGAAAATAAATGAATTAGAATATAAAGAAATATTTATTTAGGGAATAAATAAAGGAACATTTATTTAGATTATAAATAAATGGAATAAAGGAATATTTATTTAGGGAATAAATAAAGGAACACTTGTTCGGAAAATAAATAGAATTATACAAGGATAGATTTAAACACGTGCTTCGCACACAAGTATAACACGATATGGATTTTAAGGAGATATTGTAGAAGTAGGAATTATAACCAGAGTGTGATAAAAGGATTAAACAAAGTAATTGGTTAGGTTAACCAAAGCAAGTTAGTCGAGTTAAACAAAGTAATTTGTTAGGTTAACCAAAGCAAGTTAGTCGAGTTAATCAAAGTAATTGGTTAAGTTAACCAAAGTGAATTAGTTAGGTTAAACTAATTGGTAAACCAAAGTGAATTAGTTGGGTTAATCAAAGTGAATTAGCTGAGTTAAACTAAGTAAATCGGTTAGAGTTAATCAAAGTGAATTAACTAAGTTAAACTAAGTGGATTAGTTCAGTTAATCGAGACAAGTAAATCAAGTTAGGTTAAACCATTTGATTTAACCAGTTAGGTTAAACAATTTGAGTTAACCAGTTAAAATTTACCAGTTAAAGATAAACAATTAGAGTTGACCAGTTAAAGTTGACCAGTTAGAGTTGATCATTTAGAGTTACTCAGTTAGAGTTGACCAGTTAGAGTTGACCAGTTAGAGTTATCCAAGTGGAGTTAATCGAGTAGAGTTGCCGAATATCACTTATTCGAAGTAGAGTTATCGAATATAGTGTATTCGAGGGAAGAGTAATCGAATATAGTTTATTCGAGTGGAGAAATCAAATGTTATTCATTTGAGAAGAGTTACCGAATATTATTTATTCGAAGTTAGTTAATCCAAAGGAGTTATTCGAAGTTAGCTAATCCAAGGAGTTATTCGAAGTTAGTTAATCCAAAGGAGTTAGTCGAAGAGTTAATTGAATATTAGTTATTCAATTTGAGTTAATCGAATTTAGTTATTCGAGAAGAGTAAATCGAATTAGTTATTCAAAGGAGTTAATCAATTAAGTTATTCGAATTAGTTATTCGAAGGAGTAAATCATTTAAGTTAATCGATTAGAGTTGAGTTAATCGATTTCGGTTAAGTTAAGTTATCGAGTTAAGTAATCGAGTTAAGATTTATCGAGTTAAGTAATCGAGTTAAGTAATCGAGTTAAGATAATCAAGTTAAGAAAATCAAGTTAAGTTAATCGAATAAGTTATTCGATAAGAGTAAATCCATTTAAGTTAATCAGATGTTAGTTATTCGATAAGAATTGACACATTTATGAAAATCGAATATTTGTTATTCGATAAGAGTTAATGAAATAGAGCCAACCAAGAAGAGTTATTCGAATATTTGTTATTCGATAGGAGTTAATCGAAATAGAGTTTATCGAATATCAGTTTTTAAAAGGGAGAGTTAATCGAATAGAGATTACTCGAAAGGGAGTTATACGTCGAATTTGATTATAGCGAATTCGGGAAAGTACTATTTACTTTCCAGGGTTTAAATCAAGATTTAGTTATTGATTTAGAAATTAGGTGTCTGTTAAATTATTTGAGTTAGGAGATAAAGTTATGATTTAGGTTAGATATTGCAGAAGTAGGAATTATAACGTTATAGTTATAATCAAACGTTGTCATATAAGAAGTGGATTCGTAACCTGAATCCGAGAATTTGCGTAAACAGATGATTGGAAAAAGTGAGTGACGAACTTCATCTATTTCACAGTAAAGGACGTTGTTCAATTAAGGTCTGAGAGGTAATTATACCCCAAATTGATTGACTTCAGAATTGGCAAAGGAATAGTTGTGGTTCGATAGAAAAGGTTGATTTGAAATATAGTTAAGTAATAAGCGATTAATGGATTAAGCGTAACGATGTTTTATACAACGTTCATTTGAAATCCGTAAATGAGTTTTGGAAACGTTTTCCAAATATAATCAGATATGTTTTCTAAACATAGAAAATGAAATGTTTTCATGATAAGAATTTAAGAAATAGAGTTAAGCAAATTCAGAAACTGACTGGAGAGGGTAAGTTGAACGGTTTTCTAAGTGACGATCTGATGTTGGTTTCGACCTTCCGGATTGATACTTAGAGAATTGTTCTCATACTAGTTACAGTTAGGGACTGATAGTTGCGAAATATTAGTGATGTGAAAATAAGCTATGGAAATGTTTTCCAATGATTAATAACATATATTTTCTAAATATATGAAATAAGGAAATATGAACATATGACGATTGATCGATCGAATTTTCATTTGGAAATAAGATCGTTGTTTGTACACCGACATGTTTTCATTTGATAGTTGAATCATAGACTATCAAAGTTTTGACCATATTTACGTTGTAAATATGGAGAGACCGGTTGGATTATTATCCGAAGAACCACTCCGTATTAGCATAAGCGTTGCGAATCAAGTACGCTGAAGATAATTGAAGACGGAGTGAAGTGCAAGGGCTATTGTGAAAAGCCTAGGTAGGATGGATTCACTGAATAGTGCCTTCGGTTTATTCAGTCCCAGAACAACGTATATGGACGAGTGTCTGACAAAGTATTCTTAACGAATCATATATGTT
The DNA here is from genome assembly GCA_030737875.1 of Allium sativum. Classification (NCBI taxonomy): domain Eukaryota; kingdom Viridiplantae; phylum Streptophyta; class Magnoliopsida; order Asparagales; family Amaryllidaceae; genus Allium; species Allium sativum. The sequence continues at coordinate 197,503,720 of CM060910.1, forward strand.
GATCTCTTTAAACGTATTACGTTGGTGGCGGAGAAATTCGTTTCTCTTAGCTTTTATACCCGTGATGCCTTGAGAAATCGATAATGATTTTGCGGGTATGACGATGTGGCATTCAAAGTAATTGAAGAAATAATATGTCAAAGTGATAAACGTGACCTCAAAACCTCACAACCGGGAAATTACAGAAGTTGGGCTAGGCAGCATGGCTAGTTGGGCCATACCCAAGCAGGGTGTATTATCACCATCTAGAGAATATTCAATTGTACTTCTTTATAATCTATTTCAATGCTGTCCCTTATCGGGAAGGATGGTTGCTGATCCCAACCATCGGTGATAATATATTCGTTACACTCAAGCTAAATGAGTGGACGGTCATGTGTGGCCGGGTTGCAAGACGTTCTTGTTGAACCCTAGTGTATCTCCTCTAGAGTACACTGATCGGAAGGTGCTCCCATACCTTGTCTGTTGGAATCCAATCTCCAATAAGTGCTCATGGTTTTATTTGTATACTATGTATGTGGAACGTGAGATGCAAGCGTTCTGCTAGATTGATATCTATTTGTATTTAGACATTATTATAATATCAGAAAGATATCCTTTATTTAACCAAGTGTTGGAGTTTTATTCACACCAGTCCCATGACTGACCCAGAGTTTATTTTGTTTTGTTTTCCCTAAACTCTTGGGTGCCTAAATTTGTACGGGCAGTCAAGTAGTCGGGATTTTTCAGATACACTTGGAGAGCTTGGAGCAGGAGACTTCAGGATTATAGCTATTATTATTCCGCTGTGTTGTTAAGTGTTGTACTTTGAAATGGTATGTATATACGAGTACTGATTTGTATTTCAAAGTTATGTTATATTTTATTCGTTCCGCTGTGAGATTCGTGTTTACTCTGATGATGTAAGCTCTTCTTCTTCTATTCTATTAGTTCTATCTTTTCTTCCTCACCCTCTACTTTCTTTCACTAACGTCTCGGAATCTTCGACTCTCGAGGAGTCGAAAATTTCCAGCCGTTACATTCTTGCTATCGAGTCATGGGTGAGGTTGGTCCATAGGAAAGTGGGCTATAGTGGGGCCGGGATGTAGTTCTCATACATGATTTTTCTTGGATTGCCTTTCAGTAGTTGAGGGAGGGGTCACGTGGGACCATAGCCACGGATACAAAAACAAACTTTGATATCTGCATCAGCAGACGACTTAAAGCTCCCGACCGAGTTCCGTATTTCTTGATTTGCCCTGGCACGGAACTCGGATGACACATTGAGATACATGTGCGGCTAGACATGGAAAACGATTCATGATACACACGTGGGATAAAGGGTGTGGTTGACAGGTGGCATAATCCCTAGTGGCTCTAGGTGGCTTGAACCCAAACCGAGACACGGAAACGTTCATTAGGTAACATAATCCCTAGTGGTCCTAGGTGGCATAAATCCTAAGTGAACACGCGATAGTTCACGGTAAGAAAACATAACCAGATCAAGGGTAGCAGTCCAAAACAATTTCAAGGATAAGATGGTACTACGTTGAGGTGGTATAGATTTACATGGGAAAGCCCGTACGGCCTACGGCAAAGGACTGAACTTATACATGGAAAGAAACATACGAGTCGGGAAAACCTACATATGCTATATATTAGGTTGACATGGACCATTACATGACATTTGGCAAGGGACATTCATAGTTAACACATGACGCGGTTTGGGATACTAGTACGAGAGGTGCAGAGCAAATATACATGATAAATACCTTGGGATGTTATACATGATAGATACCTTGGGATGTTATACATGATAGATACCGTGGGATGTTATACATGATAGATACCTTGGGATAGCATACTTGATAGAAACCTGATGATGTGATACCTTGATTTATCTTGACACCGTAGTTTATCATGATACCTTAGTTTATCTTGCTACAGTAGTTCACCCGGTTATCTTGGTTTAGCTTATCTATCTTGTCGTCATCCTTATGTTTACTTTCAGTTTATGCATGTCATGTTACCTTTACCTGTTTTTATACTGGAAGTAGATAGGACTTACCAGTCTTTATGATTGACCCCGTTTTGTTTTGCCTCTTTGTCTTCCGTCCCCTCCCCCCCCCCCCCCCCCCCAGGTTTTCAGGGAGGAAACACTGTTGTTTAGTTCGGACCTCTTATGCTTGAAGGTCATCATGTATAGCTTGGTCTTCTCTTGGCTATGGCTGCTTCACCGCTTTATTTTGGGGAATAATTTATGAAAAGGTTTTATGCTTCTTTACTATTGCAAGACAGGTTTTGATGTATTCTGATGTAAAAGGCTTAGACCTTATTTTATAAGGTAATGAAATTTGTTTTACTTCCGTTGTTTTATATATGTTATGTCTTGTAATATTTCTGTGCATGTTTACCTCGATAATGCTTCACCAAACCTAGTGCATTCCCTTTGTGAGTGACCCTAGCGGAGGTGGGGTATTACAATTTTTCTCATGCTTTCTCAACTGCCTTCCCCCATAGGCTATTACCCTTCCCTCTTGCATTAAGACTGCGCCTAGTCCTGTCCCACAAGCATCGGTATAAACAACAAATGGCTTTCTCCCATCTGGCAACACTAAGACTAGAGTTGTGGTTAAAGCTCTCTTTAACCGTTGGAACGCATCATCACAATCTACGTCCCATGCGAAGACTAGATTTTTCTTTATCAAGCGAGTTAATGGGGCTGATATCTTCGCGAAGTCCTTGATAAACTTCCTATAGTAGCCAGCCAACCCCAAGAAACTCCTCACCTCGGTAGCACTCTTCGGAACTTTCCAATCTTGGATGGATACTACCTTCGCGGGATCCACAGCTATCCCTTCCTTAGAGACCACGTGCCCTAAGAACCGCACTTCCTTCCTCCAAAAGTGACATTTAGAGAATTTAGCCTTAAGGCTATGTGCTCGAAGAGTCTCTAACACTTTCCTAAGATGTAGGGCATGCTCTTCTTCACTCTTAGAAAAGACTAAGATGTCATCCACAAAGACCACCACGAACTTATTAAGGTACTCCCTGAACACCCTACTCATCAAATCAACAAAGTATGCAGGGGCGTTCGTCAAACCAAATGGCATCACAAGCCACTCATAGAAACCATCCGGAGTCCTAAAGGCAGTCTTGTCTATGCTATCCTTAGCCACTCTCAACCGATGAAACCCCGTGGCCAAGTCCAACTGCGAAAACACTGAGGCACCAACCAACTGATCAAAGAGATCATCAATCCTCGGCAATGGGTGTCTATTCTTCTTTGTGAGCTTGTTGAGTTCTCTATAGTCTACACAAAGTCTGAGGGACCCATCCGCCTTCATGGCAAAAACTACTGGAGCACCCCACTCCGATATACTTCGTCTTATGAACCCCTTCTCAAGAAACTCCCCTACTTGCTTATGGAGTTCCCTCCTCTCACGAGGAGCCATGTGGCGCACTAGTAAAGATACTGGTTTTGCATTGTCCACCAGATATATTCAGAAGTCTATCTCCCGCTTCGGAGGTAAGCCCTTCACCTCCTCAAACACATCCGAGTACTCCTGACCACTCTAACAGATTGCAAACTCTCGACCGAAGCGTCAAGCGATTCAAGATAACTTAACATAACAGAATCCATGGGATTACAAGAGATCTCGAGAGTGTTACCCAAGCGGGTCATGAGCCTAACAACTCTCCTTTCACAATCAAGAACGGCACTATTACTGGATAACCAGTCCATGCCCAAAATCAACCCATAGCCCATGAAGCCCAAAACAAAAGCATCACATCTAAACTCAACGCTAAGTATGGAAATCTTCAAACCCAAACATATCATGGACAAATAAGTGGAGCCCCCAATTGGGTTTGGAACAACCAAGGGATCATTTACTAGACTGGTGTCTAAGTGCAGTGACTCAACTAATGATGATGAGATAAATGAATGCGATGCGCCAGAGTCAAACAAAGTACGGACAGGATGATCAAACAGAAAAACCAGACTTTCAATGGAAATAGTTCTACCTCTTTCCTGAAGCGGTGGAACCACGAGAGCCTGAACTTGCCCCCTTGCCTGACCTGGTGCCATAAGAGCTTGCACCTGTCCCCCTGAGGTAGGTCCCGTCCTCTGCCCCTTCTTAGGGCAGTCCTTCACTAGATGCCCTGCTTCGCCATAGTGGAAGCAGCCCGTCTTCTTCTTCTTCCGACAATCTTTGCTTAGGTGGCCTGATGTCCCGCAATTGAAGTACTTCTTCTTTCCCTTGCCACCGTTGCCTTTCCCACCCTTGTTTTGCTGTTGCTGTTGAGGTCTCTTCTGATCTCCTTTCTTCTCGGGTGCCTTATTAGCATTGGGACCCTTCTCTTCCTCATGCATGAGTGCCATGTCTACTAGCTTCTCAAAGGTGGCCCCCATAGGGATGTGAGTCATAGCCAATCCATGCATTGTTCATTCAAACCCTTAATGAACCTCAAAGCCTTCTTCTCCGATGTATTCACCGTGTCTATGCCAAATCTTGCTAGCTGATTAAACTTGTTGACATATTCCTTTACTGATAGGTTTCCTTGCTTTAGAGTTAAGAACCTTTCCATATACAGATTTTCTTCCACCCTTGAAAGAAACTTTGCCACAAACCTTTGCCTGAAATCCGCCCAAGAGTCAACAAGGCGCTCTCCATTAGTGACCTCCCACCAGAACGAGGCCTCTCCCTTCATTAACCAAGCAGCTAACTTGACTTTCTTTCCTTCTTCCATCTCAAAGATATCTATCAACTCTTCTACCTCCTTAAGCCAATCTCTAGCTTCCACAAAAGTTTCTAATCCTTGAAAAGGTTTCCCTCCCATAGCCTTAAATTCCTTGCAAGTCTTAGCAAAAGTATCCGTGCGAGGAGGAGGAGGAAGATCGGGTGCTACTGTTGGTGGAGGAACATTTGCTGGACCCGCAGCGGTGGCCTTAGCCTCCATCAATCTCCTATACCATATTGGTATCGTCACACCCTCCGGAAAGTTAAGATCTTCAACCATGCTGAAACGAAAAAGGAAAGATTCAAAACGGAGAATTCGAACGATAAAGATATGGCTATTGGGGATTATGCTTTTCTTTCAAAAACTTTTCTCTTAAAAGACATGTTTTTGAAAATACTTCTTCCAAAAATGTTTTTAGAAAAATAGTTTTCTAAAAAATTTATCTGTTCCGATAACCTTCAGCTCTGATACCACGTGTAACACCCCACACCCGCTAAGGTCACTCGCTAAGGGAATGCCTTAACTTCGGTGGAGTATTTTAAGTGAATATAGAACAGAAAAATTACAACAAGACAGATATAAATAATACTTGAAATTTAAAATATCATTTCATTGCAGCAGAAGATAAACATGTTTGGTTACATATCAAAACCAACTAAAACAAGAGTCAAGTACTAAATATCCATCCTGATAAAACATAAGTACATAATCCCACTACATAACTAATAGCCATAATAGAAAAGATAAGCTGGGCTTTACATCACGGTCCAAGCTCCAAAAGATAGATAAAGCAATCTGATCAAAGCCCACTAGTGCTAGGCCCACTCTGAGAACCTGAGGGTTGAGAAAAAGATAAAAACAACGGGGTCAGACATAAGTCTGAGTGAGCCCTATAACTTTAACAATACAATCATTAAAGTAATTAGGGTATGATATAAACTTGGTACGGTGATGACTGGGGATAAATGACTACACAAAGCAGCCAACTAGACATAGAATGAACTAAGATAACGGTAAAGACGCATCTACCCACCCAAGGGTAATTACTACACTTCACAACACCAGTCATTCCTATTTAAAGGTTGATCCCACCCAAGGACTTAAAAAAATATAACTAGTAGTTTCGTATACCCCTAGCTGACCACATAGGTGTCGTCCGCCCTTATCTCCACTAGGTGTACCCACTACTCCCCAAGCGATCGGCTCCCTAACGTAGATACCCGTGTTGGCCCCACAGTGGGGTGTATCACTCCCCAAAGTGGCAACCCGATACAACCAACGGTGCACGATTTATACCTACACAATGCAACAACGTCTTACCTACCAGCCCGGGTCCACACACGCATATGAAACCCGTTGGACTTGCATTGCCACCGCTAACCCGTTTTGGCCTCTTATAGTCAAGCCCAGTACGTGTGTCCCGTCCTCGACATGGGTCGAGCCTAATAAGATACATATGGGTTACTGGTTGAAATGGGCCCCCACAAGCTACCCACCTAAGCTTGTCCCTTTTTCTAGTGCATCCCACTTAACCCTTTAATCATGTTTAATTACATGTTTCCACTTGGTTAAGTATTCTAATCGTATTTTCTATTGCCACCCAAGGCAACCCAGTAGATTTCCATATGCCACCCAAGGCACTTACTTGATTTCCACATGCCACCCAAGGCACCCACTTAACCCCTCATGCCCCACTACATGATTATCTGGTTAAGTGTTTCTTAATTGATTAAGAACGTAACCTTTGTAAAGACCTCTCACATTAGACTATCTTTTATGGCAGCTGGATTTGCCGGTCGGGTCCGGGCAGCCTTACGCCATAACCAAGTCTAACCTCGTGTCTTTACACTTGTCACGTATTTAGTTTATGCCTAAGACCTCTCACATTGGGCCAATCATTTGTAGCCGCTGGATTTGTCGGTCGGGTCTAGGCAGTCTTATGCTACAAAAGGGTCCAACCTCGTGTCTTAGTCGATTAATTACACCTAATTAATCACCCCCATAATTTGTATTAATTATCCCTAATTAATTACAAATTTAACGATGTACATAATTGACTCAATTATGTCCATCCACTTTATGGTATGCATAATCATACCAACTTCACACCATTTTATTAACATGAATATTAACCCCATCGTTCCCCACGTAATACGTTGACATGACATACTTAAAAGGAAAGATTCATCACAATCACAATGGGTTCAACTTGCATAACATTAGCATCAACATGGGTTTTAAAGGTGTCAACTTGCATATATGACCATAGGATCAAACCCAACTAGCATAAATAATTAACCCAAACTTGCATGAATCACATATGTCATAAAGAGGGTAACTTGCATAAGTTACTTATGTCATACAGAGGGGTAAACTTGCATATATATGTGTGACATATAAAGGGGTTAACTTGCATATGTATGCATCTCATACAAAGGTGTAAACTTGCACATGTTACTTGCATATAATCAAACACCAAACTTGCATAACATGTCATATATGAACTTGCATATAATCAAACACCAAACTTGCATAACATGTCATATATGAACTTGCATATAATCAAACACCAAACTTGCATAACATGTCATATATGAACTTGCATATAATCAAACACCAAACTTGCATAACATGGTGTCATAATGGATCAATGTTTATCATAGTGATTTGCATAACTAGCATCATGAACTCATAGCATATGACTTGCATAACTTGCATAACATCATGAACACATAGCATATGACTTGCATAACTTGCATAACATCATGAACATATAGCATATGACTTGCATAACTTGCATAACATCATGAACACATAGCATATGATAACATAACTTGCATTGATCCACATACATAACCATAACCTCATTATATCCTATCATAATTAGTTTAGCAATTGCTTGCTAAAGGCATAGAAACTCACAACTTGTTGATTAGCACTCCTATGAAGAAGATTAAGTTGCTAGAGTTGATTAGAAGTTGATTTGAGAAGCTATCTTCTTCTATAATTTGATGGAGGCTCCTTCAAGTTACATTTTGACGGCATAACGACGTTGTATATATTTTTAGTATGAATTAGGGTAGTCTTAGGGTGTATTTATAGAATTAGGATGTAGTTTAGGCCCTTAGATTAACCCTAGATTAGGTTAGAGCCGTCGGATTTCGTCACAAGCCACCAAACCCAGCCTAAAAGCCAAATCAATGCACCCAGCCAAACTGACCGACAGGGGGGGTCGACCCCTGGGTCGACACCCATGTCGACCCTAGGGTCGACACCCTCTGTCTGGCGGGAAATTTCCCGCCTCTTCTGAAATCTGGATTTTGAATATTTTAAATCTGATTTGAATTTTCTGAAACTTCGGATGACCATAACTTCTTCATACGAAGTCCAAATCACGCAAACTCGGACTCTATCTCAACCAGAATTCCGAGACGAACACAATGGCGTAACCCGTTTCCCTTAATTCTCAAGTATGAGATTAATTATTCTTTAATTACTAAACATTAATATTAAGTGAAATTCGGGGTGTTACAACTGTTCCACCAGTTAACCCATTAATCCCATATAGTCGCGCCATCAAGCGCAGTTTCTTACCCGATTTCTTCAACCCTGACATTATCTCTGTTATTTTTAGCAACCTTTGAATTCCAATAGCGCTGAAATAAGGCGATGAGAGCCTAACTGCAGATCTACTGCCCTTTATGAGAATACTTAATCATATTGTAAAGAGGTATAAACTCACAAGAAAATCTTGCTAGATGGCCTCCTTGATAGAGTCGGAGATCTTACTCCACTTGGGCCAATAGTATGACATCCAGGTCATGTATGCTTGCTTAGAAATGCCAAGAACCACTCCTAATGGCTCCAATGAATCCCTTGTGTTAAATATAAAATAGAACTTTAGACAATTATATATATCTATATCATGTAAAAAAATTGTATTGTTATTTTAATACTTACGCTCCATCAGTCTTAAGCTGGAAATATACGACTGAACGAGCTGGTGGCTCACCGCTACGCTCACCAACTGAGTGGGAAGAGCTACAACGTCGTGAACCTGACGTATTACCTGCTGCATATATATATATATATATATATATATATATATATATATCGTTTCTTTATGTTAGGATAGATGTATAATTCATAATAATTATGATATGATGAATCATTAAAAATTGTAATACATGCTATGTGTTGTGCTGTGTACGTGAGTTTGCACTTATTTGTAACTGAGTGCTTTAAACTGATATTAACGAGAAAATATATATAACGTGAATAATTGCAAAATTTATCTGATATTACTCAGCCTTCGTCGTTTTTTGCTTAAAACTCGGTCTTGTGTTTTATATTATTTTCCTCTACACTCTCAAACGCTTCGACTAATACGTTTGCCTCATCATTTAAAGGTCCAAAATCAATTTGATTCTCTAATTGTTATTTCAATGATAATTAAAGGCAATGAAGTAACGAAATACCACAAAACCAAGAAACAAATGCTGAAAAGAGAAAAGAACAAAGAAAAAATCATTGAAACTTCAAAACATTTCCAATAAACAATGAGACATCTTGCTCCATGGCTGGAGCTCGAACCATTTTCATGACCTTTGACTAGTCGTAGCATGGTAGAAAAATGCTCAATTCCGTGTTACAGATACTGCTGGTGTTATTGGAGGTTTCCATATCACCACTCTCTCAAGAGAGAATTAGCGATAATAAAAGAAATCTACCGCAAAACTGTTTTTCACAGAGATTCTCTTAACATTATCTAAAGAAAATTTTTGATAGGTGGAAATACAAAAAGTAACTCCATGAAATAGTAAAAAAGAACAACAAGCTGAATCAAAAATGATGCGGTACCAAATGATGGTTACGCCGTCGATCAAGCAGAGACTGAACTCCGCATCATACGAAATATCTAGTCTAAACGTCATATTTTCAAAACAATTTGTCATATGAGTCACACATCTAGACGAGAGTTTGGAAATAGATTATTTAACTTAAAAACTGACAGCTAGGAAAAAGAGATTTGCTGCAAAATCTCCTATGTATGTTAAACCAAAGATCATTCAAGTCTATGTATAACATGGATGCGTCTAAGATATCATCGAGATTCTCCTTAGAAAGACCATATAAAGACGGCTTAATCTTCACATCTGAAACAACAATTGCCCTCAACAAAATCTATTCCAACGAGATATGGCAAAGGCGAATGCAGCACGACAACAATCCTATTCAAAAATCTCAAAGCAAACAAGCGGTACAGGTTCAACAAATACGACTAATACATTTAGCCCTAAATCGATGGATCCTTATACTCATTTTGATTCAACCAAATGTTCACTCTTTAGGGATGAGACCTAAATGAGATAAGGAAAATCAGAAAGCACAAATAGGTGTTATGGGATAAGAAATGATCAGAGAGAAGAAATTGATTTTAGAACTTGAAGTAATAATGGAGTGAGATCTAATGTGCAAACTAGCATAGAAAAGGAGGAAACGAGGCAACTACAAAGAAAGAGAAGAAGAATAAAGGTATGGTTCGGCTAGATAAGGAAGGACGGATGAAAGAAAGAAATTTAAAATGGGGAAATTTGGACACAACTTTTACTGTTGAGTTCAAGGTTTAGATTGTGACAAAATTCATCAACTAGTTCACCATTATGGATATAACATTAGTCTGTCAACTTTTAAATAAGCTTCGAACAAAGGTTGAACCATGACCCTGTTAGAGTCAGATTAAAATATTAATCGTCCAGCGTCATCTCTTAAAATTTAAAGCAGTCCGAAAAATACTTTTCCTTATCATGGAGGTATCATGGACCGTAGTGAAACTCCGAGCCGTCTCCAAAGATTCAAAGTAGTCTCAACAAAAGGTTGTGACCACACAATCATCTCAATAATACCCAAAATTAATTTAGCTAGAAATCATAATAAAAATTAAAATAGATTTATCCCCTTACCTAGTTGATAAAAAAATCAAACGATTTTAAGAAACTGAATACCCTAAGCAAAATAGAAAATTTCCTTAGTCAAATCGAGAAAAAATTTCTGAAAACTTTTCGAAATTCAATTTTATTTATAAACTAAAAGTCTCGTACTATAAGCCTATTTTATTATTTTAGTCTATTTACATTCCAGCTCATGCTATTGACTGGAACAATCATTCCATGTTCTGAATTGTTTGGAAAAATATTATTTGTGATAATTGTTATAAATTATCCAAAATATCTAAAAAGGGGAATAATTAAAATCACAAGGAATGGGTAATAATTTTGATTTTAAGCATATTCCTTGAAAATTTCAAATTCGTTTTTATGGAAAAGGATTATTTACTAAAGATTACACAAAACATAAAAAATCTAAAACATGAATAGATTTATAATATGATTTATCGACTTACACAAATCATAATTTCATACTTTTCTTGAAAAATAATTTAAATATTCAAAATCGTTTTCTTTCCCAATTTTTTTTAAAAAATAAAGTTTCTCTCGAATATTAGACTAAGAACTCAAAGGAATTGTTTTCAACAAAAGAATAGCCGAATTATCCAAATGAAGTATTAAATGGATATACCTCATAATTTTGCTTCTAGACCAATATGACATAATGACACAAATTTTCCATTTGACTCTAAAACCAAGAAAAGATTTTCATTGGAACTCCCAAACGAAACCAAAAGCCAGAAATCGTGACTATCTCAAGTGCAGCTTCCTTTTCATCAACTTAACAAGCTCAAATGCACGGAACTCAATAGTCGTTCTGATGCTCTTTAAGATAAATTGCCAAAAGCACCATGGGGTAAGTCGGGGTTGACCAAAAATTCAAGCTCAAAATATTTCTAATTCCTAGTCCTTTTAAACCCATCTTTAATAAGTAGGTTCATGATACTTCATCGTTGAAATTACTTAGAGTCGACCACTAAAGACCAAAGAGAAATAGAAAAAAATTCGAATATGTTCTCTCACTAAATCCTAATTCATTAATTCCTAAGATCATCTTAACCTAGGTTCTGATACCCAATGTAAGACCCCATAATTTTTAGAGCCCGAATTTCAATAAAAATCGATATTCAAACTCATTCAAGCATGGAGACTATATTTCTGGTACTTGCAAATAATTAATATGAGCATAATCGTAGTACAATAAAACTAACTCATAGACGAAACAAGATAGGACAACAAGTATCGACTAATGCAAGTACCTCAAAAGCAACTCGCCACATTAATACCAAGCATGAGTGAACAAGAACAGGGAACCAAAATTGAACGCTTGCAAAGACCTGTCTTCCCCGAGATAAACCTAAAAGTTGTTATAATGAGAGGGTCAGAACAACAAGTCCTGATGAGTAGAATATGTATAACACTGCCTACAATACACAAAAGCATCCCGTTTGGTTCCACCCAAAGCATATGTCTAACAAGGTAGCATTTCTACCCAAAGTACCTTGTAAAGATTACGCACGATGATCAAATATCGTTCCAAAGATAGCATTTCTCAAAATAACATTATCACAATATACTAAGATAGAACTTTTACGCACAAGTATGAAACCTTTAAACCACCATTCAAATATACGCCAAAAGTAAGAGTCGGGCTCTCCAACAATTTAATAACGTATTGATAAAGGAAGTAGGTCATGCCTATATAGCCACGTATGACCTCACTAATAATATACCATAAAGTCGGATCTGTTGATCACTTAATACCATACTAGGTGGTTTAATGCTCACTAATATAAATTAACGGACACTAGCTACTAAGTCCTTCTAATTCAAGGCTTCTATCATTCACACATATTCTCAAACCCTGCATAAGGTGAGAGATAGTAAGTAGTCACTTATTACCTATAGGCTAGGTAGACGATTGATTGTTATTTATTACATTTCACCCAACGGACCCATTTGTTACTATCTAGCTAACCTTATTGGATAATCCCCTAGTCACTTAGTTCCCACAGGATAGATAGTCCCATGGACATTTAATACGTTATCTAAAGGTGGATTTTAACTTAGTCACTTACTATCTAGAGGAAGCGGACTATCGTGGAGATTACCGATCTCGTACCCAATTAGCCATTTAATATTTCTTATTTGTGGGGAGGTGAGCTATCTGAACTCTTAATACATTTTAAGGGCGGACCCTATGATCTACCCTTAAGGGAAAAAGGAGTTCAGTCACTTAATACCCAATAGGCGGATCCCACTACTTAATACCTCTAATTGATAGGTAGACTACATTATAAATTATTCCCTTTTTGGTTTTTTCTTTTGGAAGAGAAGTGGTCCTACAACCATTTAATACCTCAACACTTGAAGTGAACCTTTAGGATAATCACACTACGTGTCACAGGTTCTTACAGTTATTGATATCTCACAACATTTATACTTATATTCGACTGTTGGAAAGTGCAGACTTCTGTCGAATAAGACAACTGACCTCGCACCATTACCTACCAAGTCCAATCCTTATTTATTAATTAATTTAAAGACATTATTTCTGGAATCAAACTAGAATAAGATAAGTTTGGTTTCCTAGGATTCCAACTCAAGGTTATTTATTTATTTCTTATTTGGACTTAGTATTTACTATGACTATTAATGCCCAGATTCCCATATAAAATTTCCTTTAATCCAAAATTATTATTATAACGGTCACCCAGTAATGACCCTAATGTTTGTATTACCTAAGGCAATGGACATTAAATCAATTAAACTCCATAACTGTTAAATGTCATTAATGACTATAACGGTCACATTTCCTAAGGCAATGGACATCCTATTAAATGTCATTTATATCGGTCTCATCTAATTAGCTTAATTCTAATTGTTGTAAATCCCAAACATTACTGTGGTTATTTAATTTATTTTTAATATTTTATAATAATAATTATTATTATTATTATATGTTATTTCTCTATCCAAACTAGAAATTTAACAAAAAGGGTATCAAAACCTTGCATTAAGTTTTTAATCATGCAAATATCATGCACAATTAGGAGTAATGTAATAATGCCCATGCAAGTCTTGAACTTGCAACCTCCATGCTATTAGCATGACACACTAATAAACTGAGTTTCATGACATTTGATGATAATGTATATTGAAATCCTAATAATATAATGATAAATTTGTTTTGAGAGAGCACTAATTGTAGTTTGCCACATTTTTTACAAATAGAAGCAAGGTGAAATCGATTTGGAGAAGAGCCTTAGCCACTATTACTTCACCGTACTCAATTTGTATGTAAATAACATAAGAACCATTTCAATTATTATAACAGTAACGATTTGCCCCATGCATTGATACATATATTTAAGCTTCAGTACTATGTACACAACTGAATTTTATACAGAAGATTATAAAATATGATGCTTAATTTAAAAACAGAACTGATATTTTTTTCTACTAAAAATAGCACTCTAATTACCTCATTATGGGTAAACGTTGTAAATACATTATTTCATAGGTTATAGGCGGCGAATAAGTGGAGAAAACAGAAAGATTATTTTGAAACGTAAGTGCCTCAACAAATATATGGGTGATTGCCTAGTAAAATAGCAATTTGTCAAAGGCTTAATCATCGACATCTCAGTTATATGAGGATGTAGAGACTAAAGCCTCAGGTTAACCTTCTTATCAGACTGTGGCACATCTCAGCTGAATTTTTGAATCATGCGATAAAGAACCGATGTCCTTTTCCATTGATTAGTCGGCAAGGGATATTACGTCATCTCAGTTCTCCAAAGCAGTTTTAAAGAAATGTGAATTTGTATGCAGTGATTGTTATGTAAAGACGGTCGGAACAAAGCTCTCCCTCCTCTTACATAAGAGGCACGCATATGAGTTGGAATACACATCCTTGTAAAGAAAGGATCTATTCCATGATGTGGGACTTTATACTCAAACCGGCATTCCTCCTTAACAACATGCAAGACAATCCCTCTCCTCTTGCATATGGTGCACGCATATGAGTTCGCACACACATCCTTATAATAAAAGAAATCCATATTGTCAGGTGCATACCAACTCATATTTATACCCCATTCCTTCAATTTATTCCATGATGTGGGACTTTATATTCAAACCATCATTCCTCCTTGGCAATATGCGAGACAATCCTAACAGTGATGTATACATCAGCAGTGGTCCAGAAGAAGGTTTGCAATACCTTGTTCAGCATATGTTCTTAAAAAAATCAAAATGCAGACTAAGATCCAAAACTTCATTAAAAAATCATTTTCATATCTTAGTTCTTTGAAGACATCGTCAGTATTTTCCTCAAGCTTCATAATGTGAAACTAGTTTGAAAAAACCGTAAATGTAGCCATGATGTTAAACACTTAATAGTTTGATGTATAATACCAAAACTGGGATAATTAACAACAAATAAATATATAATAATGAGAGCCATTCCAAACAATATTAAATTAGGAACAAATTAAAAGGCTCATAGCCAATTACTAGCATTGCAGTTTCAGCAAAATGAATCATAAATTCAAATGCCATATCATGTTGTTGTCAATCCATTGCCTTACAAATAGAACTACCACCAATTTGATTCATTCATTTCCATTTGAATATGTTAAGTTTTATTTTCATTATAGGTTTACGGTCAGTACTCTAAACAATTTGCATTATAGCACAACGCATAAATTTCCATGCAACCAACGTTTATTTTTTAAGCTATGCACCAAGAATTAAGTCTAATAACAATCTACAAATGGTTTGAAAGCATTCACTCTAATATTTGATGAAAACCAGAAATAATTTACTGATTAAATGAGCAACATAAGAATGTTTAAGAGTCATATGATGGGTAGAAATTTGAACGTGGATTATATCCTAATAGCAAAACCAGAAAATGTAATGTGTAGAATGCTATAAATGTAGCTGGTCAAATGGAAAAGTTGTTATTCAAACCATTAGACAAAGTATCATCAATAAAACAAAATAAATTACCATTTTGAATATTATTGATGGTCACTCCTAATCTTCTTATTCTCTTGTTATCCACGGAGATATCGGGATCTATAACCATACATCTTTTAATTCTTCATCTGTACAATCAGAACAGGTACAAACATGGAATCAGTACTGATTTCCATAAGTAAAAAATATTAATCCGAATGAACAATGCTTGAGATATAAGTACAAGCATGTGCACATCAGAACGATATTGGAATTGACTGAAGCATATGGAGCTAAAAACATAGCAGAGGCGAGAAAATAATTCTGGATGAAAACTGTTTTTACCAAAAGAACACTTGAACGTTTTCTTTTGACTTACCATGTTTGTTACCCCTTAAACCTTGTAATGTTATTATTTTAACAGTTCTACCAATATAAAGTGTGTTTGATAAATATTCCCCAAAGATTTTACGTGTATGTGGCCCTAGTGATTTCCTCTATCTAGCCATGGATAAATACGACGCAAACATCCGTATCCATTTGTAAAAGAACACAAATAACTTGAACAGAAGTTTCAACCATTAGCTTGCTGTTATTGATATTTCACCTTAATATATCATCACAAATAATCAACTCAGTTCAGTTAAGTGAAGCGCCAAAGAAAAATAACATAAGTGTTTCTTTTATTTTGCAATGGATCTTAAGTTAGTTCAATAACAAACCAGGGCCGGTCCTAGGCCCGGGCAGGCTGGGCGACGGCCCGGGGCCCAATTTATGAAGAGGCACAAAATTTCGAAAGGTTCTTATATATATATATATATCATTAACTTTGAACATATGGTATTGTTGCATAGTTGGTATCGTGTGTTGAATGTATTGGTTGATCATGAGTTCGAATCTGGATATTAGCATTTCAACACTAACATTGTTTACCTTTTTATTCATGTTTTGGTTACTTTATTTGGTGTTTGCTCAGGGCCCAACTTCAGCTTTGAAACAGTGTGTAATGTCCCGTATTTTTACAGCATAATAATTAATTAATTTAATTATTTAAAATAATGGTTTAGTAATTTAAAGGTTGTTTAATTAAATTATATGGATTATTTAATTAAAATAAATAATTAAATAATATATTTAATTTCTGAAATAATCAGAAATAGTGAATTGACAATATAATGTGAACTAGGCAATTCAAATTATATAATTCCATTTATAATTGAATTAGAATAATAAATATATTATTTGAATGACAGTTGAACGTATAAATTATATTATAATTTTAATCGAGCTTGAAATGGCACGGCAGTTCGCTATTTGGCAATTTGAACTTCAACTGAATATACAAGGTCCGTTTTAAATCAGATTTCTGTGAAAAAAGAAACTTTCGGAGCTGGTGAAGTATATTTCAGTGGAAGAGAAAAATCGAGATTTCATTGTGTAGATTTTGTTATGTCCAAATCAAATTTTCGAAAAGTCGCTATGGAATTCCTTTATAATTTATAACGATATATAAAAGGAATTTCAATATAAATCAAATATTGATATAACTCTGATGATGAAATATCGAGTTGTAAAGCCCAGTGGAACTGTATGATATATATTGTGAATATATACGATAATATTTATTTATAAATATTTAATTTAATTATTTTTAAATATATTTATATATTTAAATGGGTTATTTAGAGCATTAAAAATAGTCAGTTTTGCAAACGAACTCTGTTTTCGATGAAACTAATTTTATTGGATCCGCAATATTAAATTATTGCAAGATTTCGAGTTTCGTGATTTTTGGGGTTACTATGTGGCCGTACGGATTTTTAATGTGAAAAACAATCAATATTTTGATGGTTAAAAATATGGTGTGTGAGCAAACGAAGTTAGAATTCGATGAAACCTGTTTCGTTGGGACCGTAATGTCGAACTGTAGTTGCATGTCCAGTTTCATGATTTTTGGGTGTCATATGTGATCATAGGAATTTTAAAGGACAAAAATAAAACAACGTTGGATTAAAAAAAATAACAATGGAAAATATCCCAACCTATTAGTGAACCTAAATAAGGCCATGTTCTTTTTTCTCAGCCACACCCTCACAGTTATAACGCGTTCAATCCCTCACAAAATCTCAAAAAAAATCGATCCAAGAAAAATCCATAGAAAATCATATAAATTCCTATAAATCATATCACAAATATATTTGCACTCGTGAGACAGTCTTCATCAACCTGGTGTATGTTTTGTTGAGTTCGATCGAGTCTCGATTCGCTGTCAGTATTCCAGCGTTGGTTACGGTTCGGGTATTCAGGAATTGGAAGCAGTAATTCTCGAATTGGGGGTTGCAGTGATGTTTATGGCATCATTTCGCATGGATGGTGGCTTTTGTGGTGATTTCGGTGATGAAGTATGTTGTTGGAAATACTGAGGAAACGCATACCCCTTCGGTGACGCGATGTAGAGGGGGGTGTCGGAGGGTATGTGGTGGTGATAAGGACGGAGAGGGGGTGAACGGGAGGAACGTGGTGGTGGCAGTTTGGTGAACGATGGATGTTGATGTCTGTGCGGTTTGAGGGGTGAACTCGCGACAGAGGATGAAGTTCGAATGCTTCTTTTTGGTGATGGAGAAGTTGAATTCGAGAATAGGAGATGAATGGTGTAATTTATTGGTGGATTAATTGAGTGAAAGTGGAGATGTTGGAGTTTGTTTATGGTAATGGTGTTTGGAGTTTCCAGGAGCACGACATAATCAGTTTGGGAAGAAGGGTGTACACGGGTCGGGTTCTCAAGAGGAATTGGGCCGATTTTTGAAAGGTTAAGCCCACTTAGTTAAAAAGGAAATTTAATTTATTTTAATTGAAATTAGTACAAACTTGTATAGGTCATAACTTGATCATACATTATCAAAATCCAGCGAAACAAGATCCGTTCGGATCGTATGGGCGAGAGCAACACTATAACGACCCGTATATTTGGCAGTTAAATATTTAATTTTATTAATTTATTTTAAATATTTTATTTGGAATATTAATGGATTTTAATATTGAATTTGTATTTAAAACGAAGTTTGAACTATATATATTTATATATAATATAAATCGAGCGTTGAAAATGGCGTGCAGTTCGTAAAATGGAGTTTTGAACTTCAATTGAATATATAGATTCTGATATAAGTCGGATTTCTGTGAAACAAGAAACGTTAGAACCGTGTTGATGATAATTTTCATATGGAAGAGAAAAATCCAGATTTCGTGTTATAATTTGTTAGTTATGGCCAATTCAAATTTTAAAATAGTCGCTATGGAAATCGTTATTAAAATATAACGTTATTTAATATATTTAAATAGAAAATTCAAATCATTTAACTCAAGATTGGCGATATTAAGTTGTGTAAATTATATGAGAAACTGTATATATCTTCTGGTTGGATATATATGATAAAAATAATTTATTTTTATTTTATTTTATTTATTTGGAATTTATATAATATTTTAATCGATATTATATAAGCGTTAAAAATAGCCATTTTTGCAAACGGTCTCTGTTTTCGATGAAATCGGTTTCATTGGAACCGTATCGTTAAACTATTGTAAGAAAATCAAATTGCATGGCAAACCGATGTCGTATGGGACCACGGCAGCCATAAACGCCCGTTCAATTTCTATAGCGCGTAATTAAATTAATTTAATTTAATAAAGAGATATTTGAGTGTAACTTGAACAGATGATCGAACTAGGCCGCGAAATCAAGTCCGTTGAGTTCGTATCGACGTTTAGAGTCAGGATAAGTATATAGTTTGTTATTTTTGAAGATCGTGTAATTTGGTGTCCAAAATGGCATTGCGGTGCGCGTGAAAATTGCCTACTGGGAAAACACTCTCAGAATGAGACGAAACTGGTGTCGTTGGGTTCGTATTGATTAATTATTTTAGGATTTCAAAGTTTCAAGTAGATTGGATTTATCTAGTGATCATGGAAAATTTAAATGCATGTTTTCCACTAATTTTATAAAGGAATTTTTTTTAAAACGATGTCGGAATTCGACGAAACCTGTCCCATAGGGTCCAGAATATTTTTCTTTGCTAGGATTAGCCTTTTTATTAGAAAACAGAAATCATTTGTTGTGGTTTTAATCAATTACTTCACGACGAAGTTTCGTAATAATAAAATATTAACTTATTTTCCCCAACACTACTATATATACATATTCCCGTATAAGGCTGAAACCCTGTTTTCATCAATCCATGGTCAACGCACTTGACTGCCTCCACAAATTAAACACACGGCCAGAGATTCACATGTTTCCTCCTCCGATTCCTCTCCATCCACTCATAGAATTCGAAAACCCTCCACTGGAGATATGTTCAGGCCATTAAGGCCGACCTACTCAATGGTGGAGATGGATCTTGCTTCGCCGAGGTGACTGGAATATAGTCCAGAAGAGTGGCGGTTTTAGGGTGTTTAGTGGAGAATAGGGTTGAGATGAAGGTCGCAAGTTGGGTCAATGGTCGAGGAGGCTGGAGCGGTTGTCTAGATAGCTTTTGATCATCCTCCGATGGCCAGAGTTCGGCGCAGCTGCTCCATGAAGTTAGAAGGCACGGTGGAGGGTCTTTTAATGAAGGAGAAGGATATTAAAACAAAGTGGAGTCGGCTTGGGTACTCCGGATCTAAGACGTGGGGATGAAGAAGTGTTTTAAAACCGAAACGGAAGCAGCATGGCTTCGAAACTGGAATGGTGAACGCTTATGTAAGAACGGAGTTACTGTTACAGTTCGGGAAGAAGATAAACCAACGATCAGCCTTTACTTGTAAATAGGCATGCGTAGTTAATGTTATCGCTGAAACAAAGCAACGTAAGTGCAACTAGGAATCAGCTAGTATTATTTAATCAAGTAATTTGGGTAAATGAGTTTATTAAGAAAATTAGTTTATAATTTAATTAAGGAGATTCTGGTTAGCTAAATCATTTTAAAACCAATGCAGGCAGCAATAGTTCATGCGTGGCCTAAGGGATGATGCAGGGAGAAAGACAGTAAAGGGAACCGGAGACAAACGAAGTGAAAACAGTTCGGCCAAAATAAATTATTTAACAAATTATATTAGTGTTAATTTAGTGGTTAAGAGTTAGTTAATTAATTAATGGTTCAATAATTAAAACAGTATTAACTGAAACATATATGGATGCAGGTTGAACGTTGGGAACTGCTGAACTTACAAATTGGAAACTGAGTTATATCAGACCAGTTTATTCTAAAACAAAGTAACTAAATTAGTTTAATAATATTATAATTAAGGGGTTAATTATTAATTTTATCGTATAGCTTATAATATTTATAACTTTTGTTTATATGATCAGAATCGAATGAAATGAAAGGCGTTGGGATCGTATGATTGAACTCCACATTTTGGAACTGTCTTGGATAGAACTGAGACAACTGGGATTTCTAGTTAAATTAAACGTATGATTAATTTAATTAGAACTGAGCCACTTTAGCGACAAATCAGATCAAGGTGAGTTAAACTCACTCATTTCTCCCCATTTATATTTTATATAAATTGGGTTTTATTTTGTGTGCTCTGTTTGCTATGGTTGACTGCTTGCTAGTTATACATTTAATTTTTGATTTAACTAGTGAAATTAAAACGTCGTTTAATTTCAGTGAAATACCAAATCGTTATTCTAACAATTGGTTCCAATAAAGGTAACTTACCTTGTTGGTCACGTTTATAAAACAAACGTGTTTAATTGGTTGAATTGTTTGAATTGCTTGTGATTGCGGTTAAATGGTCGTTAGTTGTTATCAGTTAAGTGAGACTGAATGATCTGATTTGAGATAACCATTTTGGGTACAGGGAAGAACAGGCTAGAGGGATCCAACCGGATTCCTCAAATATATTATTTATTTTCATATTATCATATATGAACTATCATGATTGGGTAATTGATTTTAGTAGTGATCATTGACTGAAAAGTCAGCTTGTGTTGTGTTTTAACCAATGGGCTATATTGGTTGAGTAATCGATAGTAAATGACCTAAAATTGTTTTGTTTATATTGATTTACCATCAAGTTAATTGATAGAACTGAATTTATGAAATTTAATTTCTGACTAAAGATAGATTTTGAAATATATTATTTGGATAAAGGTTTATAGAAAGGAAATAAATACTTATTTTTATAATTAATTATAAATAGATTTTATAGAGACAATTCTGATGTTAATCAGATTTGTAATTGTGAGAACAAGGAAATTAACCTAACGACTAAATTGGATAATTGTTTTGTTAAGAAACAATTAAATGGAATTATTTTAATTTTATTATATTATCAATTAATTTAAAGGGAAACAAATTGAAATCGGTTAACGAGATAACCGTGTGTAGAGTTGGCTAAATTGACCATTTTTAACTGGAATAAATTATTATTTTAGTTGTTTGGATTAATCTAATAAAATTGTTTAAAGAATATTTATTTGATTTTAATAGGGTTTTAAAAAGGGGATTTTTATTCATTTTAGTTAATAAAGAAATTTACTACGGAGGTAGTAAATAATGGAAGTAAATTATTATTTTAATTAATAATAAAATTAGAGAGTTACTTTTAATTGAAATTCATTTAAAAGGTAATCGAAGTTGAAAAGAAATCCAATGGATTAGTGAAAGGATTTTCTAAACAAGTTTTATTTTTAAAACTTGAGTTTTACAACGAAGTGATAAAGAGCATTTTAAGCGAACATGACAGCTTAAAATAAGTGTTACTTAATTATTTAAATTAAATAAATGGAAATTTAGAGAAAGGATTTATTATAAACCAGGATTTTTAAAAGTGAGGATTAAGATGTTAAAGCATTAATTTGACATTAAGGTTGCTTGATAATGGGATTAAGTAAAGGTGGGAAATTGAAATGAGAATCTCTAAGCGAGGGATGATTGGATGGATTTTAAAGGAAATTGGGAAAAAGTGAATTGGGTAGTAGAAGTGAATGTGGGATTTGATAACAAAATCCGAATTTTAAGTGAGCTTGGTTAAAAAGGGTGAATTAAAAGTGATGTTCATAAAGAAGTACTTAATTACTGAATTAAGAGAAAAATGGGTATAGCCGAAAAGAGGTTTCAAAAGAGATAAGCAGGTTTATGAAACCGTATTTGGAATAAAATAAGTTAAATGGCAATTGTGTTGATATTAGAGTGAAATATTGGTTTTTGAATTACAACTAGTATTTGTCTTTAGATATGAACGTTGTTGATCAAGGTCTGAGAGGTAATTAAAATACCCCAACTTGAACAACATCAGGATTATCTGAAGATGATATTAGTTGGTAATCCTAAAAGAGGTTAATGACAATTTATTATTTCCATAAGTGAAATAATAATGCAACATTTGGTGGGAATTTGGAAAATATATAATGAGAAATCCGAAGTAAAGGAAATTAGTAAGAAGGGAAATTATATAAATAAGAATTCCAAAGTAGAAGAAAAAAACAAAAAGGGTTTGCATGAAAATATAACGATATTTTCGGGTTAGGAAGGTAATGTAAAGCTGAGTTTTATTATATACTAATAAACTGTAATAACCCGGAAATATGAACCAATTTAAATTTTTTATTTTGGCAATTTTAATGAATTTTGGATATTTAAAATGATTTATTTTAAATGATAATGAAGAGAAATTTAATTTGAATAGAATTAGAACGTATATATTTATTTGAATCATCGTTGAATATAAATATTTTATTTTAATTATAAAAGGAATTGAAAATGGCGCGGTAGTTCGAAAATTCAAATTCAAATTTCAAATGAATGTATAGGATTCAAAACAAACCAGATTTTAGCATAATAAAAAATATTAGAATCTATTTGAGAATATCTTTCCAACGAATCCGAAAAATTGAAATTTCATAGCGGGAATAAAAAGTTATGCCCAATAGAAAATCCAGAATAGTCGCTATGGAAAATATGGCCCTTAAAAACGACCATTTTTCAAACGATCTTCAAATTTGATGAAATTAATTTTATTAGGACCGTATCGTCAATACGGAGCTAAAAATAATTTTTCGGGAATTTTTAGGGTCCGTATGTGGCCCCGGTATACTAAAATGTGAGTCCAAATTCAGTATATAGATTTATATATTGATTTTGATGAAAACCTATCGTAACACCCGAACCAGCTTACCGGGCATATCCCATTGTGTTCGGAATGGGGGTAATTAGTTAGGGGACGACAGTCGTTGAGTTCGAATTGGATGTGAGATGAAAATTTACTTTTTGGAATTCGAATTAAATAAAATATATAAATTATTATAAACGACCCCCTATTTCCTCTTCTACCAAGTCACCCTCCCCCCCCCCCCCCCCCATCGTTTAACAGAAGTCGAATAAGAAAAAAAAAGAATCCGATCTGCTGAGATCGAACCACCTTTGCCACCACGATGTCTGCCTCCACTCCACCTCCTTCGCACCGCCATAGTCCATCGTCTTCACCTTCCTCCTCCGCCCCCTCTCTCTTCTTTCTCCCTCCACGAACCCAAACTGCCCCAGATCCTAGAAAACTACCGCTGCCATCCGCCGTGGGCCCCTACGCCCCCAACGTCACCCCCCGCGGCATTCCCTACCGCCTGCACCACTAGCAAACCTTCCGACGCCGCCGCACAACACTCGCCCCCCCCCCCCCCCCCTTGTTTGTTCAAATCAGTCGGAAAATGAAAGTAAGCTCTTTCGTTTATGAATGTTTATAAAAATATTATCTTTAGTTTTATAAAAATATTATCTTTATGTTTGTAAAAAATTTCTCTTTATATTTATAGAAAATATAAATTTTAGTTAGAAGAAAATATAATGTTTAGTTAGAGAAATATATGGTTAGCGAATAAAGATTTGGTTTATATGTATATATAATAAAGAGATTTTTATTATATGTATGGCGAATAAAAATACGATTTTTACGTGTATGATTTCAAATTTGAAATATGATTTTTATATATTTAGAGTATTAAAAATATGATTTTTATATATGTAG
Organism: Allium sativum; assembly: GCA_030737875.1. Classification (NCBI taxonomy): domain Eukaryota; kingdom Viridiplantae; phylum Streptophyta; class Magnoliopsida; order Asparagales; family Amaryllidaceae; genus Allium; species Allium sativum. The sequence goes on from CM060910.1 coordinate 197,528,364, forward strand.
AGTATTAAAAATATGATTTTTATATATGTAGAGTATTAAAAATACGGTTTTTATATATGTAGAGTATTAAAAATATGATTTTTATTAAGGTAGAGAAGTAAAAATATAATTTTTATATAAGTAGTGATATAAAAATATAATTTTTATGTAGAGAGAAGCGTGGTAAAAGTATGATTTTTATGTATGTAGCGTTGAAATAAAAATGTGATTTTTAAAAATCAACTGCGTGAAACAGATGGCGATGGATCAGGCTGAAATCTGAACCGTTCAAAAATATAGAATGGTGGAGTGGATCCCCAAGGTGAGATCTTCTCATTTTTAATTTATTTTCTAGTTGAAATATATACTAGGATGCAGACGGTGCTTAGCAGCACTCGACACCCGTCGTCCGCAGACCATGGATGACTTGTTTGTTTGATTGATGTGTTGTGAAATTTTATTGTGTGATGTGGAATGAATGAATATTTTATAGTTAAAAATATAATTTTTAACGTGTATATAAAATAAATGTTTATAAACAAATCGGACGATTTGTTTATGTGCACCCATTTGACTGATATTGATTGGGGCGATAAATTTCACACATCGCCCAATTTCACAAATAAAAATCTGTGTTTGTTGATATGAAACCCCACATGGGTGTTGGGATGATATTTGGCGTACACTAATCATAATTATTTAGCTATATGTCGATCGATTGGTTGACAGACTGTGTAAGCATTAATTATTTATATTTAATGCTTATGCAGTTGTGTGGTGCCCTCTGGATGATGGTTGATTATTTATCGTTGCTATTATATACATGTGTTGTAGGGAATCCATATAATTAACATTATATGGTAATTTATTGGGCCTCATTCCAATTTGGAAAATAAAGAATATTATAAAATGAAAATTCATGTGTTGAAAAAATGAAAATTCATGTGTTGAATAAATGAAAATTCATGTGTTGAATAAAAATGAAAATTGATGTGTTGAATAAATGAAAATTAATTTGTTGAATAAAAAAAAATGTGTTGAATAAAATATATATTCATGTGTTTAATAAAAGAAAATTCATGTGTTGAATAAAATATATATTCATGTGTTGAAGAAAATATTCATTTGTTGAATAGAATAACGAAGTTATTGAAATATATAAAGTCGTGTTGATTAGATATGCACCATTTGAACATGAACGATATTTATATCGATTTTATTCATTTTTATAATGGATATGAAAAAGGAAGTGATTTCAAAATATAAAGTTTTGAAAATATTATCACTCATATATTAACGATATGGAATATTCAGTTTTGATCTGAAATTGAATATGAAGTTGAAATCGTTTTGAAACGAATTTAAAACGATTTATAAAATACGTTTTGAAAGGAAATCGACGTAATATATATAATATATCATATATATAATATTATATATATAATATTATATATATAATGGTCTGAATAGAACGCGCCGCGCTGCGATAGTTCTTGAATCTCGACCATTGACTTCGATTGGACATTTCGGGAGATCCGACCGTCGGATTCTCCTAAAGTCGGAACCTTGGGTTCGTATTGAAAAGAGCTTTCTAATGAATATTAGATATTTAAAATCTAACGGTTGGATTTGGAATTATGTCCAAATCAAATTTGGAAACGGTCGCTGTAAGTGCAGTTTGATGGCCGTTGATGGAAATCGACTGTACGGACCTTGATAAAATTATTAAAAATAGCAATAATTTGTGTAAAACCATAAGAAATGATTTGGAAAGAATTGAGATGAAAAATTCCATATTTGAAAAGATAAAAATAGTTTTTTATCGAAATGAAATGCTTTTGAACTAGAATTATAATCCCATTTATTTTTAAAATATATAAAGTGGATTTGAAATGGTTTTTAAAATAACCAGAATTTCCAATATATAAATTGGAAATAGATTTGAATCGAAATTATCTTCGGAATATTTTGATATTGAATTTCATGATTATACAAATATTGTTACGGAAATTTGAAAGATATATTTATATCGTTATTTCTAAAATGATATTTGTTGGTTGTAGTATTTAATATTGAATAGATATATTTTCTATTCAGAACCTCGTATTTAATATCAAATGGGAATTGGGTTTGTCGGGAATGGTGTCTTCATTAACACTGTTCTTAACCCAGTTGAGAAAAAGATTAAATCTTTTTATTTATATTTAATGAAGTGTACCAATTAAATAATATTTAATTGGAATTGAATTGGAATTGATTTTTGGGTTTATCGTGAACTGTGTTTTAATGACATTCGTTCTTTAACCCGATTTACAGGGAAATGAGATTTGGAATTTATAAATCTTTTTGATAAGATTTAAAGGAAATTTTCCAAAGTAAAGTTTTCCAATTTAATAAAATAAATTGGAATGGAATGGAATTCGATTTGGTAATATCGAAGTGAATTTCTGTGGAGGAAGACTGCTAATATATCTGGAATTTAAAAGGCATTGTTGTTATTCCATTTATATTATTAGTTGGATATGGAAGTTTATATCGATTATATATATCGATTTGTTTTCCATGAAGATTCCATCGTTAATGGAATGTGATTTCGGGTTTATCGTGAACCGTGTTTTAAATGACATTGGTTCTTTAACCTAGTTAAAGACAGGATATGATTTCCCAAGTTAAATAATCATTAATAGTGATTATTAGGAAGATTAAAACCAAGTGGAGTTTTAATGAATCTTTAATTAGATTGAAATAATAGAGAATGGAGTATCACCAATTTTGCTCCAGGCAATAGTTAAATCTTTAATTAGATTTGAACATGAAATGGTAATTGAATTTACCGATAACACCGTGGTGTTAGATATGTAGTATGACCAGTTTTACTTCATGGAATGAATAGGTTGTGGTTGGGAAATTTAACAAATGATTACTTCGGTAAGGTTCGCTAATCCAGGCTAGTTTGGATAAATCATAATTTGGTTTGAATTGATATTCAAAAGAAGATTAAAGAATAAATTTAAAGAATTTATCTTTGATAAAATTAATAGGAACCTCTCCCAAAGTATAAGAATATTTTAATAAAAGAATATTCTGAATTGGAATGAGGTGTATGTTGTGTTTGTGTAACACTTGTTGTAATGACCCGCATTGGCAGGGGTATTATGATTAATTTATTTAATTATATCAATGGTGATGTAGTGAATTAAATGGTCGTGGAATTTAAACAATGATGAATATTTAATTAAAATAATAAATTAAATAATATATTTAATTCTGAAATAATCAGAATTGGCTGAAATGGCAATATGGTGTGAACCGGATCATCTGTGATATTTAATTCAGCTTGGAATTGAATTTGAATAACGAATATATTCAATCGTCGACAGTTGAACGTATAGTTTATAATATAATTATAAACGAGCTCGAAATGGCGCTGCAGTTCGTAAATTGGCGATTCGAACTTCAACTGAATGTACAGGATTCGTTTTAAATCGGATTTCTGTGAAACAAGAAACGTACGGAGCTGGTGGAGTATATCTTTCTAGTGGAAGAGAAAAATCGGGATTTCGTCGTGTAGATTTTGATGTATGTCCAAATCAAATTTTAGAAAAGTCGCTGTGGAATTCCTTTATAATTTATAAAGGAATTATTTATATTTTTACAAGGGATTTCAATATAAATCAAATATCGGGTTGATCCAGAAGTGAATATCGAGTTGTAAATACATACAGGAATATTCTAGAGTTGTATGGTATTCCACTGTGATTTTATACGATAATATTAATTTACTAATATTATATTTAATTATATTTAAATATATTTATATATTTAAATGGTCTATTCAGCGCTTTAGAAATAGCCACTTTTTCATACGACCTCAGAATTCGACGAAACTAGTTTTGTTGGATCCGCAACATCAAATAGTTGTTAGATTTCCAGTTTCGTGATTTTTAGAGTCCCTGTGTGGTCGTACGGATTTTTAGAGTGAGATACAGTCAGTATTTCGACAGTTAAAAATACACTGTGTCGGCATACGAAGTCGGAATTCGACGAAACCAGTTTCGTTGGGACCGTAATGTCAAATTCTATCAGCATGTCAGTTTTCATGATTTTTAGGCGTCGTATGTGTTCGCAGTGATTTTAGAAGACTGAATCGAATATTATATAATAAAAAGAAAATATCCTAACTAAATTATGTGGACCAAACAAGGCCACACGCCCTCGTTTACAACCAAAGAAAGATTTCAACCATCCTATAAAACCGAATACAGGCCGCCACTAATTCCCGTTTTACCATGAAAACAACGAACAAAAGAAAATCAAAGAAATTCAAAATAAAATCAATAAATCCTATGCTATACATGGTTGGATTCTATGAGTGTCTCTCTTCATTTGGTGTGGGTTTCGTAGAGCTCGACTATGGTTTTGTCGCACTCATTTTTTACAGTGGAAGTTCAAGCAAATTAGGATTTCGGGTATTGGGATTTTGGTTCATCGAATTGCAGTTCTAAGGTTGTTTTCGGACTCAGGGGTAGGAATAGGGTCTGTTTGCAAAGTATTGATGATTTCCGAGATGAAAACGTTCGGTACCTGTCAGGCTTGAGATCGACGGAATTAGGTTGGAGGGTGCGAGCTTCTCTTGTTCGTGATGAGGTGGTAGAGGAATCAAAGGAGAACGGGATGGTGACATTTGTTTGCGGATTTGTGGTTCAAGGAGGAAGAACGTGGAGGATGGAGTTGCGTTAATGGTTGAGGAAGTGGCAGCGTGTAAATTGAAGGAGGAAGAAGAGTTCGGGTCTGGTGTTAAGTTTGGGTTTGGGCCGAAACAAGGAGGGTAAAGCCCATTTGAAGTTTTTAATTATTTTTAAATTAAATAAGGTTCGAACTTGTTAACGAAATATCTTGATCAAACTTAATCAGAATTTCGAACGGTTGGATCCGTTGGGATCGTATGGACGAGCACTACACAATGAGACCGACCAGGAGTGAATCCGAGCTCGTTACAATTTATGGCGAAATAAATTGTCCGATCTGAATCAAATGACAATTATCGTTATTTAACGATGATAGTCCAATGTGAGTAAATCTCACTAACTCTGAACACTTTATAATTTCATGTTGTATTTTTAGAACTGTTAGATATTGGCTGATTGACTATGTGTTGACCGTTTGATTGAACTGCTAGTCAGTTAGTTGAATTTCTATATTGATTCTGTCTAACAGAATATATCATATTGAAATGAAAGTGATGTTATATTATATTGTTTAACATCTGTGATGCAGGGAAACAGGTTGGAGGAACCCAACTGGGTTCCTCAACATTTATTTTATTGTTTTTCATATATTGTGATATATGATGTGATATATAATCTGTTGTCGATTATATGTGTTTGGACGATATTGATCATCGTGATTTGATATGTTGAATACCATAACATACCGAATGTTAATAAAGGAATATTTTCAAAGTGTATTTTGAAAATGAATTATTTATATAAAATCGATGGATTTTATATAGAAAAGGAAAAGGATTTTTATAAAAGAAATATTTATAAAATCAAAGGATAAGTTAGAAAAATAGGAAATCATTTGTAAAGTGAAGAACAGTTACTAAAAGTAAATCTTTATAAATGAATAGTTTATTCGAAAAGAAGTTAATCGATGTTAGTTAATCGATTAGTGTTAAAGTAAAAGAAGTTAATCGATGTTAGTTAAATCGATTAGTGTTAAAGTAAAAGAAGTTAATCGATGTTAGTTAAATCGATTAGTGTTAAAGTAAAAGAAGTTAATCGATGTTAGTTAAATCGATTAGTGTTAAATAAAAGAAGTTAAACAATGTTAGTTAAATCGATTAGTGTTAAAGTAAAAGGAGTTAATCGAAGAAGTTAATCGATGTTAGTTTAATCGATTAGAGTTAAAGCAAAGGAGCTAATCGATGTTAGTTTAATCGATTAGAGAATAAAGTTAAAAGGAGTTAATCGATGTTAGTTAATCGATTAGAATAGAAAGTAAAAGGAGTTAATCGAATATAGTTTATTCGAAGAAAGAAAAAAAGAGTTATCGAATATAGTTTATTCGAAAGGAGTTAAGTGAAGTGAGTAAATCAATAGCGTTAGTTAAATAGAGTTAATCCAATAGTGTTAGTCCAATAGAGTTAATTGATAAGGGTTGATCGAATAGAGTTAAGTGAAAAGAGTAAATCGAATATAGCTATTCGAAGGAGAGTTAAGTAAGGAAGTTAGTAAAAGGGATATAAAGTGAACTTTGCCTATTTTAAAGTTAGAAACGTTGTTCAGTTAAGGTCTGCGAGGTAGTTCTACCCCTACTTGATTAACTCCATTTTTAACTAAGGAATAGTAAAGGTTCGGCAGTAAAGGAAATGGTTTGAGTTGGCATCGCGATGGTTTGTTTAAACATCTGTCTAAGTCCAATGAAGAAGGTTTGGAAATGTTTTCCAAATAAAGAAACCAGAAATGTTTTCTAATAAAGAAAACAAGAAATGGAAATGTTTTCCATTATTAATAACGTATATTTTCCAAATTTAGAAAATAAGAAATATTGAATATAGAGAAACAGGAGATAAGTAGATTAATGAACTAAGGAGATAAAAGTGGAATGATGTTTGATCGATATAAATTTCCATTTGGAAATAATATCTTTGTTTGCACACTTGTTTTTATTCGATAGTTAAATCACAGACTATCGAAGTTTTGACCATTTTAACGTTGTTAATATGGAGAGACCGGTTGGATTATTATCCAAAGAACCACTCTGTATTGGCATAAGCGTTGCGAAATCGTATATGCCAAAGGAAATTGAAGACGGAGTTATGCAAGGGCTATCCTGTTTACAGAATAGTGCCTTCGGTTCATCCTGTTCCTGGATGACTAGTATGGACGGATGTCTGACAGAGTATGTCCAGACGATCACGTATATTGATTTCTCCAACCGTACCAAGAGTGGAAGCGGAGAAGGAAACTTCTTTTAGCTAACACATAATGTATTGTTGTAGACGTCAATCGGTGATTTGATGGATTTGACGATGTGGCATTCAAAGTGAATCTGATGTGATGATAAAGCGTAGCTTCTAGCCTCAACATCCGGTAAATGACAGAAATCCGGCAGGCAGCATGGCTAAGTCGGTCGCACCGAAGTAGGGTGTATAATCACCTGATCTAGAGTTTCATTTACTTCTAAAAATCTATTGTTGATGTTGTCCCATTCGGGAGACGGTTGCTGATCCCAGCTGTTGGTGATATACATTCGATACGCTCAAGCGAAATGAGTGGTCGGTCATGTGTGGCTGGGTTGCAAGATGTTCTTGTTGAACCCAGTGTATTCCTCTCTAGAGTTACACGAGCGAAAGGTGGTTCCATACCTTGTCATAGTTGGAAATCCATTACCCAATACGTGCTTGCGGTTTTGATTGTATACAATATATGTAGAACGTGAGATGAAAGCGTTTCTTCTAGATGATTATTATATTGTGGTTGATAGACATTATTATAATATCAAAAAGGTTTTTTTTGATATGAAGATATTTTGGATTCTCATAAGGGAAAAACCCGTTCCGTTATACGACGTGGTCTTATGAGATATCGTTTACTTGTTCGAACTGTTTTTAAATTGTTTTACTCACACCAGTCCCATGACTGACCCGGAGTTTACTTTGTTGTTTCCCCTAAACTCTTGGGTGCCTAAATTTGTACGGGCAGTCAAGTAGTCGGGATTTACAGATATACTGGAAGGGCTTGGAGCAGGAGGCTTCAGGATCATATAGCTATAGTTATTTCTGCTGTGTTGTAAGTGTTGTACTTTGATAATGATGTATATTCAAGTACAGATGTATATTTCAAGTTATGTTATATATATTATATGTTATTCGTTCCGCTGTGAGGTTCGTGTTACTCTGATGTAGTGTTCTTCTTCTTCTTCTATTCAAGTTTCTATCTTATCTTTCCTCACCCTCTAATTTCTTTCACTAATTACCATGATTTTTCGATGTTTTGGTTATCGACATCGTGCTTATGTCGATAACCAAAGTCGCTAAAAATCCGGGTCATTACAGTTGGTACCAGAGCAGAAGGTTAATTGATTAACTTGGCTCTGTTGCGTGACTCGGTAGAGATAGGGTTAGTAATACCCTAGATTGAGTTGAGTGTATATATACGAGTGGACGTATTTGTTATTGATATAAAAATTTGTTTTATATTGTGGAGAATTGTTGGTTGAGTCGTTTATGAGTTCTGGTCGATCAGTTTGATCCACTGTATCGGTAGGAGTTACTAAACACTTGAATACGATGGGTCGGCACGATATGTTTTGAAAAGAGTGTAAATAAAAATAGTTTACCCAACGTATATTTTGATATATATTGGATATATTGGTTGTTATTATAATCGAGTAAGATTATAAATTAAATGGTTATGTTAATAACCAATCAGAATTCATATAAGTGAAATACGTGAAATCAGATGAGTTAAATCTGAAATTTAAAACCAGAATTTGAATTAAAATTCGGGAAAATTGGATAAGTGTTTGTAAACAGATTTGAATTAAAAATAAGGAAAATTTAAGATCCTAGGAGATTCTAAATTGTTTTACAAGCAGTGTGAATTATATTTTGAAATGAATTTCAAAGTGGAAATGCTTAGAAATGGTTTTATAGTATTGAACTCACTTCGATCGCTGGAAAATAGATTCTGACGATGACAGCTGCATCATCAGTATCCATTTTCGAGTTGTAAGTGATGAATTACTACCAGAGATACTGTTTTGAATTTGTTTTGGGAAAGACAAGTTGTGTTGAATTTCAAAATGGGATTTAAAATATAGAATTTGAATTTTTAAATAGATTTGAAATATTAACTTGTTTTAAAGGAAATAAAACAAGAAGTTCCTTTATAAACGAAGTTTATAAATAGTTCTTTTATAAACGAAGTTTATAAATGAAGTGAAAAGAATTATCATTGGATAATTCAGAAATAAAAATACAAGTGTGAAATTGAAGGGGAAATCTATTTTCCAAAGGTAGAAATATCGATTTCAAAAGGAATTGAAATCGAGACTTATGTAAAGAATGAATAAAGAAAGTTTGAAAAGGAATTTGAATAAAGGAAGTTCAAACATAGAATTTGAATAAGAAAATTCAAAGAGGAGTTGAATATATGAAATTCAATGGAATTGATATAGAGTTTGAATATAGAAATTCAAAAGGAGTTTGAATATATGAAATTGAAATAGAAATTGAATATAGAAATTCAAATGGAATTCAAATATAGGATTTGAATATAGAAAATATAAAGGAATTCAAATATAGGATTTGAATATCGAAGGTGAAAGTGAAATTTGAATAAAGAGAATTCAAATAGAATTGAAAATGAAATTTGAATGTAGAGGATTCAAATAGAATTGAATTTGAAATTTGAATATAGAAGATTCAAAGGGAATTGAAATGAAATAAAGAGAATTCAAATAGATTTGAATATAGAAATTCAAATGGAGTTTGGAAATAGATTTGAATAATGAAATTCAAAAATGGAATTTGAATAAGAAAATTGAAATGAAATTCAAAAATGGAATTTGAATAAGAAAATTGAAACGAAATTCAAATATAGAATTTGAATAAGAGATTTGAAATAAAATTCAAATAAAGAATTTGAATAAGGGAATTGAAATGGAATTTGAATATAGGAAATTCAAATAGAATTGGAATGGAATTCAATTAGTTGATAAACAAGTTAAACTTATATTTGAACATGTATATTCAAATAAAAGGGTGAAATAGGTAAACCAGTTAATTAGCCATTAGTAAATGGATCTTGAATTGAAGTTGAACTTTAGATAAGTAAACGGGACTGGTAAATTTATATTTGAAATCGGATATAAAACCTGAGTTTGAAAACGTAGAATTTGATTAGTTTACAAGCAAGTTAAAATATATTTGAACATGTCCTGTTCAATTATAAAAGTGAAATAGACTAAAGAGTTAATTAACAAATTAATTAACGAATTGAGTTAAAACGATCAGGTATAGTTAAAATAGATTGGGCAGGTATAAATATACATGAGATAGGTATGAAAAGGTATGAAGGTATATTAATAGAATGCTCGACAGAAAGGTATGTATTTAATTCATATATGAGATTTTATGCGCCGTATCGGCAAGCCGCTTGGCTTTTTCTTTTTCTTTTGGATTGGTGAAGGCCATGGGAGGCTATTTGAAATATCCCGATGCTCCTAGTACAAAGGAGGTTATGGCGAATTTTTCCAGGAATCTAAGGAGTTAGAATATTTTTAAGATAATTTGATAGTTAGAAATCAACGTATCGATATATATAGAAGTCGATAAGGAAACGAACTTAGAAATAGAATAGTAAAATCAAAAAGGAAGACTAGGAATTAAATCTAGTAAGAATAGAAAGAGGAAGCGTATATGTGTTTAAAGGTGAATAAGTAGTTGTATGGTATTGATTATTCGAGTGAGTAGTCATATCTGTTTTGACGTTATAAATGTTATTCAGTCAAGGTCTGAGAGGTAGTTATACCCCAACTTGATTGATTTCATTATTAACAAATAAATAGTAAGATTTCAGGCTCGAAGATCAATGCTGAATAAGAGTTAGTTGAATATAGTATTTGGGTTGTCGTAACGATGTTTTACACAACATCCGTTTTAACCCAAATAAGTGTAAGCTTGGAAATATAATATAGAATATTTCCTAAGTATAGAAATAAACGAGATCGGAAAAGAGATAAGTAATTGGAATATTTTCCAATTATAAATAACATATATTTTCTAAAGTTTAGAAAATAAAGGAAGGCGATATTCGGAAATGTTTTCCAAATAACGTAGAAGGCCAATATGGTTATTGAAAATATTTGGTTAACAAATATTGATAAAGAAATGGAGAAGTGATTTAACTAATGGATTATTGATTATGGGCTCAGTTGAATTTCAAAAAGGAAATTTTGATTTTTGAAAAGAGTAAACTGTTTGAAAACTCCCAGGGAAAGACTGTTTGAATTAAAAACAAATTTAACAAAAATTTGTGAAAACAAAGTTGAAATAAAGTAAAGCCAGTAAAGTGGTAACTAAGATTGAATTAGAATGATATCAAAACCAATTGGATTGTGAGATTCAAATTTGAAGTGTAATGTGATAATCGAGTTAAGAGTTGGGAATCAAGACGAAAACTTGAGTTGAAATGGAAATTTGGCTTGGTAAAAGCGAATGGTTGTGTTGAAGATAAAAGCAGATTGGAATTTGATTAGGATGACCCTTGTATCCGCTGAATTGATAACAGGTGGAAAGGATAAAATGATATGCCGACAGAAAGGTACAAGTTTATATTTCTATCGGATATAAGATTTATGAGCCGAATTGGCAAGCCGCTTGGCTGTTTGATTTTCTTTTGGGATGGAGATGGCCCGGAGATGCGAGTTGGAGTTTGAGATATTGACCAGTACAAAAGAGGTGCTGGTGAAATTTTTCGAAAAGTTAAGGGGTTAGAAAATTTTCAGGATTTTTGAAAATTTTTGTTGATAAGAATTAATTAATAATTTAATTGAAATTAAATTGGTTCAGTTGAAACTGGAGTTAGGAAGTGAACAAATATGTTCTAACCAGTCGATATGGTCGTTCTCTACCTTTTAGCAATTTCGAGGACAAAATTATTTTAAGTGGGAAAGATTGTAATGACCCGCATTGGCAGGGGTATTATGATTAATTTATTTAATTATATCAATGGTGATGTAGTGAATTAAATAGTCGTGGAATTTAAACAATGATGAATATTTAATTAAAATAATAAATTAAATAATATATTTAATTCTGAAATAATCAGAATTGGCTGAAATGGCGATATGGTGTGAACCGGATCATCTGTGATATTTAATTCAGCTTGGAATTGAATTTGAATAACGAATATATTCAATCGTCGACAGTTGAACGTATAGTTTATAATATAATTATAAACGAGCTCGAAATGGCGCTGCAGTTCGTAAATTGGCGATTCGAACTTCAACAGAATGTACAGGATTCGTTTTAAATCGGATTTCTGTGAAACAAGAAACGTACGGAGCTGGTGGAGTATATCTTTCTAGTGGAAGAGAAAAATCGGGATTTCGTCGTGTAGATTTTGATGTATGTCCACATCAAATTTTAGAAAAGTCGCTGTGGAATACCTTTATAATTTATAAAGGAATTATTTATATTTTTAAAAGGGATTTCAATATAAATCAAATATCGGGTTGATCCAGAAGTGAATATTGAGTTGTAAATACATACAGGAATATTCTAGAGTTGTATGGTATTCCACTGTGATTTTATACGATAATATTAATTTATTAATATTATATTTAATTATATTTAAATATATTTATATATTTAAATGGTCTATTCAGCGCTTTAGAAATAGCCACTTTTTCATACGACCTCAGAATTCGACGAAACTAGTTTTGTTGGATCTGCAACATCAAATAGTTGTTAGATTTCCAGTTTCGTGATTTTTAGAGTCCCTGTGTGGCCGTACGGATTTTTAGAGTGAGATACAGTCAGTATTTCGACAGTTAAAAATACACTGTGTCGGCATACGAAGTCGGAATTCGACGAAACCAGTTTCGTTGGGACCGTAATGTCAAATTCTATCAACGTGTCAGTTTTCATGATTTTTAGGCGCCGTATGTGTTCGCAGTGATTTTAGAAGACTGAATCGAATATTATATAATAAAAAGAAAATATCCTAACTAAATTATGTGGACCAAACAAGGCCACACGCCCTCGTTTACAACCAAAGAAAGATTTCAACCATCCTATAAAACCGAATACAGGCCGCCACTAATTCCCGTTTTACCATGAAAACAACGAACAAAAGAAAATCAAAGAAATTCAAAATAAAATCAATAAATCCTATGCTATACATGGTTGGATTCTATGAGTGTCTCTCTTCATTTGGTGTGGGTTTCGTAGAGCTCGACTATGGTTTTATCGCACTCATTTTTTACAGTGGAAGTTCAAGCAAATTAGGGTTTCGGGTATTGGGATTTTGGTTCATCGAATTGCAGTTCTAAGGTTGTTTTCGGACTCAGGGGTAGGAATAGGGTCTGTTTGCAAAGTATTGATGATTTCTGAGATGAAAACGTTCGGTACCTGTCAGGCTTGAGATCGACGGAATTAGGTTGGAGGGTGCGAGCTTCTCTTGTTCGTGATGAGGTGGTAGAGGAATCAAAGGAGAACGGGATGGTGACATTTGTTTGCGGATTTGTGGTTCAAGGAGGAAGAACGTGGAGGATGGAGTTGCGTTAATGGTTGAGGAAGTGGCAGCGTGTAAATTGAAGGAGGAAGAAAAGTTCGGGTCTGGTGTTAAGTTTGGGTTTGGGCCGAAACAAGGATGGTAAAGCCCATTTGAAGTTTTTAATTATTTTTAAATTAAATAAGGTTCGAACTTGTTAACGAAATATCTTGATCACACTTAATCAGAATTTCGAACGGTTGGATCCGTTGGGATCGTATGGATGAGCACTACACAATGAGACTGACCGGGAGTGAATCCGAGCTCGTTACAATTTATGGCGAAATAAATTGTCCGATCTGAATCAAACAACAATTATCGTTATTTAACGATGATAGTCCAATGTGAGTAAATCTCACTAACTCTGAACAGTTTATAATTTCATGCTGTATTTTTAGAACTGTTAGATATTGGCTGATTGACTGTGTGTTGACCGTTTGATTGAACTGCTAGTCAGTTAGTTGAATTTCTATATTGATTCTGTCTAACAGAATATATCATATTGAAATGAAAGTGATGTTATATTATATTGTTTAACATCTGTGATGCAGGGAAACAGGTTGGAGGAACCCAACTGGGTTCCTCAACATTTATTTTACTGTTTTTCATATATTGTGATATATGATGTGATAAATAATCTGTTATCGATTATATGTGTTTGGACGATATTGATCATCGTGATTTGATATGTTGAATACCATAACATACCGAATGTTAACAAAGGAATATTTTCAAAGTGTATTTTGAAAATGAATTATTTATATAAAATCGATGGATTTTATATAGAAAAGGAAAAGGATTTTTATAAAAGAAATATTTATAAAATCAAAGGATAAGTTAGAAAAAAAGGAAATCATTTGTAAAGTGAAGAACAGTTACTAAAAGTAAATCTTTATAAATGAATAGTTTATTCGAAAAGAAGTTAATCGATGTTAGTTAATCGATTAGTGTTAAAGTAAAAGAAGTTAATCGATGTTAGTTAAATTGATTAGTGTTAAAGTAAAAGAAGTTAATCGATGTTAGTTAAATCGATTAGTGTTAAAGTAAAAGAAGTTAATCGATGTTAGTTAAATCGATTAGTGTTAAAGTAAAAGAAGTTAATCGATGTCAGTTAAATCGATTAGTGTTAAAGTAAAAGAATTTAATCGATGTTAATTAAATCGATTAGTGTTAAAGTAAAAGGAGTTAATCGAAGAAGTTAATCGATGTTAGTTTAATCGATTAGAGTTAAAGCAAAGGAGCTAATCGTTGTTAGTTTAATCGATTAGAGAATAAAGTTAAAAGGAGTTAATCGATGTTAGTTAATCGATTAGAATAGAAAGTAAAAGGAGTTAATCAAATATAGTTTATTCGAAGAAAGAAAAAAAGAGTTATCGAATATAGTTTGTTCGAAAGGAGTTAAGTGAAGTGAGTAAATCAATAGCGTTAGTCAAATAGAGTTAATCCAATAGTGTTAGTCCAATAGAGTTAATTGATAAGGGTTGATCGAATAGAGTTAAGTGAAAAGAGTAAATCGAATATAGCTATTCGAAGGAGGGTTAAGTAAGGAAGTTAGTAAAAGGGATATAAAGTGAACTTTGCCTATTTTGAAGTTAGAAACGTTGTTCAGTTAAGGTCTGAGAGGTAGTTCTACCCCAACTTGATTGACTCCATTTTTAACTAAGGAATACTTAAGGATCGGCAGTAAAGGAAATGGTTTGAGTTGGCATCGCGATGGTTTGTTTAAACATCTGTCTAAGTCCAATGAAGAAGGTTTGGAAATGTTTTCCAAATAAAGAAACCAGAAATGTTTTCTAATAAAGAAAACAAGAAATGGAAATGTTTTCCATTATTAATAACGTATATTTTCCAAATTTAGAAAATAAGAAATATTGAATATAGGGAAACAGGAGATAAGTAGATTAATGAACTAAGGAGATAAAAGTGGAATGATGTTTGATCGATATAAATTTCCATTTGGAAATAATATCGTTGTTTGCACACTTGTTTTTATTCGATAGTTAAATCACAGACTATCGAAGTTTTGACCATTTTAACGTTGTTAATATGGAGAGTCCGGTTGGATTATTATCCAAAGAACCACTCTGTATTGGCATAAGCGTTGCGAAATCGTATATGCCAAAGGAAATTGAAGACGGAGTTATGCAAGGGCTATCCTGTTTACGGAATAGTGCCTTCGGTTCATCCTGTTCCTGGATGATTTGTATGGCGGAGGAATTCGTTTCTCTTAGCTTATACCCGTGGTATTTTTGGGGAAATCAATTTGTGATTTGACAGGTATGACGATGTGGCATTCAAAGTGAATGAATGAGTAATCTGTTGAAAGATACGTTATGACCTCCAGCCTCATCAACTGGGAAATGACAGAAATCGGACAGGCAGCATGGCTAAGTGGTTCACAACCAATTAGGGTATATTGTCACCATCTAGAGAATATTCATATTTGTTACTTCTTTCAATTCTGTATCTCCCGGGAATGGTTATGTTGGTTTACCAACTGTAAGGTGACAATATATTCGATACACTCAAGCGAAATGAGTGGTCGGTCATGTGTGGCCGAGTTGCAAGATGTTCTTGTTGAACTTCAGTGTATCGCTTCTAGAGTACACTGAGAGGAAGGTGGATCCATACCTTGTCATAGTTGGAATCCATTCCCCAAATAAGAGCCCGCAGTTTTGATTATATATTATATATGTAGAACCTTAGATGCAAGCGTTTCTACTAGATTGATATTACTTGTGTTAGACATTATTATAATATCAGAATAATATTGTTTACAAATGATTTGGGTTATCGTATGGTAAAAACCTTCCGTGTTTATGTGTGGATCAGTCTTACAATTATTCTTTCTTGAAAGGATCTTTAAAGTTAAACAAATGATTTGAGTTTACTCACACCAGTCACATGACTGACCCGGAGTTTATTTTGTTTTGTTTTCCCTAAACTCTTGGGTGCCCAATTTTGTACGGGCAGTCAAGTAGTCGGGATTTACAGATACTTGAAGAGCTGGAGCAGGAGGCTTCAGAATTATATAGCTATGTTTTTTTTCCGCTATGTTGTAAGTGTTGTACTTTGGAAATGATATGTATATTCAAGTACAGATTTATATTTCAAAGTTATGTTATATATTATATGTTATTCGTTCCACTGTGAGGTTCGTGTTACTCTGATGTTGTGTTGTTCTTGATCGTCTATTCTAAGTTTCTATCTTATCTATTCTCACCCTCTAATTTCTTTCATTAACTATCCGGTATTTCCGATGCTTGAATAGTTGACAGAATGTTGTATGCCGATATCCAGGATCGCAAAAACCCCGGGTCATTACACGATGCAATACTCACCCAGGGCCCAATTTTACAGTGGACCGGGCATGTAACAAACAATAGAAAACTGCTACAAAAACATTCGGTTTGTAATATTAAATTAGACAGAGAACCTAGAATAAATTCATGATTAACCAAACAACATAAAAACCATGAAGGAAAAAAAATAGCAGCAGATTATATCCTATCACCAAATCCTGAAATATGTTGTGTAGAACGTTCAAAACCTAGCTCCTATAACATGGAAAAGTTACCAACATGGAATCAGTAGCTTGCTTTTCAATTTTTGTAGCGTAGTTGATATCGTGTGTTGAATGTATTGGTTGATCATGAGTTCGAATCTGGATATTAGCATTTCAACACTAACCTTGTTTACCTTTTTATTCATGTTTTGGTTACTTTATTTGGTGTTTGCTCAGGACCCAACTTCTGGTTTGAAACAGTGCAATACTCGCCCAGGACCCAATTTTACAATGGACTGGGCCTGTAACAAACAATAGAAAACTACTACAAAAACATTCAGTTTGTAATATTAAATTAGACAGAGACCTAGAATAAATTCATGATTAACCAAACAACATAAAAGACGTGAAGGGAAAAAAATAACAGCAGATTATATCCTATCACTAAATCCTGAAATATGTTGTGTAGAACATTCAAAACATAACTCCTTAACATGGAAAAGGTACCAACATGGAATCATGTAGCTTGCTTTTCATTTTTTGACTCAAAAAGGTACAAACATGGAATTCTTACCCATCCGACAGAGGAGGAACATCCCAGGCTATTAAAGTCCAAAAAAATTGGAAATTTGCCCCATGCAGGTCTCGAACCTGCGACCTTCGCGTTATTAGTACGACGCTCTAACCAACTGAGCTAATAGGCCTTTTGATAATTTTGTCAGAAAAAGTTAATTATTTACGAAGACGTAGTGCATTCCTCCACTGTGCCCACAGTCCGATTAACCAACGCTAACAGCTCTTCTCATTGGTAGAAGTACCAAATAGCAAAAGAACTTCTAAAAAAAGGAAATTTTTAAGCGTCTAACACATTTTCTTCGTACTGCTATGCAAAACAATATGCCAATAGGTAAAGTAACAAGTGATTGAAATTACTCTGTACGATCTCGATGGCTGTTAACTATCCAGTAAACATGAGCTAACCATTAATTAAAGTGCAAAACAAGTAAATAACTTCCACATAAAAAAGGAACTGTTACGGAGCTATCGCATTTCTTCAAATTCCCTAGGCAGCAAATTCATATGCATATAAAGCAATAAGAGATTGAATAAGAGAAAACCATTCGTTACTTGCCAGCTTTGTAGTATCGCCATGCCGAACCAAGGCACAGTTGTTAGCGAGATAGATCGGTAGATTAGCAGCCAGGATGACCGGCTTCATCGCCCAATTACATGCGAAACCGATATTGTTTTAAGAATTAGTTACTTATCTGCATTTCTGAATTTCTAGGGATTAGTTTGGGAGTTTTTCGTGTACTGAAATGCCGGCGGGAGGGTTACACCGTTGTTGCATTAGGCGAGAAAATTTATAGACAAGTTATATGAGCAATCTATGACAACTCAATAGTCATCCATCGATGGCGTGGTTTCATGGATGCTTTCGGATACGAACAGTGTTATATATGCATCCGTATCCGAAATTATTTTTGAATATCTAATATTCGTATCCGTTTAATTTTTGAAAATCGGATATTCATATCCATTTAATTTTTGGATGAGACAGATATCAGATATTTGTCCGCTTTGCTTGTAATTAATAAAGTTAAGAGTATGAATAAAAAAGTTTATATCAACATAAAATCATTTTTATACTAATGTTTATAAATAAGTAAGGAAATAAAGAAGTGTGATGATGAAACATTGTTTTATACGTATGTCCATAAGCATGACAAAAAAATATTCCGAAATTAAACACTAAAACTACAATTTTTCACTAAAAATGGATAAAAATTTATATCATAGTAATATCCAACGGTTAAAAAATAATTATTGACTCTATTTTTTGTTTTGAGTTATATATCACATCAATCAGTCGGACGAATATTTTCGGGATACGGATACTACTATAAGCATGTCTGTATCCGAAAAGCTTTTTGGATATCGGATATTCGTTTCTACTTCTCGGATAATGCCGGGTAACGGATATTTTTCGTATTTTCGGATACGGATATTCGGGTATTCACTGAAAGCACTAGTTTCATCCTCCTCTTATTATTTAACTACTAGCTGCATTTTGCGCATAATTATGACACATACTTCACATATGAATCATGCTTTCAGACATTGCATATATTTAATACATTAAAAAATGATTTGCATGAATATTTAATTGTAATTTTTTCATTTAAATCATGTGTAATTAGTTTGAACTTTTATTTCAAAGTTGTGATATCTATTTATTTGTTTATTTATTTATTAGATTTAATTTGTATTATGTTGTTAAGTAACATAAAACGTTGATGTAAGACATGTATGTTGTTAAATCAGATTTTAAGTAATATAAGATTTGTTAATATGTGTAGAAACACAATTTAATTGTTAGATCATACTTTCAAGTGATATATAAAACTTGGGACATATAAAGGTATTTTTGATAGTTTATGGTCGAACCATAAGTTTACGCTTTCAAGACAACTAATATTAAAAAAAATGTAATTTTTTACATCCATTTTTATTTTGATAGTGTATTGTTTCATATTTTTAATATTTTCAACATTGCTTTCCTAGTTTGTTTTCGAAGAGAGAAGAAGAGGGAAGGAAGGATAGTCTCACATCTTGGAAATAACTATATTTGTTTAAATATAAATTACCCATTAGAAGGTTGGACATTCGGGTACCCAAATGTTGGTTTTTCTATGAGAAGGGAAGCCATGCATCACCGCCATATATGCACGCGTTGCCAATGGTCATCCGATCGATCGAACATTACAGCCATCTATGTGTGTGTTGCCAAATGTTTGTTTTACTATGAGGAGGGATCACCGCCATATACCTCTCCAACAACATAAGTAGTGACATCCACGACCATTGCAAATACAACAAAAAAAACTTCTTCCATAGATTTGCAATGCTAGAAAGTGTTCCGAAATGCTTTCAATTCAGACAAATTTTGTGATGTCTTCGAGGTGTTGCAAACGCAAAAACATTATAAATCAATTCTCTTCTTCTTCTTCACCCTATTCCACTCCGAACTTTGCATCATTGGAAACTACAATGTAGTGCTCTTGGATAGATTAAGCTTGTAAAAAACTTAAAATTTAGTAATATTGTTCCAAGGCTTCATTGAATTTTGAAGTCACTAGTTTGATAACTCATTTGTACCCTGTAGGTTGAAATATTATCTAAAAAAAATCTTTACTTTAGATCTTTGGTGTCAGAAGTACGACAATTTTGTTATTTTTATCGTCTCAAACCATAAAATTTCCGATGGATTTTTATACAGGACTTCTCAATCCTAGAAGGCTCGAGCGCTCTGCAAGTTATGAACCAACACTTAACTTGATTGGAACATTTTGATGGAGATAATTTCATTGAGGCATGAGATAATGAAGCAATGAAATCCTTCCTTATCACCATCAAATTGGTTTACATTTTGGAAGCTGGCTTAAAGTAATATTAGAGGAAACTAGAAATGATGATGGTACTCTAAAGCGAAACATGCAAAGTGCTAAGATGATGATTTTCTACGCATATGACACATTCTGAATGCATTGTCTACTCTGTCTACAACACACACAAAACACTTGGAAAACTACGAAGACACTTTGTAGTGCACAGTAAAGCAAATACCACGTATCAAAGATAAGTAACAAGAGATTTCTTATTTGTAACTTTATGGATTTCAAAATAGTTGCCAATGCATCCATAATTGGACAAGTTCGTGAAATCATGCTGCTAGTGATTCAGTCTAAAGATGATGAAATAGATATCTCTAAACCTTTTATTATCGGAGTTATAATTTCTAAACTACCTAGTGCTTGGAATGATTATAAGAAAAATTGAAGCATGCAGAAACAGGTTATGATTTAGATGGTTTATAGCATCATTTTCGTACTGAAGAAAACTCTCATAAATGAGAACTAGATGATAATCTTTGAATTGAGTCTCGTTCTAAAGCAGATAATGTTGAAATAACTAACAAGCGAAAGTCTAAAAATGAGACATGGTCTAAAAGGAAAAATCATCTCAAGAAAACAAAAAGAAAGATGCTTATTATTTTTGTAACAAACTCAACAATTGTGTTTGAGACTAACATCTACTGAAGAAATAGCAAAAGTGAATGTAGGCTAAGATTCGCTTGTAAATATAGTGCAAGAGGCAAATTCCATTAGTGGCATGGATAATGATTGGTGGCATGATACTGAAGCAATCATTCACATTTGCAAAGACCGTAGTTTGTCTAAGACTTATAAAGAAAATTATGAAGAAACTAACGAAGTTACTGAAGCGGATAAGGTTCCAAGCAAAGTTATGGGAAAAAGTACTACAGAACTTCCATTTACCCCTACAAATTTTTTGCACTAGTTATTGTATTTTGTGTACTAGATATATATATATATATATATATATATAGGAATTTGAATTCTAGATGCCTTCTAAACAATGGAGGAATTAAGATGGTATATGAGTCTGATAAGTTAGTGTTGTCCAAAAAGGACAAATTCATAGGACAATGATGCTTTTGTAATGAAATGATTAAATTGAATTTAAAAAAGTAATATTCTATGTATATTATTGATTTTGTTAGTTTACGACATGATAGATTAAGACATGTTAATGATCATTTACACTAAAATATGCATAAATTAGGATTAGTTTCTAATGCGATTTTTATCCTATGTTTAAATATGAAATATATGTTCAAGAAAAAGTACACCGAAAATAATCTAAATCTATATAATTTACTTTAAGTCTTCACGATAGGTAGGAAACATCAACACTAGCAAGATCGGTAGTATTCACCATGTCTCCCTGAAATCACTGTGAAACACCAACGTGGCGGGGTCGGTGTTGGAATTTCGCATTATGGGATCTTTGCAACTCACGGGGACTTTGGACTTGGATTTGGAAACTGGATTAGAAACTCTAACATATGAATTTAGGGAAGAGCATGGAATTGAGGCGCTTCAACATAACGTCAAGGATTCTAAGAAAATGACTAAGTCAGGGGGATTGGTACCGATCCTGGTAGATATGGGTTTGGCTTCTTGAGACGTTGATTCCGGCTCTCTTAACTACTTCCCTTTGGATTTCCACTTATAAATACCCCATTCTAGAGACAGAATAGGGGTTGGCTTCTTCTTCCTGATTCTTGGCACTTAGATCTTCTTTTGTGTTGGCTTGGTATTATTTAGAGCTTAGAGACATTTCTAGATATTTCTTGGCCATGCGATCTTTTTGGACCTTAGGATCTTCCTCTTGGCACTCACAAGTAAGGATTTTGGCCATGGCTAACACTCAACCTTCTTTTCTCTTCATTTCTATATGCCAAAAGGATTGCCTTAGTACAGTATAATGAAGATTATCTTACAGTGGACATAGGCATGACTTGTCGAACCACTATAAATTCTTGTTTTTCTTTACTTTTTCTAGACTTTGTGTTTGAATATACTGCTTTACTCTAGATTTGTGTGTAGGTGTTCGATTCAATGAAATCGGAAGTCAACATCTTGACGTGCCAGGTAGGGGCTACACAACTTTTGGATTGCTCGGGATTTAAAAATGGTGAAAATGAAAAAGACTGATGCTACAACTAAGGCTGAGGAAGCGGGATTGGAAGGAAGTCAGGTAGTTCCTCAGCTGGAAACTCTCCATCTATCTAACTCGGTAAGAGATGGATGCAGTGGTAAAGGATTTGCACAAGCGCATGGAACAACAAAAAGAACTCCTTAGACGGTAAGAGTAGTTATGAATGCATTTTTTGTTTGGATGGAAGGATTTGGAAGGATATCAGACCAAGGAATACTCGTTCGAACAAGTGAAAGTGGTGCCAAAGGATTACACTAAGACTTGGGGAAGTTCCCCAAAATGAGCCATGGAGGTATCAATCCCCAGTTCAGTACTAATCTGGCTCAGTTAGGACGACTCCTCCAATCCCGATAGAAGAGTAGCTCATGATGTTCTAGTCGATCATGCTTTGGATTCTGGAGTTGGAAATGTGTCTCACGCGTAGGTGCATGCAAGGGTTTGGGTGTAGGAAGATCTCCTACTATTCAGGAAGGTAGGTTTGTGCCCGTGACAACTCCTAAGATCAGGGTCATACCAGATGTTCCTGTTGGGAGCTCATACTGTATTAGACAATTGGGGCACCGGTGCAGGTTTGGAAGACTAGAGGCATTTTCTTGGAAGTGGAAATCGAATCGATAATGTAATTCGATGGTTTACTAAAGGCAGTGTGTCCACTCAGATTTGGACTATATTAATCGCAGCCCATTCACTCAGCATATCAGGAATTCTCAAAACCCGTAGGATTTTGATAGTAGGAAGCATCATACTGTCCACTTAGTGCGCTATATATGCCATATAGATGTGCTAGTAGTATCGGATAACGTCATGGCAAAATGCTTCCACTTTATTTTATGGGTACCGCTGCCATGTGGTTCAGGTAGCTGGAGTCGGAAAGCGTTGAAAGTTGGAATGTTTCGGTTGAAAAGTTTATTCAACAGTATAGGGTCTGTATCTCGCAGTCCAAGAATGTTATGACTCTCACAACAACCAAGCAAAGGTCTGGAGAAACGTTGCGAAAGTTCCTGGAAATGTTTAATGCGACGGTGGCATCAGGAAATCGACTGGACCCCTATATGGTATTGTTGGGTGATTTTTCTGGAATTTTGGACAAGTCGTATTTCCAGATCTCGCTTCAGCGGTGTAACAACCCGGAAAATCAAAACCGATTTAAAAATTTTATTTTGGCAATTTTAATGAATTTTGAATATTTAAAATGAATTATTTTAAATAATAACGACTAAAAATTTATTTGGATCGAAGTTAAAGTGAATATATTTATTTTATTTATAAAACAAGGCCTGAAATGGTGAGGTAGTTTGAAAATTTGAATTCGAACTTTGACTGACTATACAGGATTCAAAATAAACCGGATTTTAGTGAAACAAAAAATATTTAAATCTTTTTAGAAATATCTTTCTAACAAATCTGAAAAATTGAAATTTTATAGCGGGAATCAAAAGTTATGGCCAAATGAATTTTCAAGTAGGTCACCGTGAAATTAATGTAGCCCTTAAAAATAGATATTTTGCAAACGACCTCTGTTTTCAACTAAACCACTTTTATTGGATCCGGAATGTCAAATTATTACTAGGCTTAGAATTGCATAATTTTTGGAGTTAATATGTGAGCGTGGAAAAAGAAAACTTGTTTGGTTAATTTCAGTCAATTTGGATCGACCAGAAAATGGCCATTTTCCAAACGGTCTCCAAGTTCGATGAAATTAGTATTTTTAGGACCGTATCGTTAATACGAAGCTAGAAATAATTTTTTTGAAATTTTTAGAATTAGTATGTGGCCTCGATAAATTAAAATGTATGTTCAAACCCATATTTGAATGTTTTATATTTTAATTTGAAGAAAAACTGACTGAAACAATCGAATGGGCCTACGAAATATATTCCATTGTGTCCGGAATGGGGGTATTTAGCTAAGGACGGCAGTCGTTGGGTTTGAATTGGAGTTCATTTGGAAAAACAGATATTTTTGGAATTATAAATAGCACCAGCCAATCAGAATTTTTATTAAAAAAATATATTTTCTCTCTCCCCGATCCTCTCGATCTCGACGGCGGAAATTTTTAAAAAACTTCTTCCCTTGATTACTTCAAATCCGCTCAACAAAATCACATGGCTCTTTGGAACTTTTTGTAGATCTCGTCAAGAGCTTCAAATCGAGAATTTTTGTAGATCCGAAGTGGAGGACTATGAACCGCCGTTGTGGACGCAAGTGGCCATCGAAGTGGGCCGCACTTCACACACACGTGCTCCCCTCCTTCCTCTTCGACGTGGCGTCGGCTGATTGACCTCTCGTGCAATGATTCGCACGCAAATCTAAAACCTAGTTTTGAACACATCAGCTGAGGTAACGGCCTTTATTATTTAAACTGTTTTGTAGCACTTTAAAGCGCTACGAATCGTGATTCCACTATAAAAATCATATATTTTTGCTATGTTGTCGAAATCCAGTGAAACAAGAGACATTGGACTCGTGGAGACGTTCTCTACATTCTAGAAGAGACCGGAGAATTTTTAGAGCTTCCTACAATTTTTGGAGGAGTGGAATCCAATGTGAGATTTCTAAATTCAAATTTGAATGGAATAACAATGTATAAATTATATGTGCAATGTATACGTTATATATACGTTGTATAAAGCATATGTTGTAGCGAAATAAAAATTCGATAGTAGAGATATAAAATTATAAATTTTATATAGAAAGAAGCACTGTAAAAATATATGATTTTTATATATGAAGTGCCATCATAAAAATGTGATTTTTAAAATAAACATCATATTAGAAATGTGATTTTTTCTATGAACAGCGGGAAAAGATCACATTGGAATTTCGGGCAAATCCGAACGGTTCAGAAATTCAGAAATGAAACGATGGAGTGGAACCCAAATGTGAGAACTTCTCACTTTAATTTTATTTTCTAGTTAAAATATATACTAGGATGCAGACGGTGCTTAGCAGCATCCGACACCCGTCTTCCACAGACCATGGACCACATGTTTGTTTGTTTGATTGTGTTGTGAAAATTGATTATGTGACGTGGAATGGAATAAATATTTTATCGTTAAAAATATAATTTTTAACATGTATGTGAATAAAATAAATATTCATAAACAAATCGGACGATTTTTTTATGTACACCCATTTGACTGATAATTATTGGGACGACAAATTTTACACATTGCCCAACTGCACTAATAATATTTAGTGTTTGTTGATTGAAACCCCACACGGGTGTTGGGATGAAATTTGACGTACACTAGTCCCAGTTGTTTAGTTGTATATCGATCGATTGGTTGACAGGTTGTTGTGAGCGTTAAATATTTATATTTAAGGCTTATGCAGTGTAGAATACACTCTGGATGATGGTTGATTGTTTATCATTGTTGTTCTATACATATGTTGTATGAAATCCATATGATCAACATTATATGGTGATTGACTGTGTCTGATTCCAGTTCAGAAAGAATGAATATTTTAAAATAACGAATATTTTAAAATAACAAATATTTTAAAATAATGAATATTTTAAAATAATATTCGGTAAAAGATCAAAATCTGATTTTGATGTCCGATTTGGGATGGACACGAATATATTTAAATATATAAAGCCGTGTTGATTTGATATGCGCCATTTTAACGTGAACGATATTTATATCGATTTCATTCATTTTTATAATGAATATCGAAAAGGAAATGATTTCAAAATCTACTGTTTTGAAAATACTATCATTTATATATCGATGAGATGGAATATTCAATTTTGATTTGAAATTGAATATGAAGTTGAAATCATTTTGAAAACGAATTTAAAATGATTTATAAAATACGTTTTAAATGGAAATCGACGAAATATATGTAATATATATTATATATATATAATGGCCTGAATGAACGCGCCGCACCGCGGCAGTTCGCGAATTTCGACCATTGACTTCGAATGGACATTCAGGAGATCCGTCCGTCGGATTCTCCAAAAACCAGAACCGTTGGGTTCGTTTCGAAAAGAGCTTTCCAAAGAATACAAGAGATTTGAAATCTAACGGTTGGATTTGGAATTATGTCAAAATCAAATTTGGAAAAGGTCGCTGAAAGTGCAGTTCGATGACCATTTATGGAAATCGACTGTACGGGCCTTGATAAAATTATTAAAAATATCAATAATTTGTGTAAAACCATAATAAATGATTTGGAAAGAATTGGGATGAAAAATTCCTTATTTGAAATGATAAAAATATATTTTTATCGAAATGAACTAGTTATGAACTAGGATTATAATCCAATATTTTTAAATAAATGAATTGGATTTGAAATGGTTTTAAAAATAACCAGAATTTCCAATATATGAATTGGAGTGGATTTGAATCGAAATTATCTTTGGAATATTTCGATATTGGATTCCGTGATTATACGGACATTGTGAAGGAATTTGGAAGATATGTATATATCGTTATTCCAATACGATATCTGTTGATTTCAGAATTTGATATTGAATATAAGGCGATATTTTTTCTATTCAGAGCCTTGTATTTAATATCAAATGGATTTTGGGTTTGTTGTGAATGGTGTATTCAATAACAGTGTTCTTAAACCCAGTTGAGAAAAGATTAAACCTTTTTATTTAGATTTAATGATGTATACCAATTAATTAATATTTAATTGGAATTGAATTGAAATTGATTTTTGATCTTTAAATTAAGATTTGAAGAAGAATTACCAATTAATTAACATTTAATTGGAACTGAAAATGGAATGTGAATTGGGTTTATTGTGAACTGTGTTTTTAACAATATTTGTTCTTTAACCCGATTCACAGTGAAATGTGATTTGGAATTTATAAATCTTTTTATTAAGATTTAACGGGAATTTTCCAAAGTAAAGTTTTCCAATTTAATATATTAAATTGGAATTGAATGGAATTCGATTTCATAATAATCGAAATAAGCTTCTGTGGAGGAAGATTGGTAATATATATGGAATTTAAAAGGCTTTGTCGTTATTCCATTTATATTATTAGTTGGATACAGAAATTGATATCGATTATATACTGATTTATTTTTCCGTGAAGATTCCATAATTAATGGAATGGGATTTGGATTTATCGTGAACCGTGTTTTAAATGACATTAGTTCTTTAACCCAGTTAAAGGTAGGATTACATGTCTGTCATTGTATTTCGAACTGTAAGGTTGATCTCTGCTAAATATATATCTTTTTGGTGGCGGATAATTTAATCTCTTGCTTAACACCCTTCTTTGAGACAAACGAGCTTAGAGGTTATATATCAGCAGAAATCAATAGTACGGTATAGATTGTCGATGCGATATGTTTGTGTTTTCAAAGTTAAATAACCATTAATATTGATTTTTGGGAAGATTAAAACTAAGTGGAGTTTTAATGAATCTTTAATTAGATTGAAATGGGAAATGATAATTTAAATTATCGAATACGGGAAATGATCGAGAATGGAGTATCACCAGTTTTGCTCCAAAGCGATAGTTAAATCTTTAATTAGATTTGAACTGGAAATGGTAATTAAATTTACCGATAACACCGTGGTATTAGTTATGGGGTAGTACCAGTTTTTCTCCATGGGATGGAAAGGTTGGGATTGGGAAATTAAATAAATGGTTACTTCGGTAAGGTGCGTTAATCCCGACTAGTTTGGAAAACCTTAACATGGTTTGAAATGACATCCAAAGGAAGGTTAAAGAATAAATTTATAAAATTTATCTTTGATAAAATTAATGGGAACCTTTCCCAAATGATAAGAATATTTGAATAAAAGAATATTATGGATTGGAATGAGGTGTATGTTGTGTTTGTGTAACACTTGTTTAATAAATACGCAAGTTATTCGGAAAGGCCGGGTTTATACCCATTCTAAATAACTGATTCGACGATGAAGACGGTTGTTGAAGACTGGAGGTCTTTACAACGTTTGGATGATTACTGGTGTATTGATTGGGTCGTACACCAAAGACGAGGTAATAAGTTGTGATTGTCTAGACGTACTTGGAGATCGACAGATATGTGAGGGCCTCTCTCCTGTATTGGACATATGGGACGAGAATAAGGTGCCTTCGGTTTCGTTCAGACCCAGAACGAACTTGTAAATGGATATGTGTTCGACATTGGATTTTATTCTGTGTTGATTGATCTCTATTAAATGTATATCTGTTTGGCGGAGGAGAATTTATTTTCTTGCTTAACCCCCTTCTCTGAGACGTACGAGCTCAGAGGTTATATATCGATAGACATCAGTCGCATGGCGGGAATTGCCTGTATGGCATGTTGAGATGCAAATAATCAAGCCTTCTGTTGAAAAGCATAGTCTTGTGGTTGATGATCAAAGCACGACTTTAATATAGCATAGCTTTGTGTATAGCGTTAATTCGTGGGCCTCATACCTCAGTATGAGTTGAAAACGAGATAGGGGACCCAAGGAGAATATGACGTTTCTATCTAGCTATGGGTGGTGCTAAGGTTTTACACGCCCTGACATTTATATTATTTTTACCTATGTGGTTGTTGGATTGCGAGGCGCCTCGGTTATATCAGTCTCTACGGAGCCGATGGACAGGTCCTATAGGACCGGGAAACGTGTGTTTAGGAATAAGTAATCCTCAAACGTAAGGGAGGGCCGACCTTGGAGGATCCAGGGGTTGCCCAGAGTGTATAGTCCCGAGGCATTTGCTAGAGTGTCTCGAAGAGGAAAGGAGTACATCCCTTGCTTAGACTCATGACGGAAATCCAATTTCCAATACGTGATATTTCGGTTTTATTTGTAGAGCCTAGTATGGCGACATAGTGGGATGGGGCATTATGCAGTCTATGATTGTTATTTGAAGTTGTCTTCATACACTTTGCACTATAATAGTATCAAAATGATTTGTCTTAAACGTACCAAGAATGTTTGGCTATTATAAGGTAAAACTCTATCCTCTGGCTTGCGTTGCATTGTGGGATGGGACCTGAGTCTTATAATAGCTTCATTTTTCCAAAAATCATTGCGTTGTTTATTCTATGCACTTGTATTCTTGGTAGGAAACGCGTTCCGTGTTATACAGCGTGGTCCCTTGATTTAATTACTTTATTTTTAAAGTAAAGATTTAATAACTATTTTAGTTCTCGCACCAGTCACATGACTGACCTGGAGTTTATTGTTTTAACCTATACTCTGGGTGCCCCTATTTTCCACACGGGCAGCTAGTAGTTTTGGTTTTGCAGATTTATATTCACAGGATCCTGGTTTATAGCTGGAATTATACTCGGAAAGCTCTGTATCCGTGTATTTCTTTTAGTTGTGTTTTTTATTATTTTTCCGCTGCTATGTATTTAAATGTAATTTGAATCTTTGACATTTGTCGAATGTGTAATATTAATTCATACTCTGTTATATTCTCATAATCTGATGTAAATTGTTGTAATAAGCAATGAAATGTTCTTCTGTTTGTGTTCTGATTAGTCTTGTTCTCAACTAAATCTTGGCTTTCCTTCACGGGGAAGTTCGGGTCGCTTCAGTTGGTATCAGAGCTTTAGTTTACAGAGCTCGAGAACAAGACACATTAGAACCAAATGAAAGAAATCATCAGAGATTGGATTAGTAATATCCAATGAGAATGACTCGTTAGAGATAGGATCAGTAGTATCCTAAAACCAGTGTGAAGTGTATATTTTTAAAATGAAAACAACCTTTGTTTTGAAAATTTAAACCTTATGATATGTATATGAATATTTATTTGTATTGAATTTGGATAATCTAATATATAAAGATTTTGCATATACGCCTTGCAAACCGGTATTCGAAGTTTTAATATACTGGATAGATATAGAATCACACTCTAGTCGCCCAGGGATGAAACTATTGATGACTATATAGCATCAGTAGTTTGTGTTCGAGTTTCGAAGGTGGGATATCTATATATTTCCAATTGACTGGTGTGAGAACCAAAACTAGATAGGGTTTACTGTTGTGATTTGGCACCAAAAATATGATTTTTGACCATGTATTAAAGTTATGTGTTTGAAATGTAAGCCAACTAATTGATTGCTGATTGTGTTGTATGATTATTGGTTTGATTAATTAAAATTTTGAACCATAAGCCAAATTTTAACAAATATTGAGCTGGATTGAAATTTTGTTAGAGTTTCCTATATATGCATGCATATACATTGAGTAGGTAAATAGATAAGCTGTTGAGTAAAGAATTTAATTGCGTGCCCGACAAATAGGTAAGCCTTAATGAGTTGGATGCGCAATTTTATTTATATATCAACTACTGTGAATGCCATTGGATGCAGAGTGCTGGTTGTTCTGTGTGAGATTATGAACATCGCCATAGCATAGTAACAATTAATTTTGAAATACACTACATGGCATAATACGTGAAGATAGCATACCCTATCATATACCATATAAGCATTTGGAGCTTATGTGACGAGGTTGAAGATTTACCATACAAGCGAGAGGCTTTTATGGCGATGGCTATATTTCAGGTTAAACCAAAGACTGAAATGGACTATATAAGATGTAACGGTAAATTGCCAGATTAATAAAACCCCACATAGGTCTGGAGTTGACAATAATCACGTCTCTCTAGTCATTAAGGCACAAAAACTATTTATAGGGTGACGAGAATTTATTATCTTGAGTTATGATCTATACACACTCCCTTGTGGACACCGGAATATATCACTATATGTATGTATATGCTTTTTAGGATTTATTGGGTGCCTAATACGGCCTAATAAATTTCCAAACCCCTCCCCGTACAAAGAGGCTTATGGAGAAATTTTTTGAAAATTTAGGGTGTTAGCCAAATTTTTGAAGAATTTGAAAAGTTTTTAGAAACTGAAAAGTTGAAGAACTTAAGCCATAATTAAAATAATGAAAGTTGAGTTGGGTAGTAAAACAACTTTCAGCTCCGTTCCTTTTCGAGGGCGAAAAGATTTTAAGTGGGGAGATTGTAACAACCCAGAAAATCAGAACTAATTTAAAATTTTTATTTTGGCAATTTTAATGAATTTTGAATATTTAAAATGAATTATTTTAAATAATAACGACTAAAAATTTATTTGGATCAAAGTTACGGTAAATATATTTATTTCAATTATAAAACAAGGCTTGAAATGGCGTGGTAGTTTGAAAATTTGAATTCGAACTTTGACTAACTGTACAGGATTCAAAATAAATCGGACTTTAGTGAAACCAAAAATATTTAAATCTGTTTAGAAATATCTTTCTAACGAATCTGCAAAATTGAAATTTCATAGCAGGAATCAAAAGTTATGGCCAAATGAATTTTCAGAAAGGTCGCTGTGAAATTAATGTAGCCCTTAAAAATAGACTTTTTGCAAATGACCTTCATTTTCGACGAAACCACTTTTGTTGGATCCGGAATGTCAAATTATTGCTAGGTTCAGAATTCCATAATATTTGGAGTTAATATGTGAGCCTGGCAAAAGAAAACGTGTTTGGATAATTTCAGTCAATTTGGATTGACCAGAAAATGGCCATTTTTCAAACGGTCTCCAAGTTCGACGAAATTAGTTTTGTTAGGACCGTGTCATCAATACGAAGTTAGATGTAATTTTTCTGAAATTTTTAGAATCAGTATGTGGCCCCGATAAATTAAAATGTACGTTCAAACCCATATTTGAATGTTTTATATTTTAATTTGAAGAAAAACTGACTGAAACAGTCGAATGGGCCTATGAAACATATTCCATTGTTTCCGAAATGGGGGTATTTAGCTAGGCATGACAGTCGTTGGGTTTGAATTGGAATTCGTTTGGAAAAACAGATATTTTTGGAATTATAAATAGCACGACCCAATCAAAATTTTTATAAAAAAAAATGTATTTTCTCTCTCCCCGATCCTCTCAATCTCGACGGCGGAAATTTTTAAAAACCTTCTCCCCTCGATTACTTCAAATCCACTCAACAAAATCACATAGCCCTTTGGAACTTTTTGTAGATCTCGTCAAGAGCTTCAAATTCGTATAGGGTGCACCCCCTATCGTCGCTCCACCATCGAGAATCGCGCCTCCGAAGTGGAGGACTTTGAACCGCCGCCGTGGACGCCAGAGGCCACCAAAGTACGCCCCACTTCAGGCACACGTGCGCCCCTCCTTCCTCTTCGATTTGGCGCCGAATGATTGACCTCTCGTGCAACGATTCGCGTGCAAATCTATAACCTATTTTCGAACACTTCAGTTGAGGTAACGACCTTTATTATTTAAACTATTTTATAGCACTTTAAAGCGCTACGAATCGTGATTTCACTATAAAAATCGTATCTTTTCGCTATATTGTCGAAATCCAGTGAAACAAGAGACATTGGACTCGTGGCAACGTTCTCTACATTCTAGAAGAGACTGGAGAATTTTTGGAGCTTCCTACAATTTTTGGAGAAGTGGAACCCAATGTGAGATTTCTAAATTCAAATTTGAATGGAATAGCGACGTAAAAAATATATGTGCGATGTATAAGTTATATATACGCTGTAAAAAGCATATGTTGTAGCGAAATAAAAATTCGATCTTTATATAAGAAGTAGAGATATAAAAATATATTTTTTATATTGAAAAAAGCGTTGTAAAAATATATGATTTTTATACATGAAGTGCCATTATAAAAATGTGATTTATATAATAGACATCATATTAAAAATGCGATTTTTGCTATGAACAGCGGGAAAAGATCGCATTGGAATTTCGGGCAAATCCGAATGGTTCAGAAATTCAGAAATGAAACGGTGGAGTGGAACCCAAATGTGAGAACTTCTCACTTTAATTTTATTTTATAGTTAAAATATATACTAGGATGCAGACGGTGCTTAGCAGCACCCGGCACCCGTCGTCCACAGACCATGGACCACATGTTTGTTTGTTTGATTGTGTTGTGAAAATTGATTGTGTGATGTGGAATGGAATAAATATTTTATCATTAAAAATATAATTTTTAACGTGTATGTGAATAAAATAAATATTCATAAACAAATCGGACGATTTGTTTATGTACACCCATTTGATTGATATTGATTGGGACGATAAATTTTACACATCGCCCAACTGCTCTAATAATATTCAGTGTTTGCTGATTGAAACCCCACACGGGTGTTGGGATGATATTTGACGTACACTAATCCCAGTTGTATAGTTGTATGTCGATCGATTGGTTGACAGACTGTTGTGAGCGTTAAATATTTATATTTAATGCTTATGCAATGTAGAATACACTCTGGATGATGGTTGATTATTTATCATTGTTATTCTATACATGTGTTGTATGAAATCCATATAATCAACAATATATGGTGATTAACTGTGTCTGATTCCAGTTCAGAAAGAATGAATATTTTAAAATAACGAATATTTTAAAAAAATGAATATTTTAAAATAATATTCAGTAAAAGATCAAAATCTGATTTTGATGTCCGATCTGGGATGGACACGAATATATTTAAATATATAAAGCCGTGTTGATTTGATATGCGCCATTTTGACATGAACGATATTTATATCAATTTTATTCATTTTTATAATGAATATCGAAAAGGAAATGATTTCAAAATCTACTGTTTAGAAAATACTATCATTTATATATCGATGCTATGGAATATTCAATTTTGATTTGAAATTGAATATGAAGTTGAAATCGTTTTGAAAACGAATTTAAAACGATTTATAAAATACATTTTAAATGGAAATCGACGAAATAATATATATATATATATATATATATATAACGGCCTGAATGGAACACGCCGCTCCGCGGCAGTTCGCGAATTTCGACCATTGACTTCGAACAAACATTACGGGAGATCAGACCGTCGGATTTTCCTAAAAACAGAATCGTTGGGTTTGTATCGAAAAGAGATTTCCAACGAATACAAGAGATTTGAAATCTAATGGTTGGATTTGGAATTATGTCCAAATCAAATTTGGAAAAGATTGTTGTAAGTTCAGTTCGATGACCGTTTATGGAAATCGATTGTACGGGCCTTGATAAAATTATTAAAAATATCAATAATTTGTGTAAAATCATAATAAATGATTTGGAAAGAATTAGGATGAAAAATGCCTTATTTGAAAAGATAAAAATATATTTTTATCGAAATGAACTAGTTATGAACTGGATTATAATCCAATATTTTTGAATAAATGAATTGGATTTGAAATGGTTTTAAAAATAACCAGAATTTCCAATATATGAATTGGAGTGGATTTGAATCGAAATTATCTTTGGAATATTTTGATATTGGATTTCGTGATTATGTGGACATTGTGAAGGAATTTGGAAGATATGTATATATCGTTATTCCAATACGACATTTGTTGATTTCAGAATTTGATATTGAATATAAGGCGATATATTTTCTATTCAGAGCCTTGTATATAATATCAAATGGGATTTTGGGTTTGTTGTGAACAGTGTATTCACTAACACTGTTCTTAAACCCAGTTGAGAAAAGATTAAACCTTTTTATTTAGATTTAATGATGTATACCAATTAATTAATATTTAATTGGAATTGAATTGAAATTGATTTTTGATCTTTAAATTAAGATTTGAAGAAGAATTACCAATTAATTAACATTTAATTGGAACTGAAAATGGAATGTGAATTGGGTTTATTGTGAACTGTGTTTTTAACAATATTCATTCTTTAACCCGATTCACAGTGAAATGTGATTTGGAATTTATAAATCTTTTTATTAAGATTTAACGGGAATTTTCCAAAGTAAAGTTTTCCAATTTAATATATTAAATTGGAATTGAATGAAATTCGATTTGATAATAATCGAAATAAGCTTCTATGGAGGAAGACTGTTAATATATACGAAATTTAAAAGGCTTTGTCATTATTCCATTTACATTATTAGTTGGATACGGAAATTGATATCGATTATATACTGATTTTTTTCCGTGAAGATTCCATAATTAATTGAATGTGATTTGGGTTTATCGTGAACTGTGTTTTAAATGACATTAGTTCTTTAACCCAGTTAAAGGCAGGATTACATGTCTGTCATTGTATTTCGAACTGTATGGTTGATCTCTGCTAAATATATATCTGTTTGGTGGCGGAGAATTTATTCTCTTGCTTAACACCCTTCTCTGAGACGTACGAGTTTAGAGGTTATATATCGGCAGAAATCAATAGTACGGTATAGATTGTCGATGCGACATGTTTGTGTTTCCAAAGTTAAATAATCATTAATATTGATTTTTGGGAAGATTAAAACTAAGTGGAGTTTTAATTAATCTTAATTAGATTGAAATGGGAATTGATAATTTAAATTATCAAATATGGGAAATGATCGAGAATGGAGTATCACCAGTTTTGATCCATAGCGATAGTTAAAACTTTAATTAGATTTGAACGGGAAATGGTAATTAAACTTACCGATAACACTGTGGTGTTAGTTATGGGGTAATACCAGTTTTGCTCCATGGGATGGATAGGTTGGGATTGGGAAATTAAATAAATGGCTACTTCGGTAAGGTGCGTTAATCCCGACTAGTTTGGAAAACCTTAACATGGTTTGAAATGACATCCAAAGGAAGGTTAAAGAATAAATTTAAAGAATTTATCTTAAATAAAATTAATGGGAACCATTCCTAAGTGATAAGAATATTTGAATAAAATAATATTTTGGATTGGAATGAGGCGCATGTTGTGTTTGTGTAACACTTGTTTAATATATACGCGAGTTATTCGGAAAGGCCGGGTTTATACTCATTTTGAATAACTGATTCGACGATAAGTCGATGATGAAGACGTTGGTTGAAGACGGGAGGTCTTCACTTCGTTTGGATGATTACTGATGTCTTGATTGGGCAGTACACCCAAGACGAGGTAATAAGTGGTGATCGTCCAGACGTACTTGGAGATCGATGGATATGCGAGGGCCTCTCTCCTGTATTGGACATATGGGACGAGAAATAAGGTGCCTTCGGTTTCGTTTAGACCCAGAACGAACTTGTAAATGGATGTGTGTCTGACATTGGATTTTATTCTGTGTTAATTGATCTCTATTGAATATATATCTATTTCGCGGCGGAGAATTTATTTTCTTGCTTAACCCCCTTCTCTGAGACGTTCAAGCTCAGAGGCTATATATCGATATACATCAGTCGCACGGCGTGAATTGCCTGCGTAGCATGCTTAGATGAAAATGATCAAGGCTTCTGTTGGAAAGCAGAGTCTTGTGGTTGATGATCAAAGCATGGCTTTAATATAACATAGCTTTGTGTATAGCATTAATTCGCGAGCCTCACACCTCAGTATGAGTTAAAAACGAGATAAGGGACCCAAAGAGAATATGACGTTTCTTTCTAACTATGGGTGGTGCCAGGGTTTTCACGCCTTGACATTTATATTATTTTTACTTATGTGATTGTTGGATTGCGAGGCGCCTCGGTTATATCGGTCTCTACAGAGCCGATGGACAGATCCTATAGGAATGGGAAACGTGTGTTCAGTAATAATTAATCCTCAAACGTAAGGGAGGACCGGCCTTGGAGGATCCGGGGGTTGCCAGAGTTTGTAGTCCCGAGGCATTTACTAAAGTGTCTCGAAGTGGAAAGGAGTACATCCCTTGCCTAGACTCATGACGGAAATCCAATTTCCAATACGTGATATTTCGGTTTTATTTATAGAGCCTAGTATGGCGACATAGTGGGATGGGGCACTATGTCGTCTATGATTGATACATTTATATTTGAAGTTGTCTTCATACACTTTACACTATAATAGTATCAAAATGATTTGTTTTAAACGTACCAAGCATGTTTGGCTATTATAAGTAAAACTCTATCCCCCGGCTTACGTTGCATTGTGTGATGGGACCTGAGTCTTATAATAGCTTCATTTTTCCAAAAAGCATTGCGTTGTTTATTCTATGCACTAGTATTCTTGGGAGAAAACCCGTTCCGTGTTATACGGCGTGGTCCCTTGATTTACTTTATTTTTAAAGTAAAGATTTAATAACTGTTTTAGTTCTCACACCAGTCACATGACTGACCTAGAGTTTATTGTTTTTACCTAAACTCTGGGTGCCCCTATTTTCCACACGGACAACTAGTAGTTTTGGTTTTGCAGATTTATATTCACAGGATCCTAGTTTACAGCTGGAATTATACTCGGAAAGCTCTATATCCATGTATTTCTTTCAGTTGTGTTTTGTATTATTTTTCCGCTACTATGTATTTGAATGTAATTTGAATCTCTGATATTTGTCGAATGTGTAATATTAATTCATACTCTGTTATATTCTCATACTCTGATGTAAATTGTTGTAATAAGCAATGAAATGTTTTTCTGTTTGTGTTCTGATTAGTCCTGTTCTCAACTCAATCCGGGCTTTCCTTCACGGGAAAGTTCAGGTCGCTTCAAGCAGGATCCACCAAGGAACCTTGGTGAGTTTTATTTTGAAGCAGACATATTTCGGCAGGAGGAGGATGCGAGAACTGATAAGGAAGTTATCAGGGTTAATATGGCTAAAGGCGGACAATCATTTAATTAGGAAAAAAGATGGATAAAGGAAGAGGAAATGTTTCATTTGAGAATGACCGGGATATGCAACAGCGGAGGAAACCCAAATTCCCTTCATACACAACTTATTTCTTCTTTGGAGGAGATTTACTTGAATGTTCATAAGACTGCTCCGCTCAGAAAGCCTCCCAAGAGGGAGTCAACTCAAAGGGAAAGGAATTATGGAAAACACTACTTGCTTCACAAGCTGGATTGCCACGATACAAATGAGCACAGGCATTCTCGCGATATGATCGAGAAGCATGTCAGACATGGAGAGCTGGCACAGTGTTGGGAATCAGACCGCAATACTGGAACAGGCACAACCTTCAACTACAACTCGAAATAGGAATGAGCCAAGACTTGGCTCGTGTGGAATCACCATCGACTGATTTGGATCTTTCCAGACTCTTTGGATTCTTGACTTCTGGAATTTTTGTACTTGGACTTTTGCTTTTTGGACTCTGGCACTTTGATTTTCTAGTTTTTGGATTTTTAGCTCTTTGATTTGCAGCTTTTGGTTTTATATGGTTACATCGGCCTACCCATGTACGGGATTAAGGCTTAATCCCTAGGTATGCTCTGTACCCAACAATAAACATTCTCACTCTTAGTTAATAAATTTGTAATCAAAAACGGCTACGTCAGATCACTCACGTACGAGATTAAGATATAATCTCCAAGCATGCTTTGTGCCTGACTATAAACCACTAGCTTTGTTTTGAATTTTAGTAAATCAGAACTTATGGAGCTTTAATAAGATTATTTCACTTGTATGGATTATACTAGTGAAGTATAGAATTAGAGATTGAAATTTCAAACTTTAATAGAGTGACCAAGTATGGATTATACTTGGGAAGAGTCGCGGCATCTTGTCAGACTTGGCAAGATCGCTTAGACAAGGCTCGAATATGGACTATAATCGATTGGTTGTGGATTTCTTATCATGGCTTGGCAAAGCAATTCACCTGGTTTTTTGCAGATATGGATTATATCCACTCGAGTTAGGCTCGGCAAGGCCGTGGATTTTGGATTGGATTTCCTTGGTATCCCAAATAGTTAGATTTCTTGGATTCGGATGCTCTATACTTAGTTCCCTCTTGTGATACGATCTAAAGTGATCATGGGACTCTGGCTTTCGGTTATACGGGTTCTATTCGAATCTCTCTTAGCTAATTGCGACTTCTGGATTTACGAATATCTGGATTATACAAAACACGTCTTCCATTGAAAGACACGTTTTAGGGGGCAAGTGTTGACCCGTCTTTTTTGCAAGACGGCCACACCTTGGATTTCTGGATATCTTAGTGCTCAAGACTTAAGTATGGACTTGGGATAACCCAGAAAGACTTGCATGAAGTCGTGAGTTCATGAAAACTTAGATTTTAGGTGAAGTATGTGGAGGTCGGTATAATTAATGGAGTGGGATCGCTATTTCTTAACAAGTATCCCACGGTCGGTATTTTCTCATCAACTCCCGCGATCGGTATTTTCTTGGTCACCCTCCAGGATCGGTGGAAATCACATACTCGGAATATGCTCTAAGCCATCAGGACTGGTAGGAAACACCAACACTACCGGGATCGATAGTGCTGACCGCGTCTCCTTGAAATCGTTGTGAAACACCAAGTATACAGGGTCAGTATTGGGATTTTGCACCCGAGGTCGGTGCAACTCATAGGGACTTTGGAGTTGGAAACTGGATTTGAAACTCTAGGACCCGAAAATAAGGAAGAACATGAAATTGAGGCGCTTCAACATGAAGTCAACGATTCTAGGAAAATGACTAAGTCAGGGGGATCATTTTCATTTTCGGGTTTGGTACCGATCCCGGTACATATGGATTTGGGCTTCTTGTGCCATTGATTCCCGCTCTCCCACCTACTTCCGTATAGATTTTCACCAATAAGTATATCATTCCAGAGACAGAAAAGGGGTTGGCTTCTTCTTTATTGACACTTAGATCTTCTTTTGGCTTGGTTTGGGATTTTTTGGATTTGGACACATTACTAGAGATCTTGGACATGGAATCTTTTTGGACTTTGGGATCTTCCCTTTGGCACTCATAAGCAAGGATTTTGACCATAACTAACACTTAATCTTCTTTTCTCTTCATTTCTATAAGCCAAAAGGACTCTAATTGTAATCATATGGTATGAACAATAAAGATTAAATCACAGTGGACGTAGACACGACTTGTCAAAGCACTATAAATTCCTAATGTTCTTCAGTTTTTTAGTGCTTCGTGTTTGAATTCACTACTTTACTTAGTATTTGGATGTTGGCGTTCGATTGATCGAAATCGCAAGTCAACGACACTAATTTGATAGGCAGATGGTAACCACTCCATTGACTATTCAACCAGCAAAAAAAAAAAAAAAAAAAAATTAAGAACACAAGTTTGCACTATGAGTGGGCAATTTCTTTATAACATAATGCAAATTAACACAATGCTAATATGCAAAAAAGGATTGCTAGGCCCAAACGATTAAAGTGAAATTTTTTGTTTGTCGTTCTTCTATTAAGCTTATAGTTAGGTCTGTAAAATAGTTGAGTTTAAATTTTGCAGTGCGAGTTGAAGGCACGTTCTTGCTTCATGAAGAACCACTACATCGGTGTGCACTTAATTTCTAGGTATGATTTTGCTAGCATCCATGTAACTTATTTAAACCTGAAAGTCCGCTTTGAATTTAGTGCTTACCTTTAACATGCACAAACCGTTTTATATTTGTTGCTTTCTAGTTTCACATTGACTTAAAATAATAACATAGCATATGAAGGGAAATGCTACAAACAGTTGCCTTTAGGCGACTATTAATTATACTCTCTCAATTATGAAAGCGGTTGTACCATGG
Source organism: Allium sativum (assembly GCA_030737875.1). Lineage (NCBI taxonomy): Eukaryota > Viridiplantae > Streptophyta > Magnoliopsida > Asparagales > Amaryllidaceae > Allium > Allium sativum. The sequence goes on from CM060910.1 coordinate 197,569,109, forward strand.
ATAATAAATATTTAATAAAACATGGGACCCATCAACAAATTTCAACCAATGCTGATTTGAGTTTCTGCGCAGTCACTTCTCAAGCGACTATGCTTAGCATTTCCGTCATATGAATTGATGTTCTGAGCTGGTAACATACTTATATGTGTATACATACATGATTTCATTTGTTGTGTACATATATTTTTAATGCCTTTTAAGCCAACATATTCTCATGGGTTTATCGTGGTAAATTGATAATAGCATGGTGCTAGCACTGCCTCTCAAAGTAATTATTACTCTACGCTATTTTTTTTAGTAGCAATTAATTTGGTACATGAGACTTCCCGTATGTTGTGCGTATTTTTGCCTTTCCATTTTACAAACATATGCTAAAAGGAATTTTCGCTCCAATGGTTTTTCAATTTAGGATAATAAATTTTAGGAACGTTCTAAATAATTAGTTTCAATAACTATTTACAAAAATTGATAAATGAAGTTACCATTTTTAATTATACAAAAAAAGAAAGATATATGAATTTAACATTTTTTTTGTAAAGTGTCATGAAATCTAATTATTCAAAAGCAATGTCCTTAAAGCTTAGTACCTTGAAATGAGAATTCCTTGCAAAATTTCCACTATGCTAAATTTGTGAGTATTCTACTATTAAGTGGTAAGATTAGAAACTTTGTATTGATGCTTGTGGCGCATACTGCATAAATCCTATAACTTAATGCTTGTAGCATATACTGCTTAAATCCTAGAACTTAAGTAGATACTGGTTATCCAAAATTTACAAAGATATTCGAATGTTTACTTTGTGTTTCACCATCGTAAGAAACTTCATTGTTACCTGACTTTGTTTTATTTTATGAACTAGAAGAAAATGCACTGCTGTTTATAATTGCCTAATGCCTGCTGTAAAGAGAGTGGCTAATCTACTTTTATACTAAAAAATTGTGAACAAAGGGGAAAACAAAGTATGTCAAGAAACAGTTGTCAATGCAATTAAAAGCAATGTCTTTCAGGTTCTTAACACGCCTAGCTTAATCGCCAAACACATCAAATAAATCAAAAGGAATCAAATAACTCCAGGACAAACCATTTTCAATTTAAAAATCAAAATTTGTTTGAAGTTTTTATTCCAGTATAGATCATACTACACTAACAAATCCAATAACGTGACTAGTCAGATTCTAACATTATCAATACAAACTGAAATTTTAAGAAATGTATCATCAGCCATATTTCAGGAGCTTCTTGGTGTTGAGACAATGTTAGGAGCTTTCCACTTCTGCTGATTTGCTCTTTCTGCAAGGAAACCAGTAATACATGTAAACATTATATATGCTATGCTATGAATGAATTGTAATGCATTTTAAAAATGGTGAAAATAGGAAATATTCTGGAAAATGTTAAGGTATACAAGTTTTTGCCATTTGGACAGTTATAAATAATGCAGTATGTAGATATTTGCAGTACAATTCTCCGTCAAAGGGATAGTTAACTGGAGGTATAAATCACCATGAGGTCTATGGATCTAACTAAATGCTGCACAACATACAGCCAAATAACATTTTTTTTTCCTTTGTTTTATTTATTATTTATATGGAACCTCGATATGAATCTAAACATACATGATTACCTTATAATTTAATTTGTTCCCATGGCTTCTCCAAATCATTAAGTGGTGGATCTTTCTTCAAAACGATAGATGATAACGCTACCAGTGTCACAATATTGTAAATTTTCATAAATGAATGCTAGACGGTAGTCTTGGATCAGGAATCAATCAACAAGGCGGGAATTGATGGGAACTAGGTAGTTTTGATAAGACCAATTATTTAATGAAATTTTGATTTACTGTACACAAACCTTTTCAGGTTCAACTCAAAGATGTGTCAAAACGGGGGTAGGAAAAAGAGGACACTCAAAAATATGATCTACAAATAAACATTTTTTGCAACATTTCTTTGCTAATTAAAAAAAAAAAAAAAACACATAAAAAATCTGATATTGTAACCTAAAATTAAACTTTTAAACTAATTACATATGATTTAAATGAGAAAATATAACTAAATATTCATGTAAATTATTTTTGTTACAACGTGTTAAACATATACAGTTTTTTTTTTTTTTTTTTTTTATTTCACACGTAAAGCATGTGTTATGATCACTGGCGTTTAAAGAATCAAGATAAATCTAAGGAGAAGAACCATCATGCCTTCTTTATTTTTAGGCCCGAAGCGAAAATCAAATTATTATTTTACATTATATCATCACCTTTTGCTTGTCATTGATGGGCACGGGCCAGACACATTTAAAACTGATGCCCAGGTGCTCAGATGAAGCGGTAAGGCTTGCCTAGAACCAACGGACCAATAAACTTCTGAGAAGGATCAAGTTGTGTATGTCCGCTCACTTATAATTAACGAGTACAATTTTTGCGAGAAACATATGCAAGTTAGGACTCGAATTTTTAGCGATAATTGTTTCATAATCATAATCATGTTTTGTTTGACTACGTAAACATCTTTGTTCTCAATCACACAAACAAACAACTCAAACTCTTCGACTTTTAATAAACTTTTTTTTTCCCTTCTTTAGAAAAAAAAAAGTTTTCTAAAGTCTGCAATAAACCAGTGCAATTTACACAATTTTCTATTGCTCCACTTACTTTGGACCTCCTGTTGTGTCAGAAAAACACACAATCTGATTCAAATTAAATAATACTTCCCGTTGTATGCTTCGGGCTGACTCATCTGTATCATTTGCAGATGTGCATTTTATGAACAGACTGAATAACATCAGTCTATAGTAGGACATCCATTTGAAGGGTTTCATACCAAAACGAAAAATCTGAAATGATTTCAACAGGGAAACAAATACAAATTTCATCATAATCTGAATCATGAATTTCATCAATAATTTTTTACACACTCACGTTAATAGATTTCCAACATTTTTATCAATGTTTGTTTTTCATATAAACACCCTCGGGTTTGTGTTCTAAAAGCCCATGTTTATTGCCACCGATGAAACCCTTGCATCTTTTTCATGTGACATTTTGAATCGCATCCTTTTACAAAAACAATTAGACTCGCGACTTTTCCTTGAAACAATATAAGTCACATCCATATCTTCGTATTGTACAGTTATTACTGACTTTATGTAAGAATTACCATCATTATCGAATTTGATATTTTACAAATGTTTTATGAAAGGCCGAATGTTGAATCTGATGTATTTAACACGACCTCAAATTTTGCATACACAAAAAACAAAAAAAGGGAAAAAAAAAAATATGTAGCGCTTCATTATCATATTGATTAAGACCAAGTTGTTTAGCAAGCAGAAAGGATAGTTATACCTTTGATTCAGTGTACTCAGAATACATCTTTGGTACAATTATCTCACAAAAAAAGGGCAAAATCAAAGGTTTGTTTTCCATTTACTGATACTGCCTTTCAATGAATCGATTCCTTTTTCTTTATCCCAACGTACAACTACCTGAAAAACATTTGCCTTCTTATGTTGATTTCTGTTGACATATCTGTCAAATCTTAAAAAAAAAAAAAAAAAAAAAAAAAAAAAAAAAAAAAAAAAAAAAAAAAAGTTAGTACTGTATTTCCAGTGTAAATATTTATAGTCAAAATGTTAGTCATGCAAATCTTTGTGTTACAATTGACTTGTTTCTCATTTGGAATCGCACGTTGTAACAAAATAGTTCAAAAAATATTTGCCAGTTGAACGCTAAAGGAAGAATGATTAACGGACTCATACTTAAGAAAAAAACAATAACTTGAAAAATAAATAAACTTTACAACAACCTGGAGAATAGTTTAAAAAATAAAATAAAAAACTTTTCTCATCAATTTATAAGTTGGATGCTGTTTTGAATGCCATGTTAAAGACAAAATCATAGCATCACAACAAGCTACTGCACCAATACCTAAAAGAAAAGAATATGATCTTTAACGTCACTAAGTTGCTCTACTACACCTTAAGATGGGATGCATCTCTCGAGATGTGATTGAAACATCAGTTTTATTTCATGCTTAATTGTAAGACTTTATTAAGCCTAGATGTTATCCCAAAATTTTCTCATTGTTACTTCGGATCAAAGAAATCTACCTCCAAAATATGCTACATTGGGAATCCATAACCTTGTCATAATAATGTTTGTTGTGATGATAGAGTCAATATTAAAAATGCAACACCGTATGAGCTTTCAAAAAAGTCTGGTTAGCAAACAAATATGTTGGGAATACGGTTGATTTTTATTTATTTATTTTAGAAATTACGATCAAGTTTCCTAAATATCCTCCAACGCTATTGTCACAATAGCTAGACACTCAGGCTTTTGTCCAAAAGATCACAATTTCGGATCCAGTGCAATGTTATCAAAACTGCCGGACATATGTTGACAAGCGGTACCTTATCTACTGCCCAAGACATGTACTGCTAATCATGTATTGCCACTTAAGCACCAATTTACAGAAAAAAGAAAAAGAAAAAAAGCTCTATATATCACGTACGCAATGATTGCGTATCTTGCTCAAGCTCCTCTTGAAATTTCGTTTGTATCTCCTTTTATTTTAACATATGAATAAGACAAGACAACAAATCTCAATTATCTCCTTTAACCATTATTTCGCTCAAAATATTTGGATCTCATTCCAAATATGAGTCGAAATCTAAATTTGAGACCTCAAAGAAACTACTGAAGTCAATTACTAGTTAACAGCCACTGATCATTTTTCACTTTGTATCCCGATTATAACAACAAAAGACTTCATTTTTTAAATATTCAAATTAGAAAGAAAAAAAAAATCCATTACTCATTACAAAATCAATCAATCTATGTTACTCCAAAAAGCATTCATTTAGATTCTTCCTATACAAACCAAGTGTGACAATTTCATATTACTTTCTAGATAATAATAGTTAAAAAATCATTGAAGCATCAATTTTAAACACATATGTCGCTTCATGATTAGTCATGAGATCCAAGATGTCAATCTGAAATGTACACCCAAGATACACTTGTCCCGTCGTGGATTTCATTTGGCACAAAATATCTTATGTGAAAACTACAGGATAAAGCATGACTAAGATCCAAAATTCAATATTGTAGCATGATAAGAGTAAGAACATTGAAGAAATTAACAGGGAGCTGGAATAGCTCAGTTGGTTAGAGCGTGTGGCTGTTAACCACAAGGTCGGAGGTTCAAGCCCTCCTTCTAGCGTACTTCTTTTCTTATTTTTTTCACTCAGTCAATGATCATTATTATATGCATAATTCATCTGTTTTTTAATCTACCATGGTCTACCTATTTCCATTTAGTTAATTAAGATCATTCTTATCTGCATAATTCATCTGTTTTTTTAATCTACCATGTTCTACCTTAACAGCGGTGCACTAACAACTGACATATTTAACAACATAAAATAAGTATTTGCTTAAACAATTTTTTTTAATCTACCACGGTCTGCCTTACCACCGGTGCACTGATAGCTGACATTTTTATAACATAAAATAAGTATTTGCTTAACCAAAATCTTTTTTACTTTTTTCACTCAGTTAATTAAGACCGCTATTATCTGCATAATACATCTGTTTTTTAATCTACCATGGTCTACTTAACAGTGGTGCACTAATAACTGACATATTTAACAATATAAAATAAGTACACTTTTTTCACTCAGTTAATGGTCATTATTATCTGCATAATTCATCTGTTTTTTTATCTACCATGGTTTACCTTTTTCCATTTAGTTAATTAAGATCATTGTTATCTGCATAATTCATCTGTTTTTTTAATCCACCATGTTCTACCTTAACAGCGGTGCACTAACAACTGACATATTTAACAACATAAAATAAGTATTTGCTTAAACAAATTTTTTTAATCTACCACGGTCTACCTTACCACCGGTGCACTGATAGCTGATATTTTTATAACATAAAATAAGTATTTGCTTAACCAAAATCTTTTTTACTTTTTTCACTCAGTTAATTAAGACCGCTATTATCTGCATAATACATCCGTTTTTTAATCTACCATGGTCTACTTAACAGTGGTGCGCACTAATAACTGACATATTTAACAATATAAAATAAGTATTTGCTTAACCAAATTCAATTTTGGGATGATTTAGCTACAACCTCTATTAGATTTCAAAATACATCAAACATCATTGTCAAAAAAAATGCAAATTAGATTCCTATAATTAAATTACTGAATAACAGCATAAACTTATGCAATTTTCAGTGGACAATTGCAGATATTCACGCGACTGTATTAAAAAACTCAGACATTTCTGCAATTATTTACTGAAAACTTCTACAATTATTCACCAAAAAATGTGGAAATATTCACTAAATAAGCATTTGCTTAACCAAATTCTTTTTACTTTTTTCATTCAGTTAATTAAGATCACTATTATCTGCATAATTCATCTGTTTTTTAATCTACCATGGTCTACCTTAACAGCGGTGCACTAATAACTGACATATTTAACAATATAAAATAAATATTTGCTTAACCAAGTTCAATCTAGGGATAATTCAGCTACAACCCCTATTAGATTTCAAAATACATCAAACATCATTGTCAAAAAAAATGCAAATTAGGTCCCTATAATTAAATTACTGAATAATAACATAATTTTATGCAATTTTCAGTAGATAATTGCAGATATTCATGCGATTGCATTAAAAACAAGTCGGACATTCCTGCAATTATTTACTGAAAATTTCTACAATTATTTACCAAAAAAATTGCGGAAATATTCACTAAATAAGTATTTGTTTAAACATTTTTTTTTTTTTTTTTTACTTTTTCCATTCAGTTAATTAAGATCACTATTATCTGTCATCTGTTCTTTAACCTACCACGGTCTACCTTGACAGCGGTGCACTAATAACTGACATATTTAACAATATGAAATAAGTATTTGCGTAACCAAATTCAATTTCGGGATGATTTAGCTACAGGCCCTATTAGATTTCAAAATACATCAAATGTCATTGTCAAAAAAGAAAATATGCAAATTAAGCCCCTATAATTAAGTTAATTAATAACAACATAAATTTATGCAATTTTTAGTGAATAATTTATACTATTTATGCAATTTTTGGATAACTGCATAATTATGTGCGACCATTTATTGAATAATTGCACAACTGTGCAGTTATTCAACAACTAAATTCTAATGACCTAATTTATAATCTTTTTTTTGAAAACGTGTTTTCTTGTATTGAACTTGATTTTAAGGACCTAAACATAATATTCACTTCAATTTAACTATTTGACCATATTAATCAGATATAATACTTACCAAGCTGATAATATGTATATAACTTATATAATCACATAAACATACCCACTTTACGCGGAGGGCCTACTCTATGAATGTAATAAAGAAAAAGAAAATAGAATTTACAAAAGTCAACATTTTTATTGATTACTGTGTCTTGTGTTTTTAACGCTGCCTATGTCTTTCACCATTTCAATTTCCATTGACAATGAATAATGCTAAATTCACCAGGTCATACCCGGTAGATCTATAACAAAAAGAAAAGATTGCAAGGGCCTTGCATATGGATTGCACCTCCATTTCTCTTGTCGATATAATTAACGGTTAAAGCATGATAGATGAGCAATGTTCATCCATAAGTATTGTCATTTCATGTATTTCAATGTATTTCTTTTACATAGTGATTCAAATATTAATAAAATGTAAAGTCTATTTAGACACAAAACGATGACATAAATTTGGACAAAAATAATCTCAATAGATCTCCCCCTATATTTCATCTTTCATATAAAGACAAAGATTTAATAGTTCACAAATTTTTATATCTAATTTTGAATCAAATTTTATGTCCCAATAGTCGTACTCCTAATAAAAACTTGAATATTTCTCTGCTTTTTACTCTCAATTAAAATAACTCAGCGCCGGACAAAGATATAGTTTGACACGTCAGGAACTCACTAGTTTTCGTCAAAAATCTCGTGTTATGTAATATACATATATTTTTGTCAAAATCGCATACTAGACACGTAGATGTACAATTTCCCAATGCAGCAAAGTCATAACTTAAAATGGCATGAAATTAACTTAATGATGGAATAAATTACATGCCCAACACAAGGTTTGAAATTTCAATTGTCTTATAATTATTCTTCTACATGACATCTTATACAAAATTGAATTTCCAAGCAAGTTAAGAATAACTTGAACGTACATCTCATAATAGAATTGCGCACTATACAGTTTATTTTGGATTATCTATGTCACATGTAAATTATAACGATTAAAAACATAAAATTGAAATGCTGATAAATTACATTTCTAGCTAATATTTCAAAAATGGTATTCAGCCAAAACTCATACTGAAAATAAATTGCCTTTTATTCAAAACAATAAGCATAATCTTGATTTTGATAATGAATAGGATATTAGCGGCACTACGAACATATTACTCAAGACTAAATGATAACTCTTCATCCCACGAACCTTCTCAAATGAGGTCCCTCAATTGAAATTACCAAAAATCTAAAACATTGAATGATCACTCAAAACATGAAAATTTTCCAGTTGAATCATAAATGTGTGGATATCTCAATAACAAATAAATTTACCTACAATATTGTGTTTCATCTAAAGAGAGAGAAAATTAACAACAAAATGGAGAGGGAGGGAGGGACAGGGAGAGTGAGCGAGCGAGGGGGGGAGGGAGGGGGAGGGGGGGAGGGAGGGGGAGGGTGGGAGATGGAGAAGGAGAGAGGGGGAGAGGGAGAGAGACGGAGAGGAGGGGGGGGAGAGAGGTCAAAAATGTGTGTGCAAGCAATTTTGAGAATGTAACATCTTAAATTCAAGAATGTGAGGTCAAAAATCACAATAAGAGATCATAGACATTCGACTTAAGTGTACAAGAACAAAACTTGGAAACTACAACGTTAATATGAATTTAGGGTTGGGTTATGTTGTGATAAGTTACGGAAGACTTTTGGGTGGAATAATGGTCAAAAGCCTAATTTTTTCCTTAACCTCAATATTAGGTTCAACGTACGATTTCAGGGTACCGAGCCTTGTGCGAATCCAAGCAGAGTATATGAAGTGTGAGTTTAGCAGTGTCAGGCCAGATGACGGAGATGTTACCCTGGCTGGTAGAGTAGTACCCAAGAAGGAATCGTTTCGATACTTAGGATCTATGTTGCAGTTTGATGGTGAGATTGATAAGAATGTTAGTTTTAGAATTCAAGCAGGATGGGTGAAATGGCGACTAGCATCTGGCATTCTCTGTGATCGGAAGATTCCTCAGAAGCTTAAAGGAAAGTTCTATAGGACAACAATCAGACCTGCAATGTTATATGGTGCAGAATGTTGGCCTACTAAGAGGCAGCACGTCCAGAAGATAAGTATAGCAGAGATGCGAATACTGCGTTGGAGCTGTGGGCATACCAGACGAGATCGGATTAGAAATGAGGATATTCGGGAAAAACTTGGAGTTGCACCTATTGAAGAGAAGTTAGTCCAATACCGCTTAAAATGGTTTGGACATACCCAACGTAGACCATACGATGCACCTGTACGCGCTGGAATTCTAGGTCGCGCCGAAGGCCCAAAGAGAGGTAGAGGTCGACCTAAAATGACATGGGAGGAGATAATAAAGAGAGATTTAAGTAACTGGAGTTTATCGGAAGAGCTGGTAGTTGATAGGAGTGCATGGAAATTGGCAATCCATGTACTAGAACCATAGGTTTATATATATATATATATATATATATATATATATATATATATATACACACACACACTTTATTTCACGTTTACTTAACCTTTTTACTTTTTATTTACTATTTTAGATTTTATTTCACTTTTATTGAACATTTTTACTTATTATTATTATTATTTTTAAAAACCCTTTATCGGACGACTTTTTATTTGATTGGTTATTTTAAACCCTTTATATATATATATATATATATATATATATATGTATTATCATCATTATTAATTTTATTTCATTTTAATTTTGGGTTCCATATCTAGCCAACCCCAACTTGTTTGGGATATATGGCTTTGTTGTTGTTGTTGTTGTTGTTGTTGAGCCTTGTGCGAATTCGGCGCTTTCTATGCCGTAGTTGCACCTTGTGCAACAACTGCGCCTTAAGCTTGTAGAAAGGAACAAGGTGGTGCTTCGCTATTTTCCGCACCTAAGATGCCTAGGAACGTGACTTAAGTACTGATAAAAGTTTATATGAATTATCAAGAATATATTTTTCAAGTGTTGATCTTAATTACAACTTCAAAATCATTCAAAAAGTGTGTGGAGACTATTTCAATTCAAAATGAAATCTTACTGTTTCACTTTAAACATTTTTGACATTAAAAGAGGAATGTAAGGTTTCAAGCGGAAAGAACGGTATTTGGACCATTCCCATATGTACATGTGCGCACGTGTGTGTGGAAGCACGCACATGTGTGTACATAAATAAACTCAACATGATAAAATATGTTCATGCTTATAGATGTGCTTTGGTCAATCTAGAAATACCTACTATGAAAAATGATTCATAATTTGACATTCATAGAGTATGAGCATCTACGACGTAAGATATCCATGTTCGTATACAGGTAAGACACAAACACAATTGACATCGTCATCTATCTAAGCATGCACCCTCATTGTTTCCAATCTGATCTCTCTCAAACGCCTTTAAAATATTTAATACGGAATCCTTAAACTTGTTAAAATGCAGGAACAGAGAAAAGAAATTCAACTTGCACACCATGATTACTGCATGTTAAATACGCACTGAGCTTAAACTTGGGATAAAGCATACTGATTTGGGTTTCAAAGATTTCCACAAAACAGTTACATTTGCAAAATGTGGGAGCAACGAAAAAGAATTTCGTTTGTGTATATTTAACCAATTCAGAAGAAAATGCAAGTTAAATAAACAATCAACTTGAACACAGGTTTGGATGAAGCAGGCTTCGGGAAGTATGTAAGCAACGGGATAGATATTAGCCCAACCCAAGGAAAGAAGAAAAAGAAAAAAAGCTGGATTGCAAACCAAGGAGGAAAGTAAACCAAAACACTAAAATGCAAGTCAAATTCTGGTTAACTCGCTGAGCACATCGATGTCTATTCATTCAAATGCATAACTTATAATTATATAGGTCTCTACCGTTTGCCATTCATCTTAGTTCACAACATCGTGTGCGTGTGTGGGTATATGTGTGTGTGTGTGTGTGCGTGTGTGTGTGTGTGTGTTTCTGTGTAATTGCAACGGACAACATGGCAAACCCAAAGAATTACTAACCCTTTTTATTAGCCCATCTAATCACATGTTTGAATCACAATTTTCACCTGTGAAATGGGTACGCTAATATCCTGAGATTTACTTCAATACTTCTTGAAGGCGTTATAAAAGTATCAAAAGGTAAGGTATACATAATGTATATCTGACCAAAAAAAATCTCAATAATTAGAGATATGGTTTAGTCTGCTAAAAAAGTAGTCTCTTATAGAAACAAAACATTAATATGATGAGTTTTGAAGAGCCTCATTCAGCAACATTTGGAAGTGGTAAGTTCTTACATCATCATCCTTGGGTTGAAAATTACATACCACCAAGAATTTCACAAGAATAATAACGGCATATCAAAAAGTATTTTTAAAGCTGTTTAAACAATAACCTGGGTTATAGCTTGGGAAGCATCATGTCGACGGTCTTATAAGTTATGGTAAATGTAAGAATAATTGCTCAAAATAGTAGCATTATAAGACGTTAACTACATCCTAATAAAACACATTGTGTTATTTCAGAATAACCTCAAACACTAAAATAAACGCAAACCAACTACTCGCCTTTTTCACTGTTCTATTTTGATTATTCATTTCTAGTCACTAACTATAAAGGGAGACCACGAGTTTGTGAAGCTTTTTTGAATTTTCCAAAATACCCATGCTTAATGCTTTGCAGATTATCAAACCAAGGATATTATGTAGTATAACATAATCGACCAACCCAATAAATTTGATCGTGCTAGAATAAAGGGTTTAAGTTTTTTCTCTTATGCTATTCCTAAAGTTATACATTCCAGTTTTACCAGTAAACTAACCACTAATTGTGCACATGCAATGTTCGCAATAGCTTTCAGTGGTAGTAGCTAACCGCTCATGTCCATTCAAAACCCAATAAATATGATCGTGCTAGAATAAAGGGTTTAAGTTTTTTCTCTTATGTTATTCCTAAAGTAATACATTCCAGTTTTACCAGTAAACTAACCACTAATTGTGCACATGCAATGTTCGCAATAGCTTTCGGTGGTAGTAGCTAACCGCTCATGTCCATTCAAGAAGACAAAAAATATTCGTTACAATAAAATGTATTACTAAATATTAGTTCCATAGAGAAAACTAGTCCTAAAAGCTTAGCCATAGAAATCATTCTTATTACAGTACTAGATTATCTCTGCTAATGTGCTAAATTTATACCTTTAATTGCAGAAATTTTGAACTTTCACGTTAAAGAAACGATTAGGCAGCTAAGAGTGAATGAAGAATCCAGACCTTAGGACTGATTATAAAACTTAGTGAGTCGATGTCTAGTCAATGGTTTTGGCTTCACAACCTTCTTCTTAAGGCCAAAAATTTCTTGAACCAAAGGCACATGAACCAACACAGACTTCCACGCAACAAACCAACCTGCAAAATCAATCAAGTAACACAGTAAGCCCCTAAATTTTATCAGCATCGGTAGTAATGGCAAATTTAGGGATTCAATGCGACATTAACTGAAAACGATTAGCGACAGGATGAACAGGATTGCTAGAAAAGGGCGGATTACGTGGATGATTAAATAGGTTTGCCACGTTATCGAACCGTTTGATTCAGCACCTTCCATGAAAAGCTCAATTAGGAAGGAAATTACCCGAAGAGAATCGCTTGACGGAAGCACGGTTGAATTTAGCCGATCATTTACCTTCCAAAGCGAAAACTCGTGGTGCCCATTGGTACGTCAGGTATGGTTTGTCTAGTTTAGTGTGCGTTCTGTTTTCCTAACAGAGCACGACAAACATGATATACGCCAACATCAAATTAGTTCGGCAATGCTACTCTTGGTAACTTTACTAGTTTAAAAAGTATCTGCTCAACGTAGTTAGTCAGAGGCTTACAAACAAGTTACTATTACACAGCAATTGCTATGTTATAAAAAGGAGTTTTAAAATGCAGATGTATAATTAAATAAGGGGCCGGCTATTGTTGAAATTCCCAGAGAGTTGAATATAAATATATTTAGTCTCATATTGGCAAAATAGTGGGTTAATGTTGTGTAGATATATAGGATCTTCATTCTCTTAATTGGCCCTTAGGGTCAGGTACTTTTGTGCGAGAGGGAGGACCTATATCTGATGAACACACATGAGCGTGCGTGCGTCGCCCGTCCGATCGACCGGATCGGGTCGGGTTTGCGCTTTGACATAAAATCAAGCCTTGAATAAAACCGTAATTTTGCACCGAAAAAACTTTGCAATTTTTGACAGATTTTTTGGAACGATGGCAGGTTTAAATTTAAATAAACGGTTCAAATAAACGGACACGTTCATTTGAACTCGGACAGCAACAGAAATTAAACGGCTGCATTTTTTCCCCAAACGGATGTGATCCGTTAACGCAGTCTGCCAAAACTGATCATCACAGTCAATACATAATCACTACAATCTCGAGCAGTTTTCTCGTCTGTTGTATCCTGAGAGGCTACGACTGAAAGTCTTAAGGAAACCGTGCATACAGGCCTCAGACGAACTCGGTTAGACATCAATTCTTTGTTGTTTAACTTTCTCGATTCTATATACTGCAGCAATACTGTATTATTGCCTGGATTAAAAACTTGTGTTACAAGTTTGTCTTATTGGTTTGTGTACTATATTATAGTAACACTGTTTGACAGAGATAATACATCTGTCGCTGAATTGATTTATGTGCAAATCATTTCATAGTTCACTGAGCAGGTAGCAGTATTGTTTCTGATTTGGAACACTTTAATTCTGTTACAAATTTGAAACACTTATACTCTGTTCCAAATTCTGTTTTGAGTACACAGAATGCTACATCTATTTGGACATAAAATTAAACACAAAGAGAATATCATTGATTTTCATTTTGTAATGAATATGGAACTAGCGTTTAACTCAATCAATGCATAATATAAATATTCTTGAAAATTCATGCTATTAATGTTTAATAACATACTGACATTTCTTCAGAGAAACGAACGTAGAGAACAAAAATTAGATTTAATTTAATTTAATTAGGGGGATTGTTATTGACACTTCAATTCCAAATATTATTAAGAAGAGACCAGTTTTTTATTTTTAAAAAGATTGTTAAGTGGACACCAATGAGGTCCTTAACAAATAAATGTAATTTTACCTTATTACTCATTTAGACTTAATTTCGCTTTTATGTTCATTAATTTATTTTTTAACGGTTAATCAACACCATTAGCTGTGAAGAAATCAACTTCCTTGACCGAACTAAAATCATTATTACGACATCCTATGTCGGAATAAAATTTTTTTACGTCTAGTGATTCCCTAAAAATTTCAAAATTCGACCAAAATTGAGAGTTTTAGAATGAAGAAATTTAAGAATGAAGATCAATATTACGTATCTTTCAATTAGCTTCTTCGCTATCCCACGATCTGCTAGAGAGGATAGTGATGTTTTCTTCATTCTCACAATTTTTTCTTCGACTTTGCCCTTAGGTTATTTGCAATTGAAATGATTTAGGTTTTTATTTATTTATTTAAGGGACTGATGATTTTATGGTGAGTAAGTTTTAGAAGTATGGGTAAAGCGTAAGAAGTAAAAAAAAATAGTCACCTACATTGACGTCCCTTAACAATTTAAAAATAAAATGGAGTCTCCTTAAAATTTGATCCTCCTTAACAAAAAATGGAGTGTCAATAACAATACCATAATTTAGTTGAGGTTATTTGATACAGGAGCTTTAGTAAGGAAACCAATAAAGCTTTTGGCGGGTAAGTTTGTTAGGAATGCTTTTATCTTTTCTGAGTTAACAATATTGCTTTTCTTTTACAAATTACAAATTCTAGGAGAATTCTAGAACGTGGTCTGTGAGCTGTTAACCTAGTATAAATAGGATGAAGCTGTAAAGGTTAAATATAAGAAATGAAGTAAAAACTTCCTTCTCTCATCTACGTTTCTGCTTCTTCTCTCCTCTTCTCTGTTAATTTCACCCTTATCATTATTATTCTTCAGCACGCAAAAATAAAGTCAAATATCAATCTTTGATATAGTAAATACCGATATCTGATCCACATGCACAACCATAAACCATTGTGGCTCCGATAGTAGATATATAAGAAAGTACCAGCCTCATACTTGTCCTTCGACTTTGCGTGTTGTCTCGCATCCGTCTCTCAATCTTCAAATGTAAGAATACACCAGATAGTAAGAAGCAATATAAATGACCTTAGGCCATACGACGAAAGTTTGGCACAAACAAACTATAATCTTTTATATATATATATATATATATATATATATATATATATATATATATATATATACAGGGCCGGCCCGGGCATATTGGTTGCCCTAGGCCAATACCAAAAAAAAAAAAATTGTTGCCCCATTATATAATAATCAATAATAGATCTATATGAACAAAATAAAATGCAAATTTCATCATAAAAGTTAACGTCGGTTACAAAATATAGACTAACAAAATCATTTAGATTGTATACATAAAATCTAAATGTCAACTTAATATACGATAATAATAGATATCATCGAAAGCAGCTTCTTCTTGCATTTTTATAAGCAAACTCCTCTATAATCTCTTCATAATTAAGCAAATCCAAGTATTCATTTTCGATTGAAATCATAGCCAGTCCACTTAGTCTTTCTTGTGACATAGTAGCCCGAAGGTATGTTTTTATCAATTTCAATTTTGAAAAGCTCCTTTCCGCCGAAGCAACCGTAACGGGGATAGTCATCAAAATTCGATAAGCAACCCAAACATTAAGAAATCCACTTACATCCCGATAAGACCTTAAAAAATTAAGAACACCAATTGATGTTGTCACTTCCAATGGTAGAATTCCTTTTAATTGTCGAAGCTCATGGAATAACTCATTACCACAAATATCTTGCACTTCATCATGAGTTAAGAAATTTTCAAGATTCATGCAATAGCTCTTCAACTCATCATCATTAAGAAATTTGAATTTCGAATTCAACATAAAACCAAAGGTTTCTTCATAGTGCTTAAATTGATCAAACCGCTCTCTAAGTGAAGTTAAAGCTTGATCCATTATATGTAGAAAATAATTAACTCTAAAATTCTCTTCCGGTGATTGTCTATCATCATTCTCTACAATATCTTCATCAAATTGTTTTTTTCTACGTACAATCCTCTTTTTAAAAAAAATTGGATCAATGCCAACTTCATGTGCAATTTCTTTAGCTTCTTCCATCAAGGGCTCAAACCCATCTTCTCTAAGCTTTTCAAAAAATGCTACAAGCTCTTTAATTTTCGAGATTGCATCTTCAAGATTCATTTCCTCTCGCTGAAGAATTTTACTTACTCGATTAATGTTATCCAATATCTTGTACCAAACACACAAGTTAATTAGAAACTCAAAATTCTCTAAAGCGTTTTGACACAATCCTTTAGCCTCCATCATTGCAGCATCATCTTTGGAATTATTTGCAATATCAATCAAAGCATCTCTAAGCTCCGATGTTTGAAATCTTATTGCTTTAACACTTTCAACATGACTTTCCCAACGTGTTGCCGATAATGGTTTTGGAGTCAAGCCTTTCACGTAAGTTCGAAGTATTTCCCATCGGTGTGTTGAGCCAGAAACCAAAGTGTAGATCTTTTGCACATATACAAAAAAATTTCTAGCTTTCATACATGATTTAGCCATATCACATAAAGTAAGATTTAGACTATGACATCCACATGAAATGTAGAAAGCTCTAGGATTTACATCAAGTAACCTTCTTTGTACCCCTTGATGTTTACCTATAGCAAATTGAATAAAATAGTTAATGCATCTTCTTAGTACCCCATGAGTTAAAATCAAGTTTAAAATTATTATATTTAGTTTAATAATGTACCTTTCATATTTGAACCATTATCATATCCTTATCCTCTCACATCATTAATGTCAAGTTGAAGATCATTCAAAACATTTTCAAGTCGTTTGAAAAGGCCAAGTCCGGATGTGTCGTCAACGGTTATGAATCCAAGAAAACATTCTTCCACCTTAACACCAACTGTGTCGTCAACATTCACGCATCTTATAATAATAGACATTTGCTCCTTATGACTCAAATCCGGAGTGCAATCAAGGATGATAGAAAAGTACTTTGCTTTCTTTATTTTTGCAAGCATTGTAACTTTGATTTTGTTGGCCAACAAACTAATCAATTCATTTTGAATTTTGTGGCTCAAATAATGATTATTTATTTCATTATTTACCACACGTCTAAGATGATCTTCCATAATTGGATCAAACTCAGCTACAAATTCTATAAGTTGACAAAAAAGACCATTGTTTTTCTCATAAACCTTCTCATTTGATCCACGAAATGGCAAGTTATTTCTAGAAAGGGTTTTGACAACACCAATTATACGCACAAGTACTTTTTTCCAACGTTGTCTCTCTTTATCAATTTGAGCTTCCATTGCGCTATCAACCGTTTTTTGTTGTTGAAGCCCCATGTGCAAGTCAACCCATTTTATAAGACTTGCATTGTGCGATGGATTTCCTTCATGCTCTTTTATCTTCGTAGACAAATTATGCCAATCACTACATCCTTCACCGGCCAATTGTGATACCTTTTGTGTATGCTTAAAAAGCTTACAACAAAAGCAATAAACTTTATCGCATTCATTTGAATATACGAGCCACTTCCTTTCATGCTCTTCTCTACGTGGATAACCACCAACATAATGTCGAGAAGAAAAGCGTCTCCCATCAAACATACTTTTCGGAAATGCATCATTTTCTTTAATAATCTTAATTGGACCACGTCGAATTAGCATTATTCTTTTGGTATCACTAATTATTCCCCATAATCCGGGATCATAATTGATATCGACGTCCTTTTCAAGATCAATTGTACTAAACTCATGAACATCTTCATCATTAGAATTACCCATATTTTCTATTTCAATATTTCCATTAATAGGCTCTTCATTTATGGGATGTTCATTAGGCTCTTCATTTATAGGCTCTTCATTATGCTCTTCATTTATAGGCTCCAAACCGGTTTCTTCAATTTGACTTGAAGTTTGAGATTTTCTATTTTTCGCTTGAAACAAAGTTGATATTGAGCCGGCTAATGATTTGGCTTCATCATCTTTTCGTTGTTTTTTCTTTCTGTTTTGATATCCGGAACTTTGTCTTCGATTCCTATCCCAAATTAAGTTCCGAAATAATGTTAATATAGTAATTTTTAATTGTTAGTTCCTTTTTTTATTTTACATTTCGTTATTAAAATTGGGTAGTACAGTAATTGAAATAATCCAAGTGGCTTTAAACTTTAAAATTACACCCAATTAAACTGACTCATAGTTTGTGGCTTAAGTCAGGAATACTCTGCATAAAAGAATCTGAGAGAGGAATGTAATTCAAACACAGTTTTGAACCAAGTTCTTAAATTCTTTCACTTCGGTCCCCCTACAGCAAACCAACATGTAACAGTATGAATCGAATACCCCTACTTCACCCTACTATTTTGGGTTGGACATAATTTCAAAGGTCCTCAAGCTCTTTACTTCAGCTAATTTTAGGCAATGTCAATTACAAGACAAGCAACTAATACAGTAGGTTAAAATAAACAATTTTCGCTTGAAAATGTTTGCTTTAGAACATGAATCATATACAATTAAATAGTGCGATAAGCCAGTAATTGTAAAAAATAACTCACATCTTCAATTTTGGTTCACAAAAGCAGCCCTAGGTTATAAATCTTAGACGCAGCAGCCAGCAGGAGGCAGAGGACCAAGGCGGCGGCACCGGAAGCAACAGCGGTGTCACAGGAAGCGGCAGCGGCAGCGACGGCCGGGAAAGCTGAATCGCGATTTTTTTTCTTTTTGGGTTCGGTGCGGATTGCAGCGGAGAAAAGTAAATTTTTTTTTTTCTGATGCCCCTTATCGTTCTGCTGCCCTAGGCCATTGCCTAGGCTGCCTTGCATACGGGCCGGGCCTGTATATATATATAGAGAGAGAGAGATAGAGCGCGCGTTCAGTAGCACCCCAAACAGTGCAGCACCCCTAAATGCCCTCTGATTTCCACCATATTCCGTTTCTCTCTCCCTTTACTACTTCTTTCTTTTTCCACTATCTTAATTTCTAATAAACGAGAGATGGAGAGAGGAGGCAAATAGGGTACTCACTATTTTGGGTGCCATTGAATGATCATATATATATATATATATATATATATATATATATATATATATATATATATATATATATATATATATATATATGAGGAGAGTTCTAGAGCACCCCTATTTTATGGCACCCCAATTGCCCCTGACTAAGGTTCATTCATTTATAATTAAATATATATTTATAATTCTCTCTCCCCCAGTACCTTGTTAAACAATAAATGAATGGTCTTGATCTACGTGCAAAAGGGGTGCTACCTACCAGGGGTGCCCTGGAGCGTGTGTATATATATATATATATATATATATATATATATATATATATATATAATAATAATAATAATAATAATAATAATAATAATTCTTTGAACATGGTTCACCCGTGAATTTTTGAAATTCCTTTTTACCCTTCTTCTTTCTCTAATTTTACGCCCCCCACGTCTCGCACCAGCGTTTTCCTCATTTTCCAAAAAACTTCAACATCCTAACTCAAAAATGATTTCCTTGTCTCATCCAACCATTACTTTCCTCATTGTTGAGGATCTGCTATCCACATGACGCAATCCCTAGCCTAATTGTCAATGCTATCAACCGCTAGAAACGACATGTTCTGAACAGTGTTGGGCTTCCCAATCTAGCGATCATCGAAGTTTGCAATTGAAAACTACTGCTCTGATTCTTCAGCTTACTTCGCTAATATGGTTATTAATCATTCCTCAACTTACCAGGTCATTAAGCTACATATCATCGACTCATGTTCGTTGGCGAGGATATTCGAATGTTTTAGGTACTTTAGACATCATACGTCGCACTTTTTTTTTGTCCCGCTATTGTCACCCCGTTATTTGCTCTTCACCCCCAACTTAAAGTTTTAAAGTTTTATTTCCAACTATACCCTTTAACAACTTATTTAATAACTTGTCTAATATTGTGCGACGATTAAAAAGTATAAAATCAACTATATGCATTTACGAATGTTTGAGGTTGAATCACAAACAATAATTAAAATAAAAAAAGCGGTGTACGTGATTTTAAAAAAATAAGATAAGAATTACTGGCAGTGATTAAAAATAATTAAAACAATGAATAAAATTAGCAAATAATAATTAAAAATTATTTGGAAATTGCAAAGTCGACGGGTATATGATTATGTATTTTGGGATGAATAAGTCAACAATATACAAGAATTGCAAAGACTTGAATAATACATAAATAAATCATCAGTATAACATGTGTTGATTCAAATAAATCAACATTCATATGCAACGTTAATTTTCATAACCAGCACCAGCCAATCAATGATGTCGCCTACAAACGTTAGTTAACTCGATTAAGATTTAAAGAGAGCAGAACTAATAAACTGCAAGTTGGAAATAAGAAGAAAAAAGAAAAAGAAACAGTGAGAATGAAAATAGAACAAGGGCATTTTTGGGAAAAAGCGGGGTGGGAAAAGAAAACAAAGGGGTGTACATTTTATTTTCTAATCAACGGGGGGTGAAGAGCAAATAACGGGGTGTTAATAGACGGACCCCACTTTTTTTCCCTATATAAACTATCATTAACCTGTCGTTGCTTCTGTTTTTGGATATTGCTAGTTTTCCTTGATTTAATGTTTGATAGCTTAATTTATTTCTTAGAATTTGCTACTTTAGTTAATTCGATTGTTATAAAAATGAGCTGAATTAATCCATACTATGATTTCTATGTAATTATTCTTTTTTCTTTTTTTTTGCTTAAATTTTGAAAAGGTAAGATCAGATTGATGTGTAACCTGTGCTCCTTTGATTGTAACTATCCATTAACTCAATCGTTGATTTAAAAAAAGCCATTTGCTAATTAAAGTGACAAATAAAAAGATTGTTTATAAGATATAGCATATGGCATATAGCAGTGGACAACCTAAAGTTTATTCCGACGTATTCCTCTTTAATGAACCAAAACATGTTATCCGATGAAGGTAAACATTTGGGATGCATGTTTAAGCTTTTACTCCCTCCGGTTCATAATATAAGTCGTTTTAAAGATATGCACATGAATTAAGAAAAAATTTAAATGCTTCTTTTTGGTGGGTTGGCTCCTTTTTTTCATACAAAATTAAGTTACTTTCTCTATTTCCAAGTACAAAAAAGTGGTTGTTGGGATTTCCCAAGAAGCCGCCTACCCACATGAGCCAATTGAATTACTTCATGGCTAGTCAATAAAGTAGGTACAATTTATTATAGTTGAAAACGTCTTATATTTTGAATAACAAAAAACTTCATAAAACGACCTATAATATGAACTGGAGGGAGTATTTAATTGAAGTTTATCTTTTATCCAATCAAAGGGGTTGAATTCCGCACTCATTTCCTACACGTGTAAGCATATGTGGAAGGAAGGCGTAGGGACGAATTCCCTACTCGTTTCCTACACGTTGCAAAGAGGTTGAATTTATTAACAGGCCTTTCTGAAATTGCGGTCTACGCATAAAAACAAAATACAAAATACACCATCCGTTCTTTATTTCCTCCCTTCATTTCTAATTTTAAAAAATAAACCTAAATCGTCGTCGGTCGTGCCGTCAATTGCACACTACAAGGAAAAAGGCTATTTTCGACGCCTTAAAATTGTCCACGACCATCAGAAATAGTCGTCGCTTTTATCGGCGCGGCGAGCAGAGTTTACGATGGCTATCGACAGAGCCCGTAGTTTGTATTTTTGGCGGCCAACATCGACTGTCGGAAACCAATGCAAACAACGCCTATAAACCGTTGTTTGCCATCAGAAACCGTTACATATTCAAGTGTCAATAAGTCATCGCTAGCAGTCGGAAAACCTGCATATTTTTTTGTATTTTAGTTGCTATTTAGTCTTCCAACTACATTTCTCACACACATCACTATCTCAGCAACAATATATAACTCCAGCATACCATATATAAAGAAAATATCAAAATAAAATCAATTCTAACTCAATAAATCAACAAAAACACATAAACAATATAAATTTCACTACAAACTCAAACAACTAATTATACAATACATAAATATGTACATACCACATACTCTACCATCATAAAAACAGTAAATACAACAAGTCTATCATCAAGTCTACCACAACAAGTCTATCATTAAGTCTGCCATCATAATATGTACAAAATATGAACCCACAGTCTAGTCATGCACAAGTCATATACGTACACTGGCCCAAAAAAAAACCTATCTCGCATTGCATCACTGACCATCCTCTGCAGAGCTAGCTAATGATGGAAAGCGGTCATACTACTGAGTGAACATGGTCGAACACTGGCCTAGAAGCTGAGTCATCTCAATTGTTTGGCGGCGATTCTGGCCCTCAAGCTGCGCTACCCTAGACCTCAACTCCTCAATCTCTGCTAAGTCTATATCAGCTCGAGTTTGCCTGTTGCGTCTCTATCTGCTAGCCTGTAACAATTTTTTTAATCATATGCGATTATATTAATTACCTACAACTCGTAAATGTTATCTTATTTCTAAAATAAAAATTAAACTAAGGAAAAAATCGTTTACCACTTGATTTCCAAAACCATAACGCATGTTCCGCATCGCTGGATTCATCATTGACTAGAATATAATGTCCTCCTCATCAGTCGTGACTTGCTCTTGTCCAGTCTCAGATAGGCGCTACTAGCGTTACTCTATAAACTTGGCCTACAAGACCGAATAAGAATATATATATATATATATATATATATAATTAATATCATGATATCGTATTTTATTATAATTTAACAATTACTACAATACTACTACATAAAATGAAATCTTACATGGCTCTGCCTAGATTTGTCATCGTGCCATGTATATGTGATGGTCCTATCTGGATTAGCATGCTCAATGGCATGCGTACGGATGAACACGTCCATATACAAGATTAGACCCTGCCCCTCAGCCTCTTGAATTTGATTATTACATACCATTATTACACGTTCAAAATTATATAGCATACTAATTTTTTATAAGTCACATTTACTAAATTTACCAACTCCTGCCGATACTGCTGAAATGACTTATATCCTCCTCGATGCGTGACCGGATTTACATTCCTATTTGCAGAGTTTATTTCTACCTCTGCATGTACATTCAAAATTTGATACATTATTTATCGATCAAATATTTTTTATATTCAAAAATAAAAATAGTACACTTACTTTCGCCTTATCAGTATTCCAATACTTGAGAAATGCTTCTCATACGGCTACTCCCATCCAACTAGGCTTTTTCATGCTTTTCTTTAATGTTGATATGTCATCCTTATAATTCTTCCATGTGTTTTGAATCAATAGGCTCGGGCCAGCTGTAAGTCGTCCGTCTGTATATCAACCTGGCCTATATATATCACGTTAAATAGACATTAGCCGTAAAATATGTACACTAAATTAGCGATTAAAAAAATAAAATGGAAAAATAAATAAAAGAATATAGTTACAATGACGTCCTGCCAAATGCACTCCATAATGTGAGGTGGGATGGTATCCCACTTCGACCAATATGCCGCCATTCTAGCCTTGTATGCTGCTCTCGACATATCTAGAATAACCTTTGAAGGTTGTATATCGAAACCCCTGTGTTAAATATGATATACTTATACGTAAGTGTATAGCTGGGTAAAAAAAAATTAACATGCTAATTAAAGTCTATTTTTACCCCGTGGCCGTAGGCAATAAGGAGACAACGAGACAATGTGAGTGCTGTGATGGATAAAAACCATCGCCTGAAGACTCAGAAGTACTCCTCCCTCTCGATTACATACCTGTCACATACAAATCATTTTAAAAGTAACAATAACATGATATTAAAATTTATTTTGCATTTACCTGACACAAACAATATAAGTTGATAGATAAATGACATAAACAAAAATTAAAATTTTTAAATCTAGATTAGATTGGGCCTCATATTCCAAGGAGAAACATATTACATTGTAGTTTTAAGACAAATAAATAGGAAAAACTGCACACGACATAAAAAGATGTAAATAATGATCATAATATTCAAGAATTCAACAAAATTACATGAATTGCAAAATATATATCGTACACTCCATAATTACATTACAGCTAGAAAGATAATACTCATCATCTACATCAGTCGTCATCATATTGTAATTCAGATTCGGTCTCAAACTCTATAATATCTTCCTCTGTACTCTCGAATACTTCTATCAAAACATTTAATTCAACGATCAGAGATCCAAAATATGTATGAACGTCTTCAATTATTATTTCATTGTTCTGCTCAAATCTGCCTGATAGGCTTCTTCGTATGGAATATTCTTCCCATCAAACGCAAATCTTGCCTTTGTTTTAAAAACTACCGACCAATCTGCTTTATCTCTTTTTAGAGATGGGTAAGGAGCATAGTAAACTTGAAATGCTTGTTTGGCTAGTACAAAAGGATCATACTAGTGATAGTGTGATGTATGCTTTATTTCAATCATATTATAATCCTTATGCACATTAATCCCCGAACCCGGAACACTGTTAAACCAACTGCATTTAAATAGACACACCTCCTCCGCGGGTCGTGAGAAATATGTCAATTGCAAAAATTGTGTTAAAGCGCAATAAAAATCATTTATATGATTTTCTGGATCATCACTGCATTTAACGAATACACCTATATTATTCGTCAATTTCTCAGCACCGTATTCTTTGGTTATAAATTTATATCTATTAACAAAGTATATTAGATATGTCTTGACCACTCTTTTTGATCCTATTGCAGTATGTTTCAACCCTTCATCAACAACACAATTTTTAGTTTTGTAAACGTAATTTGTAAACTGTTAGCCCGCTTTGTGATTGGGCTCCGCAAAACTAAGAGATTGCTCAACAAATGAGTCTAAAGGAAGGATGCGCAGCAGATCTTCGGATCGATTCAGAGACCCCAGAACCGACCCCCTCTCTCTTCAAAGTTAACAGTCCGGAAAATGGCATGTAGGAGGCATAATCGAATCGGTTCGGAGTTTACTGATCCGAACCACCTATTTGAACACCGATCCGATCCAAGAACTAGAAGCTGCAGCGTTTACAACCCATGATCCCTTCAAATGCGGAGCGGCTCTATATCCACTCCCTCACGATCGCCCACAGACATAGTATGTTGGCACCATCTTAGGGCTTCCGAACCTGACTTTAAAGGGATGAACGCCACGTATATCAGAACCGGAGGTCCTCCAGAGGAATTTTTTTCCTATAAATACACCACCAAATCTCATTTGAAAGGATCTTTTGGCAAATTGTTGGATCTCTCCTCCATAGAAACCGAATTTCACTGTTTTATTCAGATTATTATCAACTTTTAGAGCATATTTTATCAAAGATTGAGTGAAATTATTCATTGTAAAAGTGAGATTGAGTGAAAACAAGCATTATATTTGTATTTTAATCATCAATCAACAAGGTATAAAGTGGATGTAGGCTCTTTAACGCCGAACCACTATAAATCATGTGTTCTCTTTGCTTTTATCTTTCAATTATTATTGAATTGGGTGTTAGAACCATTTTTGGATCTAACATTTTGGTGCTTTCACTGAGAAGTTTTGAATTCTCAGGGTTCTGGATTATCGTTTTACTATTTCAAAGAAGCTAATCTACTTTTTTTGGCATTCTCAGACACTTTCTGACTAAACTCTAAAGAATTGGATATTATTGCTAAAGGAAAAGGAAAAGAAGTGCTAAGTGCTAGGGAAAATGATGCAAGCAAAGATCAACAAGCCATGGTTGTGACTAGGTCGCGGGGACAAAGCTCATGGGCCAACCAGTCTGATCCTAATGCTCCGAACCGAATGGAAAATGTAAACCCGACCCGGATGGACGATGTGAACCCAAACTGAACCGGTTCCCCTAATGTTGCTGGCACCCCCCTCTGAACCGATCCGGTTCTACAACCATGGTCCGATCTGACCCAAACGTGAAAGATGTTGGTACCTCTACTCGAGCCCCTACAAATGCTCCGATACAAGCCGTGACCACTAGTTATCAGCCTACTCCTTCTGCACTCGTCACACACAGAGATTTTTCGCGCTTGCTTGATATGCTTGAGAGCGCTAGGGATGCTTTGGAGGATCATAAATGTGATAGCGTTCTTATGAGGGAGAACATGAAAGTTATGAGCAAGGAGATAAGTGAGTTTCGCAGACAAAAAGTTTCTCTCCTGCTCGCCATCCAACCACGGGTCATTCATCATCTTCAGACGAAGAACACCCGCGTGAAAGGAGGCCATATGAAAGGCTGAGAATCCGTACCAGTTGACATTTGGATCTTTGGGATCCCGTGAGGACATGACCTGAGTTCTAGGCCTGTTCATCCCATGAATGACCGGGACCACAGGGGGAGAGGAAGCTCAGCCACCAATCGAAACCGAAGGGCGTCGCCTGAAGTAGGAGCTAGACGTGTAAGAAGAGATAGAAGTGTAGATCCCGAACCTACCCCAACCAATGCAGAAGTAGAAGCAATGGTGCATCAAATCATGGCTGATAGTCGTCGCTATACTAATGAGGATGGGGGTGTTGAGCGTAGTCACACCCCATTCACTGATGACATATTGGACTTCCAATTCCCTCGACGGTTCAACTTGCCATAGATAGACCAATATGCCGGGAGAAAAGATCCGGGATAACACCTGATGAGGTATGCATGGTATATGAACACCGCAGTCGTGCCTGACGCTGTAAAATGTAAAGCCTTCCCAGTATATCTAGAAGATGTTGCATTAATGTGGTTTACTCAACTTCCCCCACGATCGATGTCGATATTTAAAGAACTAAGCGAGCATTTTATGAATCAGTTCCAACTCCATACCCGGAAAGCTAAAAGTGTTATTGAACTATCTAGAATCAAACAAGCCCCTGGAGAGTCTCTGAAGTCGTACTTGGACCATTTCAACTCAGCGGTTACTAAAATAAGCGATCCCCACGAACCAACCATTTTGATGTCCTTAATAGATGGGTTGATCCAGATACTAAATTCGGAGGATATCTAGCTAGAAAACCATCATTGATAAGGGAGGCATTCTATGAAAAGACGAACATTCGCTTACGACGGGAGGAAATATATGTCAGTCAAAAAAGAAAGTCTGATGGAGCTTCAAAAGAAGATATTCAAAGTAATGTGGCTATGAAACAATCCGACGACAGTTCGGGGAAGGTTGAGGTAAACATTGGCAACAAAAATGGATGAAATGGCAACAGGAATGGAAACAGTAATAAAAGAAATAAGAACCGAGGAAATAATTTTGGAAAAAGACCTCGATTCCAAACTTTTGAAAACTACACACCATTGAACGATACGTTGGAAACCACCTACCTGGATACTTACAATGTCTTGCAATATAAGAAACCGCCTCCTAGAGACTCCACTGAGAAGGAGCTAACGACCAGAAAATTTTGTCTGTTTCATGGAACCTATGGTCACTCTACTAATGAGTGTCAGCATTTAAGAGATGTTGTTGAATAACTGCTGCTTGAAGGAAAGTTAGACGAATATAAGGTTGCCCCAAGAGATGGGGGCAAGGAGGGCAAGCCCCGAATCAAAATTAGCCTGCTCCTAAACCCATAACTCAGCAAAAGGGTAAAGGAATCGTCATCAACACTATAGTAGGGGGCCCCATCTAGCTGTCCATAGCTATAGGGAAATGGACCAATATGTTAATGTGACCAAGTATTTTGATGTAGGAGAATGCAGTAACTTCAAAGATACTGCCCTGGTGAAGCAACAGAAAACGATGACAGATGATGTCATATTTCGTGACAGAGATGATACTGGAGTTCAATCGCCTACCGAGGACCCATTGGTGATCACTACTACTATCGGTCTAGCTCTAGTTCATAAGGTATTAGTGGACAATGGGAGTTTGGTTAATATTCTCTTCAAGAAAGCATTCGATCAGATGAAACTCGAAGCGAAAGATTTGAAGCCTTGTGAGGGATGGATACACGGCTTCAATGGGTCTTAGACAACTCCAATGGGATATTTTAGAACTGTCAGTAACATGGGGACAAGGAGATCGCCAGAGAGTGAGAATCCTCTCATTTGTAGTTCTAAACATCGATTCACCCTATAATGCATTTTTCGGCCGGCCGACCCTCGCAGAATTCAGGGCCTGCATCGCGCCCTGGTGCCTATTGTTGAAATTTCCAACCGAAGCGGGAGTGGGAGTAATGAGAGGTGATGTAGCCACCGGACGAGCTTGCTACATGGAAGAATTGAAGATGTTGCTGAAAGGGCTAAACATAGAACCTAAAGACACTTCCTCTCATGTTAAGGAGAATTCAGCATAGCAGCTAAAGACTATACTGCCTAGGGAATCGCCTGATGAAATTCCCGAAGATATCGATCCTAGGAAAGACGAAGAACTAGGAACTAGAAAGGCGACACCCAATGAGGAGATTGTTGATATCCCAATCGATATCGATGACCCGACAATGGTCTTGAAGATTGGGTCTCATTTAGATTCTTTCCGAACGAAGGAATTGACTGATTTTTTGAGAGCAAACATCGATGTGTTTGCTTAGACCCAACATGTGTGGAATTTCTCCCACGGTTATTATCCATTTGCTAAATATAAACCCAAACCATCCTCCGGTCAAGCAGAAAAGACGTATGTTGTGCACGGAAAGATCAGCAGCTTTAAAGGAAGAAGTAGAGAAATTAAAGAACAACGGGTTTATTAGAGATTCGACATATTCCGACTGGATATCGAATCCCGTCTTGGTTAAAAAAATCAAATGGAAAATAGCGGACATGCATTGATTTTTCCGATTTGAACAAATCTCGTCCAAAAGATAGCTTCCCACTTCCAAGGATTGATCAGGTGGTGGATTCAATAGCCGGACGCGAACTTCTCTCCTTCATGGACGCGTATTCGGGGTATAACCAAATCCCTATGCATGTGCCAGATCAAGAGCATACAAGTTTTATCACGAATTTGGGATTATGATGCTATGTGGTAATGCCTTTCGGACTAAAGAATGCCGGAGCCACATATCAGCGCTTGGTAAACCGAATGTTCTATAATCGGATCGAAAAAACAATGGAAGTCTACGTAGACGACATGCTTGTAATGTCCAGGATGTCTTCTGATCATACGAAAGATTTGGACGAAATGTTTATCATTTTACGGAGGTACGGGATGAAATTTTACCCCTTAAAATTCTCATTTTGGGTTGCATGAGGGAAATTCCTTTGTTTCATTGTGAGTTCTCGAGGAATCAAAATTAATCCTGATCAAATAGCAGCAATCAAGAATATAGAAGAACCACGGAAGATTAAAGACCTTCAAAGCTTAGCTGGGAAAGTTGCGGCATTAAACAGATTCATTTCCAAAGCCACGAACAAATGTGTTCCATTCTTTGGTTTAAACAAGGAAATCATAATTTTGAATGGACCCCCGACTGTGTAGAGGCCTTCCAAACTTTTTGAATTTGTTAGAGAACCCCCCAATACTGTCAAAGCCAGTGGATCATGAGGACCTATTCATATATTTGGCAGTGTCATCTCATGCTGTCAGCACAGCTTTAGTGCGTGAAGAAGACAAGATCCAGAGGCCGGTGTACTACGTAAGAAAGAAGTTAGCAGCTTGAGAACACAATTACCCGAAAATAGAAAAACTCACTTATAGTCTCTTGCTTGCATCCCGAAAGCTCCGCCATTATTTTCAAGCTCACCAGATAGTCATATACACCGATCAGCCACTAAGACAAGTGTTACAGAGACCCGAAGCATCAGGACGATTACTTGAGTGGAATATCGAGTTTAACCAATTTGATTTAAAATTTCAGCTAAGAAGATCAATAAGGGGACAGGCCCTAGCTGACTTCATAGCAGAATTCACAATTTCTGAGGAAGAAGCAGTGGATGACAAGACTGTCACTTCACAGCATAAGTTAGAACTTAGCCCATGGAAATTATATACGGATGGTGCTAAGAATGATCGAAGGTCTGGCACCGGAGTTGTCTTAACTACTCCTGAAGGATGATCAATTTACTACGCCTTGCGGTTGGAATTCTCTGCCACCAACAATGACTTTGAATACGAGGCATGATTGCCGAGCTAAAACTCGCTAAGGAACTAGGGATAAAGACGTTGTATATGTTCTGTGACTCCAAGATAGTTTTCTGCCAAGTTCGAATGGAATTCAAAACCAGAGGACCTCGGCTTGTTACTTACCCTAAAAAAGTAGAGGAGGTGCTGGGTAACTTGGAACATTACAGCATAACTCATATCTCGAGAACAGAAAACCAAAAAGCAGACCGACCGGCTAAGTTAGCAAGTTCTGACGACCCAGAAGAAACCAAGATGGTTCCAATAGAGATATTGGAATCGCCAAGCTTTGACCAAATGGAAGTCGAATCATCCCTGGAAGCTGAACCAGAAAGGGAGTCATGGATGACACCGATTAAGAACTTCCTTAAGAGTGGAACTCTCCCATCAAAAAAGAGCGAGAGATGAGCCATAATACGTAAAGCAGCAAGGTGCATTTTACAGGACGACTTCCTTTACCGCCAAGGATTTTCCATGCCTCTACTACGGTGTATAGCACATGACGACAGCAAGCGTGTACTGAGAGAAGTACATGAAGGTGAGTGTGGAGATCACACAGGAGGCTAAACTTTAACAAAGAAAGTATTACGATATGGCTATTTTTGGCCTACTGTAAATAGAGATGCGCCTGACCACTAACGACGCTGCGATAAGTGCCTAAGTTTGCTAAAGTTCCAAGGGTACCCCCAAGATAGCTTAAATCAATCGTCAGTCCATGGCCGTTCACAATGTGAGGATTAGACATCATCGAGAACCTACCAATCACTAAAGAAGGAGCTAAATATGCGATTGTAGCCGTGGATTATTTCACGAAATGGGTGGAGTCCGAACACTTGACCACGATCATGACAAGAAAAGTGATAAGCTTTATGGTCAGGAATATCATTTGTCGATGTGGAATACCAAAAACCATTTTAACCGATAATGGAACCCAATTCGATAGCGCGGAATTTAGAAACTTCTGCAAGAAATATGAGACTGACAAGAGATATACTGCTATATCTCACCCACAGTAAAATGGACAAGTTAAAGCGATAAGTAATGTTATTAAATCCACTCCAACCTGACCATACGACAGGATAGTATAAAGGTGCTGAAAGAAGAGCACTGAAAATATGAAGACTCTTAACCCAGCCAGAGAGCTGGGAGCAGTCGCATGGCGAACCTATTCAATCTCAAACAGGCCTTAGTCGGGCATCTCATTAAGATTGATGGGGGGCATATGCATATACGTCACATCCTATCATTGACCACCTTGTGATGCGATTTCTTATGAATTGTTTGTATCACACTTAGACAAAGTAATTGACAAACGAACACTTAATATTGCAGAAAACAAACTACTTTATTTACGTGGGTGCAGATCTATACAAAAAAGAATAAGCACAGAAATGCGAGGGCCACACTCACTACAACCACAGCGAGCCAAAGCGAAATCAATGCAAAAGATAAAAACTGCTTTTCTGTGATACCCCACCTCCGTTAAGGTCACTTACAAAGGGAATGCCTTAATTTTGGTGGAGCGTTTATTGTGTATAGAACAGAAAAGTAAACAAGACAGATAAATATATTGGTACTTGAAAAATAAAAACCACTTTTATTGCAGTAGAGAAATAGTTTGGTTACATCACATCAAAAACATACTACAAAACCAAATACACTTATTATCCATCTTAACAAATAAGTTCTGAGTACATAAAATAAAAGACATAACCCCAACATAAAATAGCCATAAATAAGATAGGCTAAACTATACTTCAGCAATCTAAGCAACTTCCAAAAGAGAGAGATAAAGAAGTCCAAATCAAGCTCCACTAGTACTATTCCCACCCTGAGCACCTTTTGGGGGGGGGGGGGGGAAGGAAGAAAAGAGGTGGAAACAAAGGGGGTCAGACATAAAGACTGGTGAGTGCAATAACTATAACAATATAATCATTAAAGTAACTAGGATAAGACATAAGCTGGAAAATAAGGAAATGACTATGAACAAATGGGCATGACAGAGAAAACAAAGGAAACAAGATGAACAAAGATAACGTTAAAGGCGCACCTAATCACTATAAAATAATTACTACATTGCACCACACCAAACACCCTAAAAGTTGATCCCGCCTACAAAACTTAATAATGATAATGGTAGTTTCGTGTACCCCTAGCTGCCTTTATAGGTGTCGTCTTCCCCTGTCTTCACTAGGTGTGCCTACTACCCCCATTCGATCGGCTCCCTAAATCGTAGGTACCCGTGCTGGCCCCATAGTGGGGTGTATCACTTCCCAAAATGGCAACCCGATACCACCAAAAATGCCCGGCTTATACCTACACGATGCAACAACGTCTTACCTACCAGCCCGGGGCCACACACGCACATGACTCCGTTGGACTTGTGTTGCACCGGTAACCGGTTTTGACCTCTTACAATCAAACCCAGTACGCGTGTCCCGTGCCCGACTTGAGTCGAGCCCACAAAGATACTTAATGGGTTACTGGTTTGAAAAGGGCCCCCATGCATGACACAACCTTTCACTTATGCTTGGTCCCCTCTAAGGTTTTCCCCACTTAACCCCATTCTTATTCATGTCTTCTTACATGTTTCAATCTTGGTTAAGTGCATCT
The DNA here is from genome assembly GCA_030737875.1 of Allium sativum. Lineage (NCBI taxonomy): Eukaryota > Viridiplantae > Streptophyta > Magnoliopsida > Asparagales > Amaryllidaceae > Allium > Allium sativum. The sequence goes on from CM060910.1 coordinate 197,602,227, forward strand.
AACCGTATTTCACATGCCACCCAAGGCACCCTCTTAATTTCACATGCCACCCAAGGCACCCAATTAACCCCCATATCCCACCACATAATTATCTGGTTAAGTGTTTCTTAATTCATTAACACCGTAACCTTGTAAAGACCTCCCACATTAGACTGGTATTTGTGGCTGCTGGATTTGCCGGGCGGGTTCGGGAAGTCTTACACCACAAACGAGCCTAACCTCGTGTCTTTACAACTGTTACGCATTTAATTCATGCCTTTGATCTCTCACATTAGACTGGCATTTGTGGCCACTGGATTTGCCGGGCGGGTCTGGGCAGTCTTACACCACAAAAGAGTCTAACCTCGTGTCTTAGGCGGTATATTATTACATATCTTTATTTAACCCCAAATTGGATTAATATCCCTATTCAAATTTGTAAATAAATTCCAAATATACTTATGTCCATAATTGTCACTTAAATTATGTCCATAAATACCAATTTTTCCAATTAATGTCTTAAATTAATTAAATGCCTTTTTAAGGCCATTTATGCCAACTCTAAATATGTGTATATTCAATATTACCCCCATCGTCCCCACGTTGTTCGTTCGCTTATCATGACCTATATATATACATATATATATTAGACTAGCAATTAGTCTAACACATAAAAGGGAAGAAACACCGCATATTTGCATAACACACAAATTGGATCTAACTTACAATTAAGGATTACAACATATCTAGCATAAACTTGGTATTGTCACGAATTTAAACATAGGCTAAAAGGTGTGAACTTGCATATATAAATATAGTTTTCACCAAAAACTTGCATATATGAATATAGTTTTCACCTAAAACTTGCATAGACCATAGTCACAAACTTGCATAAAACTATGTATGTCATAGAACTAAATCTAAAGGTGTAAACTTGCATATATGTGAATCCAATTTCTACCTAAACTTCCATATAGTCATTTTACTTGGTTCACATGTAAACTTGTGTACAATTCACATAGAAACTAGCATATAATCTACACCCAAACTTACATATAAAATGATGTCAAACATGAATCAAGTTGAACATAGGTGATTGGGCATATACAAAGGAATTGACAACAAAACTGTCATTATGAACAACTAGCATACATTCACAAAATATCACATTTTTCCAATGTTTCACAAACATAGCCATATAACCCAAATTATCACTCAACCCAATTAACTTGTTAATTATCTTATTAAAGAAACTGAACTCACAACTCAAAGAAGGTCGTGAGTTCTGGGATCTGAGTTCTGAAATTGATTTAGCTTGCCTTTGAAGCAGACAAATTCGTTGTTGTTGTTTTTGTTATAGACTTGAGTTGAATTGAGTTGGTTAGCTTTACTTTTCCTCTAGTTGATGATGACTATTCCAGGTTGCAAGGTGATAGCATGACGACCATGGTTCTAATTTTGATTAGGTTTTAGGGTTTGAGTCTACATGTGTTTATATAGAATTTAGGATTAATTTAGGCCATTCGATCAACCTAGAATCAATCAAGACCATCCGGTCAAGATAGAGTGACACCTCAGCCCTAATGACTCAGCACTGAGACAAAAATCGTCATATTTTAGATCTGCCCAGGGAGTGGTGGTGGTGGGGGGGGGGGGGGGGCAGGTCGACCCCTAGGTCGACCTATAGGGGGGAGGTCGACACTAGGGTCGACCCTCTGGTCGACCTGGGTCCTGGGCGCGAATTTTGCCGTCCAGCCCGCTTCTGACTTCTGATTTTAATTTTGAATTTGTTTTCGAGCTGTTTGAATTTATTTGAATTTTCTGGAAACTTCTGACAGCCATAACTTCTTCATACGAAGTCCAATTTATGCAAACTCGGACTCTATCTCAACCAGAATTCTGAGACGAACACAATGGCTTAACCCGTTTCCCTTGATTCTCAAAATAAAATTAATTATTGTTTAATTCGTTAGTTTATGTTAATAGAAAACATGGGGTGTTACATTCTCCCCTCCTTAAGGGATTTTGACCCCGAAATCTTCAAGTTACGAAGAATGCATATCCTATCATCCAATCGTTCATCTACTCAACCATCAAAAACATGCATCCATTGTCCTTAATAGACTTCTAATGCTTTCATGTTTATATGCACAGTGTGTGTACATGTCCGTATCTAATGCAAAATCAGGCGGTCTACTGATTTAGTTGACCTCCTTAATGCAAACTATGATAGTGCCATGTGTCCATTATTTATGCAAAAGATCCCTAATGATACATATTATTTCTACATGCGTGCGCAACCATTCATCCGAATGCAACGCTATATGATAACACAACCATTATACATTCATTAATCTAAATAAGCACACATTTATATGCAGTATGAAAGTGATTGAGACGATCTATTGCCTAATGTGTGTGTATATGCATCCACGAGCAAACACTTGCATCCACTAGCATCCATCAATCATAACATGTTTCAAATACATGTTTACATCCATTGGCCTCTACCTAAGGATAAAGAATATGACCGAGGAGATACACTAAAAAGGTAGATACAAGCTTGAATAAACTTAAGGAAAAAGAGATCAAAGATGTACCCTCAAAAAGAAAAGGGTAGGCTGCATGTATTTTGGCCTTAGTCTCCCAAGTCGCGTCTTCCTCGGTGTCGCCCCATCGAACTTTGACAAGATTAACTTCACGGTTGCGTAGCTTTTTGACTTCCATCCCCAAGATACGTGTTGGAACTCTCCTCACAGCCGCTTCTCGTTCCACTTCGACTTCCTTTAGTATGCTTGGCTTTACAACTTCTGCCGACTCATGTAAGCACTTTCGTAGCTGAGAGACATGAAAAACATTATGAACTCCAGCCAGTCTTTCAGGTAGCTCTACACTGTAGGCCATCGTCCCAATCCTTTCGATGATAGGAAATGGTCCTACTAATCGTGGTGTTAACTTTCCTATGGACCCAAAGCGGATGACATTCCTCAAAGGAGATACTTTAAGGAACACCTTATCCCCAACTTCAAACTCAAGATTAGTCCTTCTCTTGTCTGCATAGGATTTCTGTCTATCTTGGGCAGTCTTCATTCTCCTTTGTATCAAGTCCACTTTCTCTGAAGTCTCTCTAATCATGTCCGGCCCAAGTATAATCTTATCTGTGGACTCCCTCCAACAAGTTGGTGATCGACATGGCCTTCCATATAAAGCTTCGAAGGGTGCCATGCCTACAGTGGCTTGGTAGCTATTGTTATAAGCAAATTCCACCAAAGGAAGATGATCCCCCCAAGATCCTCCAAAGTCAAGAATGCATAGTCTCAAAAGATCTTCCAGTACTCTGTTCACCCTTTCCGTCTGACCATCGGTTTGAGGGTGATAGGCTGTGCTTAAACATAGCTGTGTGCCTACAGCCTCTTGCAAACTCCTCCAGAATTCGCTTGTAAATATAGGGTCTCGATCACTCACTATGCTGGAGGGTATCCCATGGAGTCGAACTATCTTCTTAAGATAAATGGAGGCTAAAGACGAGGCGGTCCTCTTACTCTTGACAGGTATAAAATGAGCACTTTTCGTGAGCCTGTCCACTATTACTGTAATGACCCGGATTTTGAGCGACTTTGGTTATCGACATAAGCACGATGTCGATAACCAAACCATCGAAAAATCCTGGTAATTAGTGAAAGAAATTAGAGGGTGAGGATAGATAAGATAGAAAATTAGAATAGAAGAAGAAGAACACAACATCAGAGTAACACGAATCTCACAGCGGAACGAATAACATATAATATATGTAACATAACTTTGAAATATACATCTGTATTTGAATATACATCATTATCAAAGTACAGCACTTACAACACAGCGGAAATAACTATAGCTATATAATCCTGAAGCCTCCTGCTCCAAGCTCTTCCAGTATATCTATAAATCCCAACTACTTGACTGCCCGTACAAATTTAGGCACCCAAGAGTTTAGGGAAAACAACAAAGAAAACTCCGGGTCAGTCATGGGACTGGTATGAGAAAAACAGTTTAAAAACAGTTCGAACAAGTAAACGATATCTCATAAGACCACGCCGCATAATGGAACGGGTTTTTCCCTTATGAGAATCCAAAATAACTTTATATCAAAGATCTTTTGATATTATAATAATGCCTATCAATCACAGTATATATAATCATCTAGCGGAAACGCTTTCATCTCACGTTCTACATATATAGTATACAATCAAAACCGCAAGCACGTATTGGGTAATGGATTTCCAACTATGACAAGGTATGGATCCACCTTTCGCTCGTGTACCTCTAGAGAGGAATACACTGGGTTCAACAAGAACATCTTGCAACCCGGCCACACACGACCGACCACTCATTTCGCTTGAGTGTATCGAATGTATATCACCAACAGTTGGGATCAGCAACCGTTTCCCGAATGGGACAGCATCAACAATAGATTTTTAGAAGTAAATGAAACTCTAGATCAGGTGATTATACACCCTACTTCGGTGCGACCGACTTAGCCATGCTGCCTGCCCGATTTCTGTCATTTACCGGATGATGAGGCTAGAAGCTACGCTTTATCATCACATCAGATCCACTTTGAATGTCACATCGTCAAATCCATCAAATCACCGATTTACGTCCTCAACCATACATTACGCGTTAGCTAAAAGAAGTTTCCTTCTCCACTTCCACTCTTGGTACAGTTGGATAAATCAATATATGTGATCGTCTGGAAATACTCTATCATACATCCGTCCATACAAGTCATCCAGGAACAGGATGAACCGAAGGCACTATTCTGTAAACAGGATAGCCCTTGCATAACTCCGTCTTCAATTTCCTTTGGCATATATGATTCGCAACGCTTATGCCAATACAGAGTGGTTCTTTGGATAATAATCCAATCGGTCTCTCCATATTAACAACGTTAAAATGGTCAAAACTTCGATAGTCTGTGATTTAACTATCGAATAAAAACAAGTGTGCAAACAACGATATTATTTCCAGATGGAAATTTATATCGATCAAACATCATTCAACATTTATCTCTTTATTTCATTAATTTACTTATCTCCTATTTTCCCTATATTCAATATTTCTTATTTTCTAAATTTGGAAAATATACGTTATTAACAATGGAAAACATTTCCATTTCTTGTATCTTTCTTAGAAAACATTTCTGGTTTCTTATTTGGAAAAACATTTCCAAAGCTTCTTCATTGGACTTAAACAGATGTTTAAACAAACCATCGCGATGCCAACTCAAACCATTTTCTTTATTGCCGAACCTTAACTATTCCTTAGTTAAAAACGAAGTCAATCAAGTTGGGGTAGAACTACCTCTCAGACCTTAACTGAACAACATTTCTAACTTTGAAATAGACAAAGTTCACTTTATATTTCTTTAACAAACTTCCTTACTTAACCCTCCTTCGAATAACTATATTCGATTGACTCTTATCAATTTACTCTATTGGACTAACACTATTTGACTAACGCTATATATTTACTCATTTCACTTACTCTTTTCGAATAAACTATATTCGATAATTCCTTTTACTTTCTATTCGAATAACTATATTCGATTTAACTCATTTGCTTCTATTCTAATCGATTAAACTAACATCGATTATCTCCTTTCAACTTTATTCTCTAATCGATTAACTAACATCGATTAACTTCTTTTTAACCTTATTCGCTAATCGATTAACTAACATCGATTAACTTCTTTTACTTTAACATTAATCGATTAACTAACATCGATTAACTCCTTTTACTTTAACACTAATCGATTAACTAACATCGATTAACTCCTTTTACTTTAACACTAATCGATTAACTAACATCGATTAACTCCTTTTACTTTAACACTAATCGATTAACTTCTTTCTTTATATTCTCTAATCGATTAAACTACCATTTAAGTAACTCAAATTAGTTGACTCTAACTGGTTAACTCTGACTGGTCAACCCTAACTGGTTTTACTTGGTTTGACTAACTCAATTGATTAACTCGACTGACTAATTCAACTCGATTAACCTCACTTGATTTTACTTATCTCGATTAACTGAACTAATCACTTTGATTAACTTAACTAATCCACTTTGGTTTAACTCTATTTATTTATCAAATAAATATCTCCTTTATTCTATTTATACAAATAAATAAATGTCATCCTTATTCTATGTATTCTAACAAATAAATATTCCTTTTACTTTGATTTATTTCCTAAATAAATATATCCTTTTACCTCTTTCAAATATATTTCTTTATATTTGCTGTCAAATATATTTCCTTTATATATTTGATTTATAAATAAATCCCTTTATATTTGAATTACAAATATAATTCCTTTTATATTCAAAACCCCTTTCTTTCATATATAAAATCCGGTGATTTTATAAAAATGAAATATTTTCAAATTATATTTTGAAAATCCTCTTTTTACATTCTGGTATTTCTTATGGTATTTAACACACCATATAACAACGATAAAAATCGTCCCACCACACATAATCAACATCAGATTATATATCACATTTATACATCACAATATATAAATCACAGTAAAATAACTGTTGAGGAATCCAGTTGGATTCCTCCAACCTGTTTCCCTGCATCACAGATGTTAGACAATATAGATAACATCACTGTCAGTTCCATATGATATATTCTGTTAAACAGAATCAAATATAGAAATTCAACTAACTGACTAGCAGTTCAATCAAATAGTCAACACACAGTCAAACAGCCAATATCTAACAGTTCTAAAAATACAACATGAAATTATAAACTGTTCAGAGTTAGTGAGATTTACTCACTTTGGCGCGTTAACCGTTAAATAACGGTTTGCGTTATTTGATTCAGTCGGACAATTTATTTTGCAATAAATTGTAATGGGCTCAGATTCACTCCCAGTCTGTTCCATGGTGTAGCCACCGTCCATACGATCCCAACGCATCTTGTTTCACTCAATTCTGATATCGTACGGCAAAGATACGATATTTACAAGTTAAATACACGTTTTAAATTTATTTTAGTTTAAACTTAATAAATTAAAATACTTGGGCTTACCTTTTTCTCTCGGCCCAATTCCTACTGCACCGCATATAACACGTCTCCCCTATGCTTCGGATTGAAACCACCTCTTCTTTACGTTTAAATAAAATCATCCTTTTACCCTTTTCTTATTTTCTTTTATTATAAATAAAATATTGGGCTTACTGTACCAACGTTGGCCCATCATCATGTTTATTTCCCACTTTAAAACTCACGTCACCAGCTAACAAAATCCCGCAAGCCATTTCCGTTCCCCTTCCATACCCCCCTGACGAACGCTGCTCCACCACCCTGACATGCCGCCAGACTCTGCTCCTTCTCCAAAGTCTGTTCTTCACTTTTACACCACCGAACAACGTATTGCCACCACCACCTTTCTCCTCTTCAACTTCTTCACTTTACTCATTCTGTTATCAGATCCAAGTCCGAGCCGAGACCATCACCCAAATATCCGACGTTCACATCCTCTCAACTCCACGAACTCCGCCGTACTCTCTCTTCCAAAGCTCCTCGACTTCTCCTTCCTTTATTCCTTTACACCCGTTCACGTAAAAACCCCTCCAGTCCTCTTCCTTTTCGTCTTGAATCCAACACCCTCTACTGTTGCCGATCCTCCATTATCCCCTTAATCTGCTGACTTCACCCTGTTCGAAATCATATGAGGACGTAGAGAAAATCATAGGGTCTCAAACATATTTCTTTTAAGGATTTTGGTGAAGTTTTTATGCTGTTTGATTTCTTTGAAGCCATTAAAATAGGCTTCGGCGTTTGCTGAAAGAAGAAAAATCAAGAGGAGAGCGTGGGTATATTTATAAGTAAGGTATATGAATTGTTTTGGTTTGATGAAGGCCACGATTCCTGCTTTGAGGCCAAGAAAAAAGGGTGGTTGAGAAGAACGGTGGATGTGGCTTCATGGTGGCTTACTGGCTTCAACTCGAAGGAATGAAAATATCTATTTTCAACGTGGCTTCACGGTGGCTTCTAAGAGAAGCACATATGGTTTTATTTCAAAGTAATGTACCTCGGTATATATACAGTTCTGTACACGTACGAACTGCTATGGACAAAAATAAAAATACCATCGTGTCCAGCGTGGTGCCACGATCCCAAAAATATAAAAATACCGGTAGATTGATTCATATTGTGAAACCCCAAAATGTTGATTACAGGGTGCAAAATACCCTAAATAAAAAGTTGCTTATTTAATTAATTAAAAATTACAGTAAAATTTTAAAAATTAAATTATCACTACTTCCCAAAAGAACCTTGTCTAAATTCAAACCCGATCTCTAATTATTTTGAAATAACCGTTATGGTCGATAAACGATTCTATAGCGACTATTTTAAATTTTGATTTGGACCTATCTCAAAATCTGCATGACGAAATCCCGATTTTTCTCTTCCACTAGAAAGATATACTCCACCAGCTCCACACGTTTCTTGTTTCACAGAAATCCGATTTAAAACGAATCTTGTACATTCAGTTGAAGTTCGAATCGCCAAATAACGAACTGCAGCGCCATTTCGAGCTCGATTTTAATTATATTATAATTCCACGTTCAAACTGTCATCGTTTAAATATATTCGTTATTCCAATTCAATTCCAAGCTGAATTAAATATCACAGATGATCCGGTTCACACCATATCGTCATTTCGACAAATTCTGATTATTTAGAATTAAATATATTATTTAATTTATTAATTAAATTAATTATTCACCATTATTAAATTCCACGGCCATTAAATTCACTATATCACCATTGATATAATTAAATAAATTTCCCATAATACCTCTGCCAATGCGGGTCATTACAATCTTCCCCACTTAAAATAATTTCGTCCTCGGAATTGCTAAAAGGTAGAGAACGACCCTATCGACTGGTTAGAACATATTTGTTCACTTCTTAACTTCAGTTTCAACTGAACCAATTTAATTACAATTAAATTATTAATTCTTATTAACGAAAATTTTCAAAAATCCTGAAAATTTTCTGACTCCTTAACTCTTCGAAAAATTTCGCCAGCACCTCCTTTGTACTGGTCCATACGTCAAACTCCAACTCGCCTCTCTGGGCCATCTCTATCCCAAAAGAAAATCAAACAGCCAAGCGGCTTGCCAATTCGGCTCATCAACATCTCAAACCCATATATAATATAAGCTGGTACCTTTTTGTTGGGCATATCAAGATATCCTTTACATCTGCTGCTAATTCAGCATATACCAATGTCATCCCAATCAAATTCCAATCTGCTTTACAACACAACCATTCGCTTATATCCTAAGTCGAATTTTATTTCAAATTCGAGTTCCATTCTCGATTTCAAATTCTTAACTTCCCAATCCAATTTTCATTTCAAATTCTTATCTCGACAATCCAATTTTATTCAAGAACAAATTTTTCCTGATGTCGTTCTATCTCCATTCAGTTTTCACTTAACTGTTTCAATTCAATTTCAGCTTACTTCCGCAAACTTCTATTTACATTTGTTCTTAATTCAAACAGTCTCTTCCTGGGAATTTTAAACAGTTTACTTTTTCAAAAATCAAAATTTCCTTTTTGAAATTCAACTGAGCCCTTAATCAATATTCCATTAGTTAAATCACTTCTCTATTTCTTTATCAATATTTGTTAACCAAATATTTTCAATAACCATATTGGCCTTTTACGTTATTTGGAAAACTTTTCCGAATATCGCCTTCCTTTATTTTCTAAACTTCAGAAAATATATGCTATTTATAATTGGAAAGTACTCCAATTATTTATCTCTTATTCCCGATCTCGTTTATTTCTATCCTTAGGAAATATTCTGTTATTCTATTTCCGAGCTTACACTTATTTGGGTTAAAACGGATGTTGTGTAAAACATCGTTACGACAACCCAAATATTATATTCAACTAACTCTTATTCAACATTGATCTTCGAGCCTGAAATCTTACTATTTATTTGTTAATAATGAAATCAATCAAGTTGGGGTATAACTACCTCTCAGACCTTGACTGAATAACATTTATAATGTCAAAACAGATATGACTACTTACTCGAATAATCAATACCATACAACTACTTATTCACTTTTAAACACGTATACGCTTCCTCTTTCTATTCTTACTAGATTTTATTCTTAGTCTTCCTTTTTGATTTTACTATTCCATTTTTAAGTTCATTTCCTTATCGACTTCTATATATATCGATACGTTGATTTCTAACTATCAAATCATCTTAAAAATATCCTAACTCCTTAAATTCCCAGAAAAATTCGCCATAACCTCCTTTGTACTGGGAGCATCGGGATATTTCAAATAGCCTCCCATGGCCCTCACCAATCAAAAAGAAAAGGAAAGCCAAGCGGCTAGCCGATACGGCTCATAAAATCTCATATATGAATTAAACACGTACCTTTTCGTCGGGCATTCTATTTATATACTTTTATACCTTATCCATACCTATCTCATATATATCCATACATTTCTAATTCATTCCAGCTTAATCCAATCGTTTTAACTTAGTTTGTTAAGTGATTTTCAAATTACTGGTTTGCCCATTTCAACTTTTTATTTGAATATACATGTTCAAATATAGGTTTAACTTGTTTATCCACTAATTGAATTCCATTTCAATTTTATGTTCTATATTCGATTTCGAATATCCATTTACAGATCCAATCCACCTTTCAAAGTTCAACTTCAACTTCAAAACTCGATTAACTAATTCCTCTCGACTTAGTTAATTCTATTCAATTTCTATATTTGAATTTCGTTTCAATTTCCTTATTCAAATTCTATATTTGAATTTCATTTCAATTCTATTTGAATCTTCTATATTCAAATTTCAAATTCAATTCTATTGGAATCTGCTTTATTCAAATTTCATTTTCACTTATATTTGAATTTTCCTAATTCAAATTCTATTTGAATTTCATATATTTAAACTCCTTTAAATTTCTATATTCAATTTCTATTTGGATTCTCTTTATTCAAATCCCCTTTGAATTTTCTTATATTCAAATCCTATGTTTGAACTTCCTTTATTCAAATTCCTTTTTAAACTTTCTTTATTCATTCTTTACATAAGTCTCGATTTCAATTCCTTTTGAAATCGATATTTCTACCTTTGGAAAATAGACTTCCCTTTCAACTTCTCACTTGTATTTTTATTTCTGAATTATCCAATGACAATTCTGTTCACTTCATTTATAAACTTCGTTTATAAAAGAACTATTTATAAACTTCGTTTATAAAGGAACTTCTCGTTTTACTTCTTTTAAAACAAGTTAATATTTCAAATGTATTTAAAATTTCAAATTCCATATTATAAATCCCATTTTGAAATTCAACACAACTTGTCTTTCCCAAAACAAATTCAAAACATTATCTCTGGTAGTAATTCGTCACTTACAACTCGAAAATGAATACTGATGATGCAGCTGTCATCATCAGAATCTATTTTCCAGTGATCGAAGTGAGTTCAATACTATAAAACCATTTCTAAACATTTCCACTTTGAAATATAATTCACACTGCTTGGAAAACAATTTAAAATCTCCCAGGATCTTAAATTTTCCTTACTTTTAACCCAAATCCATTTACAAACACTTATCCAGTTGTAATAACCCAGAAAATACGGGCCAATTTAAAATTTTTAAATTGAATATTTCAAAGCAATTTGAACCATTGAAATAGAATATTTCAATAAAATAGTAAGTTAAGAATAGTAAGTCAGTTTGAAAATTTGAATTCATACTTTGACTGACTGTGCAGGGTGGAAAATATAACGGATTTTAGTGAAATCAAAAATATTTAAATCAGTTAGTTAATGCCTTTCTAACGAATCTGAAAAATCGAAGTTTCATAACAGGAATCAAAAGTTATGGCCGAATGAATTTTCAGAAGAGTCGGTATATAGAATATATAGCCCTGGAAAATTGATATTTTGCATACGACCTCGGAATTCGACGAAACCACTTTTGTTGGGTCCGGGATGTCAAACTATTACTAGGTTTCAAATTTCATAATTTTTGAAGCTAGTATGTGAGCGTGGCAAAAGAAAATGTGTTTGGTCGATTTCTGTTAAATTGGATCGACCAGAAAATGGCCATTTTTCAAACGACCTCAGAATTCGACAAAACAAGTTTTGTTGGGACCGTAGCGTCAAAACATAGCTAGATTTATTTTTCTGGAATTTTTCGAATCAGTTTGTGGCCCTGGCAAATTGAAATGTGCGTTCAGAGTTAAAAATTAAATGTTTTATACTTTAATTTGAAAAATAACTGACTGTAACAGTCGAATTGGCCTACGAAACATATCCCATTATGTCCGGAACATGGGTATTTAGCTAGGGGCGACAGTCGTTGGGTTTAAAAAGGAGTTCGTTTAAGAAAACACTATTTAAAATTTTAATATAGTCTCGGCCAATCATATTTTTTCTTTCATAAATTTAAAAATAAAAAAAAACGCGGAAAACCCCGACTCCCCCCAGATCGAACGGCGGCTTCCTTCCCCGCCTTCTCTCCTCCAAATCTCCACATCCGCTCATCAAAACACCAGGGCCCTTTGGAGTTTTTCGTAGAGCTCGAGACGAGCTTCAAATCCATACCAACCTCGCCCAGCATCATCGAGTATTTCGCCGGATCCGCTCCTCCAAAGTTTGACCGTTCAGAGGTCGATTTCGCCGCCCAGAGGCCGCCGAGTTTAATGCCGTGGGGCCCGCACGTGTGCCTCTCCTCCGCCTACAACCCTGCACTGGCCGATCATCCAACCGCTACACGGTTTGATCAAAAATCTCCGACCTAGTTTTGAAACCTTCAGCGAGGTAACGGCCTGTTTAATTAAATTGTTTTACGACACTTTAAAACCGTTGCAAAACTTTGAAAAATCGTATCTTTTTGGTATGTTGATGAAATTCGATGAAACAGGAAACATCGAGACCGCAAGGAAGCTCTCTACCCAATAGAAGAAGCTGCGGATTTTTCTGACATCGTATCGATTTTTAGTGCTCAGAAAACCAAGGTGAGAAATCTAAATTAACGTGAAATTGAATGGAAAATGTCGTGTATAATTTATATAAGCAAAATATAAATTACATACGTGTTGTATACCTTATGTACATGCGTAGTGTAAGCTATATGAGCGAAATATTATTTTTTACATGCATAGAATAATTGATATGTGTGTTGAAATGCTAGTGAAATATAGCAAATATATATTATATATATATACTCCCCTCGTCCACAAACCATGGACGATATTTATTGTGGTGAATTGATGTGAATATTGGATGGAAAATACGAATGGTTGAATAATTGTTTGTGGTTGATATTGTTTGGTTGTGGTTGAAAAATACCCATTGGTGATTGAAATGAATTGGAAATATTTGTGGAAATAAAAATAAACATGCCGCCTGCGTGCGAATTAGATGCATGAATCCCATTGTCAAAAACCGCGAGGTTTTAAGGTAGAGCGAGGAGCCGTACTAGGGACGGTGCCGGTTTTAACTACCCTGCCGTTATGCTGCCGAAATTTTGAATAATCTTTGTGTGTTAGAATTATTTTCATATGTTGAAATTATTTTACATGCATTGAAATTAAAGTCATATATTGAAACTATGTCCATGTGTGGAAATATTCATGTGTTGAAAAGTGTTGTATGAAAATTAAATTCATTTGTGAACGAGTGAAGTGTTAAACAACAAAAATCACATTTTTATATATATATGAAGTATCAAAAATATTCGCCTTATATAAATAGTTTTAACAATCAAAATTTCATCTTTTTAATAAGACCAACATAAATAAAATATCCATGTGTGGGAATGCTCATTTGTTGAGAAGTGTGTGTAGTGGAAAAGTTCATGTGTTGAATAAAAAGATTGAACGGTAAAAATTACATTTTTATTGAAACTATGAAGTGTTGAAACCATACATTGGTTGAATAAATATTTTAAATGATAAAAATATCATTTTATCATATGTGTGGTATGATAAAGATATGCGGACGTTGAAATAAATATTTGTGATAGAAATATTATTTTTAACATGCATAAGAACTAAACAAAATAGTCATGTGTTGAAATCTATTTTAGTTCGCCAAAATTGTCATCTTTGGAAATATGAAGTGTTAAAAATATCCACTTGTTCAAATAAACGTGCATGAGTTGAAATATACATTAACTAGCTAATGATATGATTTTAGCCTATGCATGCGACATTAGAATGAATGGTGTTTTTAAAACGAAGCAAATCAAATATGAAATTGAATGGAAAATGATAAATGTTAGAAATTGTATATATGTACATGCATATCTATTGAACAGGTTAAAGCAAAAGGGGCTAGAGAAGAGAGATAGAATTTTGTGCCCGACAAATAGGTACACATTTACCGCTTTGTTTGGGTGATGATTTTATGAGCCTGTTGGCTAGCCGCTTGGCTTTTTCTTTTTCTTTCTGATATGAGACGCCCGCGTGGCTATTTGGGAATTTTCCCAGACCCTCCCGTACAAAGGAGGTTATGGCGAAATTTTCCAAAAATTTAAGGCGTTAGTGAAATAATTGAAGTGGAAACGATATAGGAATTTTGAATGAGCTATATTTATATAAATATATAAATATAAATAGAATTAAAACGAAACGTGGCCGTGCAGTTCATATTTTGAAACCGTGATTTCAAATGATTAGTGCGGAAGATCCGACCATTGGATTTTCCCGAAACCTCAACCGTTGGGTTCGCCTTGGAGATATCTTTCCAACGGCACCAACTTTGTGAAGATCCGACGGTTGGATTGTCTGGAATGTTTAATTCAAAATTAGTGAAAAACAGCGCCAGAAACGATTATATTTATATATATATATATAAATATAATTAAATTAAATCGAATAACGACGCTGCAGTTCGTAAATTGAAATCGTAACTTCAAATGGTTAGTGTGGAAGATCCGACTGTCGGATTTTCCCAAAACTGGAACCGTTGGATTCGTTTTGAAAAGACCTTCCTAATGATGTAAAATTTGTAAAGATCCAACGGTTAGATTTTCCTATATGTGTAAAACAAAATTAGTGGAAAGCAGCGCCAGTGCATCGACACGACCTGAAACGTCGTTTAATTAAATATGGCTGTTTTAAATTAAATAAAAATGGCGATATATCGTTATAAAGTACTATAGACGATATAGAGTGAAAATAAACCAATTTTGTTGTGTTTGCTTGATATGTGATGGTTGAATGTATTCGACATGAAAATTGTAACTAAATAACTGAAGTGTGAATGTTGAATAGTTCAACCATGTGATTAATTGGTTTGAAAATCTAAATATACGTGGGTTATTTGAAAAGGCCGAGTTTATCTCATTTCAAATAATCGATCGACGTTGAGAAGTCGAAGAGTCGAAGACGGTTGAAGACCGACGATCTCCACATTGGATGGATGGGCGCTACTGATACTCGTGATTGGAGTAGCTACCATGAAGGAATTGAAGTAGTAGCCATCCAAACATATTGTTGATTGTACGGATATGCGAGGAATTGGTGCCTCCGGTTTCGTTCAGACCCAGAACGGACTTGTAAATGGACTGTGTGTCTGACATTGGATTTTGTTCTGTGTTGATTGATCTCTGTTAAATATATATCTGTTTGGCGGCAGAGAATTTATTCTCTTGCTTAACGCCCTTCTCTGAGACGTACGAGCTCAGAGGTTATGTATTGACAGAAATCAGTCGCATGGAGTGGATTGCCTGTGTGGCACGCCTAAGTGGCATATGATCAAGGCTTCTGTTGCAAAGCAAAGTCTTGTGGTTGATGATCAAAGCATGGTCTGTGTGACTAGCTTTGTGTATAACGTGAATTCGCGAGCCTCACACCTCGGTATGAGTCAAAAACGGGAGACGGACCGCTGGGAGTGCACGACGTTTCTTTCTAGCTATGGTGGTGTCAGTGACCTACCGGCCCTGACATTATATATACTTTTCACCTGTGTGGTTGTTGGAATGCGAGGCGCCTAGGATTGATATTTATGATTGAATTGCTTTTGAAACATATATGCACTAGTAATAATATCAAACACTTTTGCTTTATTCGTATGAAGCATCTTTGGCCATTATAAGGTAAAAACTCTATCCTCCGGCTTGCGTTGCATTGTGTGATGGGACCTGAGTCTTATAATGGCTTCATTTTATAAAAAGCATTGCGTTGATTTAATCATTTCTTTTATTTCATGCACTGGCACTCATTGGAGTAAACCCGTTCCGCGAAAGTGGCATGGTCCTTTGATTTGCCTTATTATTGTTGTTAATAAGTTGAGTAGATTTCTCATAACAGTCCCATGACTGACTCGTAGTTTGTTTCACCTTGCAAACTCGGGTGCCCTCATTTTCACACGGGCAGCCTAGTTACAGGTTTCTGACGCACCTTTTGGCTTATGGCGAGGCTTGACTACACCGTGCTGACTTGGATTTTCTCCGCCATTATTGTATCTATATTATGATTCCGCCACTGGCGATGTAGACTGATATTCCTTTTGTGTACTCTTTATGTATGATTCCGCCTCAGGCGATGGTGACTGATTATGTATCATTATGCACTAAGTTGTATCCTGTACTGTGCTTCTCTGATGTGATGATATCTATATGATTCCACTGTCATATGTGTGTAAATTATTCTATTTTCTGTTTATGCTATTATTTGTGATCTGCTAATGATGATTAATGTGTTATATTCCAATGATTATCCTTAACACCGTGTCACGGGGTTTTGGGATCGTCACAGCTGGTATCAGAGCTTTGGTTAACCTTAGTTCTGGAGTCTAACACATTAAACACTTCGTCAAAATAGAATCAGTAGTATTCTAAGGCGAGTCGCTCATTAGAGATAGGACTAGCAAAGTCCTAGAATGAGCTGAGCAGAATAGCAAAAAACAATTGATCAGTGCATCGTTATCTTTCCGTAGGAATTTCTGCTTAACTATGCAATAGACTATTATTTCTGTCAACTGACCTTTTCGTTACTTATACAGAATTTGACAAATGGCTACCAGAGCAGCCGCCGCTAGAGGAGGCCGTGCCGGCCGAGGCCGAGGAAGGGGAGAAATCCCAGCTCAGGAAGGACCTTTGATACAACCTCCGGCAGCTCAATACTTCGAGCTTGACCGTGTAGCTAAGAGATATAAGAACTTAGGAGGCAAGACCTTCTCGGGAACTGGCACCGTAATAGAGGCCCTTGCATGGCTCAAAACATGCGAGAAAATTCTTGAAGGCCTAAGGCTTGGAGACGAAGACAAAGCTATTATGGGCGCCTGGCTTATGCAGGAACAAGCCGAATTATGGTGGGAGTCTCTTACCGCCGGGAATAGAGAAGTTGGAAGAACATGGGATGGATTTAAAGAACTCTTCAAGGGGAAATATGTCCCAGAACAAGCTCTAGAAAGAATGCACGATGACTTCACCAATCTCCAGCAAGGGGATCTTTCCGTGCAGGATTATCTGAACAAGTTCACAATGTTGTCGCCCTATGCTCCAGAACTCGTTGCTACCGCGAAATCCAAAAATAAGAGGTTTATCTTTGGACTAAGACGACAATATCATGATAGAGCCATGGCCCATGTCAAGCTGGATTTCAACGAACTGGTGGAAATGACATGCAACTATGAAGACCTTGATCAAAGGCATCTGGATCAGGATCGCGCTAGAAGCCAAGCAGGAAACAAGCGCAAGCCTACTGTAAATCAGGGCGAGTCAAGCCAAGCAGCATCTTCCAAACCTCAGACTGGCAAGCCGCCAAGAGGAAGTTGCTTTAACTGTGGTAAGCCGGGGCACTACTCAAACGTCTGCACAGCTCCGAAGAGGCAGAAAACAAACTCTCAAGGCTCGAGCCAAGGCTCTCAGAACCCTCGCTCGTGCTTCAATTGTCGCAAGACCGATCATTTGGTCAAAGACTGTCCTTTGCTGAAGAAAGCTACAGTAGCTCATGTTTATGACGGGTCTAGCCCTCCAGCTGCTTCCGACGGAGCAGGTAAACCCGATGTTTTGGGAGGTACCCTTACAATTAAAAATATTCCTGTTTCTGTATTGTTTGACACAGGTGCATCGCGTAGTTTTATTGCTAGAAACACAGTGCACAAACTAAAGTTAAAACAGCGAAAGCTTAAAGAATCGGTTGAAGTTCATAACCCGATAGGGGGTCCTATTACTCTCGGTTCATATTGCAAAGTTCCTATTTCTTTTTCTCGTTACAAGTTTCCTTTTGATTTAATCGTTATGGATTTTCCCGAATTCGATATTATTCTCGGGCTGGATTGGTTAACGAAATATGAAGCTGAAGTGAATTGTGCAGAAAGAATCGTTAAAATTCGAACGAAGCTTGGATATATTACGGTTCCCTGTCATGGTTCGAATCCGAATAGAGAAGAATTTTGGTCAACATTGGAACTTATCCCCACTTCCATAGAAAAGATTCCGATTGTTAGCAACTATGCGGATGTGTTTGAAGTAGTTGAGAACTTACCTCCGCAAAGAGAAATAGAATTCCGAATCGATCTAATTCCTAATGCCAGACCAGTGGTGCATCCAATTCGTAGAATGACTCCGAAAGAAAAAGAAGAATTAGGCGATCAAACTCGTCAACTGTTGTGGAAAGGTCTAGTCAGACCGAGTTTTTCCAATTGGGGTGCAGTTGTCGTGTTTGTCCCGAAGTCAGACGGTACTCTTAGATTATGTGTTGATTACCGAGACCTCAACAAACAGACGCTTAAAAATAAGTATCCATTACCCCGCATTGATGATTTGCTAGACCAATTGAATGGGGCGAAAGTATTTTCCCGAATGGACCTAGCTACAGGATTTCATCAATTGAGAATAGCAGAAGAGTGTGTTCCTTTGACCGCTTTCAGAGGTCCAGACATATTTTATGAATGGTTAGTAATGCCGTTTGGCCTATGTAACACTCCAGCATACTTTGTTGATCTAATGAATAGAGTGTTCAGGGGAGTTCTGAATAAATTTGTCCTCGTATTCATCGATGATATTTTAATCTACTCCAAATCAAAACCCGAGCATGAAAAACACTTAGAACAAGTATTGGAGATTCTAAGGAAGAACGTCTTCAAAGCCAAATTCTCTAAATGTGTCTTCTGGCAAGAAGAAGTCAAATTTCTTGGCCATGTCGTGTCAGAGAAAGGAATTTCTGTTGACCCAAGCAAAATAATAGCGATTCAAGACTGGAAACAACCCACTACTCCCACAGAAGTTAGAAGTTTTATGGGATTGGCTAGCTATTATCGAAAGTTCGTTAAGGATTTTTTGAAGATATCCAGTCCGTTAACGAAGCTCACAAAGAAACATGAGAAGTTTAAGTGGACTTCCGACTGTGAAGAAGCTTTCCAGGAATTGAAATTGAAGCTGACCACCGCTCCAGTGTTAACTATCATTGATGGCAATCAGGATTTGACGGTTTGGACAGATGCTTCTATTAGAGGTCTTGGGGCAGTGTTAATGCAGAGAGGCCAAGTAGTCGCTTATGCAAGCCGCCAATTGAAACCGCATGAAAAGAATTATGTGACTCATGATCTTGAGTTGCTAGCCATCGTTTTTGCCTTGAAAATCTGGAGGCATTACTTATTGGGCGAGAAATTTATACTGTACACAGATCATCAATCATTGAAGTATTTATATACCCAAAAAGATCTGAATCTGAGACAGCAGCGTTGGCTAGAATTTCTTGCAGCGTATGATCTTGATATCCTGTATACGCCGGGGAAAGCTAACGTAGTAGCGGATGCACTTAGTAGGAAGACTGCAATTGTTGCCCATCTTATAATTACACCTGGATTGATTGATAGGATTTCAACCCTTCAGAAAGAAGATGAATTCATTCGGAGAATCAGTAAGAGAGTCCAGGAAGGTGAAACCACGAGTTTCCGTATTGACAATAAGGGGGTTCTCAGGTTAAATAACAGGATTTGCATCCCAAATATTCCAGGCCTTCGAAGAGAAGTGCTAGACGAATGCCATAAATCTAAATTTTGCATCCATCCTGGGGTGAGTAAAATGTACAACGATATCAAACGCACTTTCTGGTGGAAGGCAATGAAAAGAGATATTTCTTTGTATGTTAGCAGATGCCCTACTTGTCAATTGGTCAAGAGTGACCAACAGAAGCTAGCTGGACTGTTGCAACCGTTGGAAGTCCCAGGCTGGAAATGGGAACAGATTTCCATGGATTTCATAGATGGTTTGCCGCGAACCAAGAAAGGTAATGACAGCATTTGGGTAATCGTAGATCGCTTCACGAAGACTGCCCATTTTATACCTGTCAGGTCCAATAGAACTGCCCAAAGTCTAGCACAGATATATTTCAAAGAAATTGTTAAGCTGCATGGAATTCCCATCAGCATAGTCAGTGATAGAGATCCCCTATTTACTAGAAAGTTCTGGGAGGCTTTCCAGACAGAATTGGGGACAAAACTGAATATGAGCACCGCTTATCACCCCCAAACAGATGGCCAAACTGAGCGGGTGAATAGAATTCTGGAAGACTTATTGCGGGCTTGTATAATCGATTTTGGTGGGTCATGGGAAGATCATTTGCATTTGGCAGAATTCTCATATAACAATAGCTATCAAGCAAGTTTGAGAATGTCACCGTTTGAAGCATTATATGGCAGACCCTGCAGATCTCCAGCATGTTGGGTAGAACCTGGCAACAGACTTGTACTAGGACCCGATATGATTAGGGAAGCATCGGACAAAGTGGACTTCATCAAGAAGCGATTGAAAACCGCCCAAAGCCGACAGAAAAGTTATGCAGACTCTAGAAGGAGAGATTTGACATTTGCTGTTGGTGATCATGTTTATTTAAAGGTTTCTCCGATGAGAGGAGTAATCAGATTTGGAAAGACTGGGAAGTTGGCACCGAGATTTATTGGTCCCTTTCCTATACTTGAGCGAATTGGAACTCTTGCTTATAGGGTTCAATTGCTAGATTGGTTGCCTGGAGTGCACAATGTTTTTCACGTATCTCAACTTAGGAGACATGTGCATGATCCGGATCTTGTTGTAGAAGAAGCAGCGCAACAGGATGTGGAGATAACTCCAGAATTAGCACTCAGAAGAGAGCCATTAAAAATTGTTGGCAAAGAAACAAGAGAACTCAGAAGCAAAAAGGTTCATTTAGTTAAAGTGCAGTGGAGCAGTGATCCTAGAGACTGTACTTGGGAAATTGAGGAAAGCATTAAGCAAGCTTACCCCAAATGCGGAGTGGATATCTCTGACTAACTCCGGTGCAAGGTACCTTTACTATACTTTGCATTTACATTTTATTTCCTACTTTACAGTTGTTTCCTTTTCGAGGACGAAAAGTTTTAAGTAGGGGAGATTGTAATAACCCGGAAAATACGGGCCAATTTAAAATTTTTAAATTGATTATTTCAAAGCAATTTGAACCATTGAAATAGAATATTTCAATAAAATAGTAAGTTAAGAATAGTAAGTCAGTTTGAAAATTTGAATTCATACTTTGACTGACCGTGCAGGGTGGAAAATATAACGGATTTTAGTGAAACCAAAAATATTTAAATCTGTTAGTTAATGCCTTTCTAACGAATCTGAAAAATCGAAGTTTCATAACAGGAATCAAAAGTTATGGCCGAATGAATTTTCAGAAGAGTCGGTATATAGAATATATAGCCCTGGAAAATTGATATTTTGCATACGACCTCGGAATTCGACGAAACCACTTTTGTTGGGTCCGGGATGTCAAACTATTGCTAGGTTTCAAATGTCATAATTTTTGAAGCTAGTATGTGAGCGTGGCAAAAGAAAATGTGTTTGGTCGATTTCTGTTAAATTGGATCGACCAGAAAATGGCCATTTTTCAAACGACCTCAGAATTCGACGAAACTAGTTTTGTTGGGACCGTAGCGTCAAAACATAGCTAGATTTATTTTTCTGGAATTTTTCGAATCAGTTTATGGCCCTGGCAAATTGAAATGTGCGTTCAGAGTTAAAAATTAAATGTTTTATACTTTAATTTGAAAAATAACTGACTGTAACAGTCGAATTGGCCTACGAAACATATCCCATTGTGTCCGGAACGGGGGTATCTAGCTAGGGGCGACAGTCGTTGGGTTTAAAAAGGAGTTCGTTTAAGAAAACACTATTTAAAATTTTAATATAGTCTCGACCAATCATATTTTTTCTTTCATAAATTTAAAAATAAAAAAAACGCGGAAAACCCCGACTCCCCCCAGATCGAACGGCGGCTTCCTTCCCCGCCTTCTCTCCTCCAAATCTCCACATCCGCTCATCAAAACACCAGGGCCCTTTGGAGTTTTTCGTAGAGCTCGAGACGAGCTTCAAATCCATACCAACCTCGCCCAGCATCGTCGAGTATTTCGCCGGATCCGCTCCTCCAAAGTTTGACCGTTCGGAGGTCGATTTCGCCGCCCAGAGGCCGCCGAGTTCAACGCCGTGGGGCCCGCACGTGCGCCTCTCCTCCGCCTACAACCCTGCACTGGCCGATCATCCAACCGCTACACGGTTTGATCAAAAATCTCCGACCTAGTTTTGAAATCTTCAGCGAGGTAACGGCTTGTTTAATTAAATTGTTTTACGACACTTTAAAACCGTTGCAAAACTTTGAAAAATCGTATCTTTTTGGTATGTTGACGAAATTAGATGAAACAGGAAACATCGAGACCGCAAGGAAGCTCTCTACCCAATAGAAGAAGCTGCGGATTTTTCTGACATCGTATCGATTTTTAGTGCTCAGAAAACCAAGGTGAGAAATCTAAATTAACGTGAAATTGAATGGAAAATGTCGTGAATAATTTATATAAGCGAAATATAAATTACATACGTGTTGTATACCTCATGTACGTGCGTAGTGTAAACTATATGAGCGAAATATTATTTTTTACATGCATAGAATAATTGATATGTGTGTTGAAATGCTAGTGAAATATAGCAAATATATATTATATATATATATACTCCCCTCGTCCACAAACCATGGACGATATTTATTGTGGTGAATTGATGTGAATATTGGATGGAAAATACGAATGGTTGAATAATTGTTTGTGGTTGATATTGTTTGGTTGTGGTTGAAAAATACCCATTGGTGATTGAAATGAATTGGAAATATTTGTGGAAATAAAAATAAACATGCCGCCTGCGTGCGAATTAGATGCATGAATCCCATTGTCAAAAACCGCGAGGTTTTAAGGTAGAGCGAGGAGCCGTACTAGGGACGGTGCCGGTTTTAACTACCCTGCCGTTATGCTGCCGAAATTTTGAATAATCTTTGTGTGTTAGAATTATTTTCATATGTTGAAATTATTTTACATGCATTGAAATTAAAGTCATATATTGAAACTATGTCCATGTGTGGAAATATTCATGTGTTGAAAAGTGTTGTATGAAAATTAAATTCATTTGTGAACGAGTGAAGTGTTAAACAACAAAAATCACATTTTTATATATATATGAAGTATCAAAAATATTCGCCTTATATAAATAGTTTTAACAATCAAAATTTCATCTTTTTAATAAGACCAACATAAATAAAATATCCATGTGTGGGAATGCTCATTTGTTGAGAAGTGTGTGTAGTGGAAAAGTTCATGTGTTGAATAAAAAGATTGAACGGTAAAAATTACATTTTTATTGAAACTATGAAGTGTTGAAACCATACATTGGTTGAATAAATATTTTAAATGATAAAAATATCATTTTATCATATGTGTGGTATGATAAAGATATGCGGACGTTGAAATAAATATTTGTGATAGAAATATTATTTTTAACATGCATAAGAACTAAACAAAATAGTCATGTGTTGAAATCTACTTTAGTTCGCCAAAATTGTCATCTTTGGAAATATGAAGTGTTAAAAATATCCACTTGTTCAAATAAACGTGCATGAGTTGAAATATACATTAACTAGCTAATGATATGATTTTAGCCTATGCATGCGACATTAGAATGAATGGTGTTTTTAAAACGAAGCAAATCAAATATGAAATTGAATGGAAAATGATAAATGTTAGAAATTGTATATATGTACATGCATATCTATTGAACAGGTTAAAGCAAAAGGGGCTAGAGAAGAGAGATAGAATTTTGTGCCCGACAAATAGGTACACATTTACCGCTTTGTTTGGGTGATGATTTTATGAGCCTGTTGGCTAGCCGCTTGGCTTTTTCTTTTTCTTTCTGATATGAGACGCCCGTGTGGCTGTTTGGGAATTTTCCCAGACCCTCCCGTATAAAGGAGGTTATGGCGAAATTTTCCAAAAATTTAAGGCGTTAGTGAAATAATTGAAGTGGAAACGATATAGGAATTTTGAATGAGCTATATTTATATAAATATATAAATATAAATAGAATTAAAACGAAACGTGGCCGTGCAGTTCATATTTTGAAACCGTGATTTCAAATGATTAGTGCGGAAGATCCGACCATTGGATTTTCCCGAAACCTCAACCGTTGGGTTCGCCTTGGAGATATCTTTCCAACGGCACCAACTTTGTGAAGATCCGACAGTTGGATTGTCTGGAATGTTTAATTCAAAATTAGTGAAAAACAGCGCCAGAAACGATTATATTTATATATATAAATATAATTAAATTAAATCGAATAACGACGCTGCAGTTCGTAAATTGAAATCGTAACTTCAAATGGTTAGTGTGGAAGATCCGACCGTCGGATTTTTCCAAAACTGGAACCGTTGGATTCGTTTTGAAAAGACCTTCCTAATGATGTAAAATTTGTGAAGATCCAACGGTTAGATTTTCCTATATGTGTAAAACAAAATTAGTGGAAAGCAGCGCCAGTGCATCGACACGACCTGAAACGTCGTTTAATTAAATATGGCCGTTTTAAATTAAATAAAAATGGCGATATATCGATATAAAGTACTATAGACGATATAGAGTGAAAATAAACCAATTTTGTTGTGTTTGCTTGATATGTGATGGTTGAATGTATTCGACATGAAAATTGTAACTAAATAACTGAAGTGTGAATGTTGAATAGTTCAACCATGTGATTAATTGATTTGAAAATCTAAATATACGTGGGTTATTTGAAAAGGCCGAGTTTATCTCATTTCAAATAATCGATCGACGTTGAGAAGTCGAAGACGGTTGAAGACCGACGATCTCCACATTGGATGGATGGGCGCTACTGATACTCGTGATTGGAGTAGCTACCATGAAGGAATTGAAGTAGTAGCCGTCCAAACATATTGTTGATTGTACGGATATGCGAGGAATTGGTGCCTCCGGTTTCGTTCAGACCCAGAATGGACTTGTAAATGGACTGTGTGTCTGACATTGGATTTTGTTCTGTGTTGATTGATCTCTGTTAAATATATATCTGTTTGGCGGTAGAGAATTTATTCTCTTGCTTAACGCCCTTCTCTGAGACGTACGAGCTCAGAGGTTATGTATTGACAGAAATCAGTCGCATGGAGTGGATTGCCTGTGTGGCACGCCTAAGTGGCATATGATCAAGGCTTCTGTTGCAAAGCAAAGTCTTGTGGTTGATGATCAAAGCATGGTCTTTGTGACTAGCTTTGTGTATAACGTGAATTCGCGAGCCTCACACCTCGGTATGAGTCAAAAACGGGAGACGGACCGCTGGGAGTGCACGACGTTTCTTTCTAGCTATGGTGGTGTCAGTGACCTACCAGCCCTGACATTATATATACTTTTCACCTGTGTGGTTGTTGGAATGCGAGGCGCCTAGGATTGATATTTATGATTGAATTGCTTTTGAAACATATATGCACTAGTAATAATATCAAACACTTTTGCTTTATTCGTATGAAGCATCTTTGGCCATTATAAGGTAAAAACTCTATCCTCCGGCTTGCGTTGCATTGTGTGATGGGACCTGAGTCTTATAATGGCTTCATTTTATAAAAAGCATTGCGTTGATTTAATCATTTCTTTTATTTCATGCACTGGCACTCATTGGAGTAAACCCGTTCCGCGAAAGTGGCATGGTCCTTTGATTTGCCTTATTATTGTTGTTAATAAGTTGAGTAGATTTCTCATACCAGTCCCATGACTGACTCGTAGTTTGTTTCACCTTGCAAACTCGGGTGCCCTCATTTTCACACGGGCAGCCTAGTTACAGGTTTCTGACGCACCTTTTGGCTCATGGCGAGGCTTGACTACACCGTGCTGACTTGGATTTTCTCCGCCATTATTGTATCTATATTATGATTCCTCCACTGGCGATGTAGACTGATATTCCTTTTGTGTACTCTTTATGTATGATTCCGCCTCAGGCGATGGTGACTGATTATGTATCATTATGCACTAAGTTGTATCATGTACTGTGCTTCTCTGATGTGATGATATCTATATGATTCCGCTGTCATATGTGTGTAAATTATTCTATTTTCTGTTTATGCTATTATCTGTGATCTGCTAATGATGATTAATGTGTTATATTCCAATGATTATCCTTAACACCGTGTCACGGGGTTTTGGGATCGTCACACCAGTTCTCCAGAGTTTTAACTTCAATTTCTGGTTTTAAATTTCAGATTTAACTCATCTGATTCACGCATTTCACTTATATGCATTCTGATTGGTTATTTACATAACCATTTAATTTATAATCTTACTCGATTATAATAACAACCAATATATCCAATATATTCAAAATGTACGTTGGGTAAACTATTTCGTTTACCCTCTTTCAAAACATACCATGATGGTTCATTGTATTCAAGTGTTTAGTAACTCCTACCGATACAGTGGATCAAGCTGATCGACCAGAACCCATAAACAACTCAACCAATGAATCTCCACAATATAAAACAAATTTTTATATCAATAGCAAATACGTTCACTCGTATATTTACACTCAATCTCAGTCTAGGGTATTACTAACCCTATCTCTACCGAGTCACGCCACAGAGCCAAGTAATTCTTAACTTAAGCTCTGATTCCAACTGTAACGACCCGGATTTTGAGCGACTTTGGTTCTCGACATAAGCACGATGTCGATAACCAAACCATCGAAAAATCATTGTAATTAGTGAAAGAAATTAGAGGGTGAGGAAAGATAAGATAGAAAATTAGAATAGAAGAAGAAGAACACAACATCAGAGTAACACGAATCTCACAGCGGAACGAATAACATATAATATATGTAACATAACTTTGAAATATACATCTGTATTTGAATATACATCATTATCAAAGTACAGCACTTACAACACAGCGGAAACAACTATAGCTATATGATCCTGAAGCCTCCTGCTCCAAGCTCTTCCAGTATATCTGTAAATCCCGACTACTTGACAGCCCGTACAAATTTAGGCACCCAAGAGTTTAGGGAAAACAACAAAGAAAACTCCGGGTCAGTCATGGGACTGGTATGAGTAAAACAGTTTAAAAACAGTTCGAACAAGTAAACGATATCTCATAAGACCACGCCGCATAACGGAACGGGTTTTTCCCTTATGAGAATCCAAAATAACTTTATATCAAAAATCTTTTGATATTATAATAATGCCTATCAATCACAGTATATATAATCATCTAGCAAAAACGCTTTCATCTCACGTTCTACATATATAATATACAATCAAAACCGCAAGCACGTATTGGGTAATGGATTTCCAACTATGACAAGGTATGGATCCACCTTTCGCTCGTGTACCTCTAGAGAGGAATACACTGGGTTCAACAAGAACATCTTGCAACCCGGCCACACATGACCGACCACTCATTTCGCTTGAGTGTATCGAATATATATCACCAACAGTTGGGATCAGCAACCGTTTCCCGAATGGGACAGCATCAACAATAGATTTTTAGAAGTAAATGAAACTCTAGATCAGGTGATTATACACCCTACTTCGGTGCGACCGACTTAGCCATGCTGCCTGCCCGATTTCTGTCATTTACCGGATGATGAGGCTAGAAGCTACGCTTTATCATCACATCAGATCCACTTTGAATGTCACATCGTCAAATCCATCAAATCACCGATTTACGTCCTCAACCATACATTACGCGTTAGCTAAAAGAAGTTTCCTTCTCCGCTTCCACTCTTAGTACAGTTGGAGAAATCAATATATGTGATCGTCTGGAAATACTCTATCAGACATCCGTCCATACAAGTCATCCAGGAACAGGATGAACCGAAGGCACTGTTCTGTAAACAGGATAGCCCTTGCATAACTCCGTCTTCAATTTCCTTTGGCATATATGATTCGCAACGCTTATGCCAATACAGAGTGGTTCTTTGGATAATAATCCAACCGGTCTCTCCATATTAACAACGTTAAAATGGTCAAAACTTCGATAGTCTGTGATTTAACTATCGAATAAAAACAAGTGTGCAAACAACGATATTATTTCCAGATGGAAATTTATATTGATCAAACATCATTCAACATTTATCTCTTTATTTCATTAATTTACTTATCTCCTATTTTCCCTATATTCAATATTTCTTATTTTCTAAATTTGGAAAATATACGTTATTAACAATGGAAAACATTTCCATTTCTTGTATCTTTCTTAGAAAACATTTCTGGTTTCTTATTTGGAAAAACATTTCCAAAGCTTCTTCATTGGACTTAAACAGATGTTTAAACAAACCATCGCGATGCCAACTCAAACCATTTTCTTTACTGCCGAACCTTAACTATTCCTTAGTTAAAAACGAAGTCAATCAAGTTGGGGTAGAACTACCTCTTAGACCTTAACTGAACAACATTTCTAACTTTGAAATAGACAAAGTTCACTTTATATTTCTTTAACAAACTTCCTTACTTAACCCTCCTTCGAATAACTATATTCGATTGACTCTTATCAATTTACTCTATTGGACTAACACTATTTGACTAACGCTATTTATTTACTCATTTCACTTACTCTTTTCGAATAAACTATATTCGATAATTCCTTTTACTTTCTATTCGAATAACTATATTTGATTTAACTCATTTGCTTCTATTCTAATCGATTAAACTAAAATCGATTATCTCCTTTCAACTTTATTCTCTAATCGATTAACTAACATCGATTAACTTCTTTTTAACTTTATTCTCTAATCGATTAACTAACATCGATTAACTTCTTTTACTTTAACATTAATAGATTAACTAACATCGATTAACTCCTTTTACTTTAACACTAATCAATTAACTAACATCGATTAACTCCTTTTACTTTAACACTAATCGATTAACTAACATCGATTAACTCCTTTTACTTTAACACTAATCGATTAACTTCTTTCTTTATATTCTCTAATCGATTAAACTACCATTTAAGTAACTCAAATTAGTTGACTCTAACTGGTTAACTCTGACTGGTCAGCCCTAACTGGTTTTACTTGGTTTGACTAACTCAATTGATTAACTCGACTGACTAATTCAACTCGATTAACCTCACTTGATTTTACTTATCTCGATTAACTGAACTAATCACTTTGGTTAACTTAACAAATCCACTTTGGTTTAACTCTATTTATTTATCAAATAAATATCTCCTTTATTCTATTTATACAAATAAATAAATGTCATCCTTATTCTATGTATTCTAACAAATAAATATTCCTTTTACTTTGATTTATTTCCTAAATAAATATATCCTTTTACCTCTTTCAAATATATTTCTTTATATTTGCTGTCAAATATATTTCCTTTATATATTTGATTTATAAATAAATCCCTTTATATTTGAATTACAAATATAATTCCTTTTATATTCAAAACCCCTTTCTTTCATATATAAAATCCGGTGATTTTATAAAAATGAAATATTTTCAAATTATATTTTGAAAATCCTCTTTTTACATTCTGGTATTTCTTATGGTATTTAACACACCATATAACAACGATAAAAATCGTCCCACCACACATAATCAACATCAGATTATATATCACATTTATACATCACAATATATAAATCACAGTAAAATAACTGTTGAGGAATCCAGTTGGATTCCTCCAACCTGTTTCCCTGCATCACAGATGTTAGACAATATAGATAACATCACTGTCAGTTCCATATGATATATTCTGTTAAACAGAATCAAATATAGAAATTCAACTAACTGACTAGCAGTTCAATCAAATAGTCAACACACAGTCAAACAGCCAATATCTAACAGTTCTAAAAATACAACATGAAATTATAAACTGTTCAGAGTTAGTGAGATTTACTCACTTTGGCGCGTTAACCGTTAAATAACAGTTTGCGTTATTTGATTCAGTCGGACAATTTATTTTGCAATAAATTGTAATGGGCTCGGATTCACTCCCAGTCAGTTCCATGGTGTAGCCACCGTCCATACGATCCCAACGCATCTTGTTTCACTCAATTCTGATATCGTACGGCAAAGATACGATATTTACAAGTTAAATACACATTTTAAATTTAATTTAATTTAAACTTAATAAATTAAAATACTTAGGCTTACCTTTTTCTCTCGGCCCAATTCCTACTGCACCGCATATAACACGTCTCCCCTATGCTTCGGATTGAAACCACCTCTTCTTTACGTTTAAATAAAATCATCCTTTTACCCTTTTCTTATTTTCTTTTATTATAAATAAAATATTGAGCTTTTTGTACCAACGTTGGCCCATCATCATGTTTATATCCCACTTTAAAACTCATGTCACCAGCTAACAAAATCCCGCAAGCCATTTCCGTTCCCCTTCCATACCCACCTGACGAACGTTGCTCCACCACCCTGACATGCCGCCAGACTCTGCTCCTCCTCCAAAGTCTGTTCTTCACTTTTACACCACCGAACAACGTATTGCCACCACCACCTTTCTCCTCTTCAACTTCTTCACTTTACTCGTTCTGTTATCAGATCCAAGTCCGAGCCGAGACCATCACCCAAATATCCGACGTTCACATCCTCTCAACTCCACGAACTCTGCCGTACTCTCTCTTCCAAAGCTCCTCGACTTCTCCTTCCTTTATTCCTTTACACCCGTTCACGTAAAAACCCCTCCAGTCCTCTTCCTTTTCGTCTTGAATCCAACACCCTCTACTGCTGCCGATCCTCCATTATCCCCTTAATCTGCTGACTTCACCCTGTTCGAAATCATATGAGGACGTAGAGAAAATCATAGGGTCTGAAACATATTTCTTTTAAGGATTTTGGTGAAGTTTTTATGCTATTTGATTTCTTTGAAGCCATTAAAATAGGCTTCGGCGTTTGCTGAAAGAAGAAAAATCAAGAGGAGAGCGTGGGTATATTTATAAGTAAGGTATATGAATTGTTTTGGTTTGATGAAGGCCACGATTCCTGCTTTGAGGCCAAGAAAAAAGGGTGGTTGAGAAGAACGGTGGATGTGGCTTCATGGTGGCTTACTGGCTTCAACTCGAAGGAATGAAAATATCTATTTTCAACGTGGCTTCACGGTGGCTTCTAAGAGAAGCACATATGGTTTTATTTCAAAGTAATGTACCTCGGTATATATACAGTTCTGTACACGTACGAACTGCTATGGACAAAAATAAAAATACCATCGTGTCCAGCGTGGTGCCACGATCCCAAAAATATAAAAATACCGGTAGATTGACTCATATTGTGAAACCCCAAAATGTTGATTACAGGGTGCAAAATACCCTAAATAAAAAGTTGCTTATTTAATTAATTAAAAATTACAGTAAAATTCTAAAAATTAAATTATCACTACTTCCCAAAAGAACCTTGTCTAAATTCAAACCCGATCTCTAGTTATTTTGAAATAACCGTTATGGTCGATAAACGATTCTATAGCGACTATTTTAAAATTTGATTTGGACCTATCTCAAAATCTGCATGACGAAATCCCGATTTTTCTCTTCCACTAGAAAGATATACTCCACCAGCTCCACGCGTTTCTTGTTTCATAGAAATCCGATTTAAAACGAATCTTGTACATTCAGTTGAAGTTCGAATCGCCAAATAACGAACTGCAGCGCCATTTCGAGCTCGATTTTAATAATATTATAATTCCACGTTCAAACTGTCATCGTTTAAATATATTCGTTATTCCAATTCAATTCCAAGCTGAATTAAATATCATAGATGATCCGGTTCACACCATATCGTCATTTCGACAAATTCTGATTATTTAGAATTAAATGTATTATTTAATTTATTAATTAAATTAATTATTCACCATTATTAAATTCCACGGCCATTAAATTCACTATATCACCATTGATATAATTAAATAAATTTCCCATAATACCTCTGCCAATGCGGGTCATTACAATTACCCAAATACCGGTATTGCCCCTTCTTGACCTAGGCAACCCATCAACAAAGTCCATCGAGATGCTCTCCCATTTCCATTGCGGAACTTCTAGAGGATGAAGCAAACCGCTAGGCTTCTTCTGCTCCACCTTGACTTGCTGGCACATCATGCATTTCGAAACAAATTCAGCTACATCCCTCTTTATGCCATTCCAAAAGAAAACTCTTTTGATATCTTTATACATCTTGTCTCCACCGGGGTGTATGGTCATCTTGGAATGGTGTGCTTCTTCCAGAACCATCTTCACCAAATCTCTTGCTTGTGGGACGCATAGTCTTCCATCCCGTCTCAACCAACCCTTATCATCAATGGAGTATCTATTGAGGTGAATAGAAGTCTCTCCTCTAATCAGCTTATCTATCACATCAACTAGCTGAGGGTCTTCATGTTGCGCGGTTCCTATTGAGTCCAATAAAGTAGGCCGCACCTCTAGCATTGCCATCAAGCCAGTCACATAATCAACAGAGGGTCTAAAATCAAAATTTGCTATGTACTCCGAACTTTGCCTTTCTACAAAGAGAGGACTTAAGGTCAGTTTCTTTCTACTTAGGGCGTCTGCTACTACGTTTCCCTTGCCAGGAGTATAGGAGATCTCAAAGTCGTATGAGGCGAGAAACTCCATCCATCTTTGCTGCCTTAGATTGAGTTCCTTTTGCGAGAAAAGGTACTTCAACGATTTATGGTCAGTATACAACTCAAATTTCTCACCTAAGAGATAGTGGTGCCAAGACTTAAGCGCAAAAACGATGGCTGCTAACTCTAGATCGTGGGTTGGGTAGTTTTTCTCATGCACTTTTAATTGCCTTCCACCATAAGCTACTACCTTCCCCTCTTGCATCAAAACAGCACCTAGTCCCATACCGCATGCATCTGTGTATACTGTAAACATCTTGCTCCCATCTGGTAATGTCAAAACTAGGGTTGTTGTCAGAGCCCTCTTCAATCGTTGGAAAGCGACTTCGCAGTCCAAATCCCAAGTGAAAGTCAAGTTCTTCTTCATTAACCTTGTAAGTGGAGCTGAGATTTTCGCAAAGTCTTTAATGAACTTGCGATAAAAGCCTGCTACTCCAAGAAAACTTCGGACTTCGGTTGCATTCTTTGGAACCTTCCAATCCTGGACCGCAACTACTTTTGCGGGGTCCACAGCTAACCCTTCTTTGGACAACACATGCCCAAGAAATCTTACTTCTTCTCTCCAGAAGTGGCACTTGGAGAATTTTGCTTTTAACTGATGTGCACGAAGAGTATCCATGACTTCCCTTAAATGCAAAGCAAGCTCTTCCTCATTCTTCGAGAAAATCAGAATATTATCTACAAAGACCACCACGAATTTATTCAGAAATTCCCGGAACACTCTATTCATCAAATCGACGAAATAAGCAGGTGCGTTTGTTAGGCCGAAAGGCATGATGAGCCATTCGAAGAAACCGTCCGGGGTTCTGAACGCGGTCTTATCAATTGTATCTTCAACTACTCTTAGCTGATGAAATCCGGTAGCCAGATCTAATTGGGAGAAAACTGTTGCACCTACAAGCTGATCGAACAAATCGTCTATTCTTGGCAGTGGGTGCCTATTCTTCTTGGTCAGCTTGTTTAGCTCCCTATAATCAACGCATAGGCGAAGTGAACCATCCGCTTTGGTTGCGAACACCACTGGAGCACCCCATTTAGAAATACTCCGCCTTATAAACCCTTTGTCTAGCAGCTCCTTAACTTGCATTCTAAGCTCCTTTCTCTCCCTTGGAGCCATGTGCCTAACAGGTAAAGCAACGAGTTTCGCGTTATCAACTAGGTATATGCGGAAGTATATCTCCCGCTTAGGAGACAAGCCCTCTACTTCCTCAAAGACATCCGAGTTTCCATGCACCACTCTAACAGACTGCAAATTCTCAACAGACGTGTCAAACGATTCTAGATAACTTAGCATAACAGAATTCGTGGGATTACAAGAGATTTCGATAGTGTTGCCCAAGCGAGTCATAAGCCAAACCTCTCTCTTTTCACAATCTAGGACGGCTCCATTACTGGATAACCAATCCATGCCCAAAATTAACGCATAGCCCGTGAAGCCCAAAACATAAGCATCACATCTAAACCCAATGCTAAGTATAGAAATTTCCAAATCTAAACAAATCATCGACAAATAGGCTGAGCCCTCAATTGGATTTGAAACAACTAAGGGATCCTCTACTATACTGGTGTTTAAGTGTAGTGACTCAACTAAAGCAGTAGATATAAAAGAGTGCGATGCGCCAAAATCAAAGAGTGTGTGAACAGGATGATCAAAAAGATAAGCTAAACTTTCAATGGAAATCGCTCTACCTCATTCTTGCAGCGGTGGGGCCACAAGAGCCTGGACCTGCCCCCTTGCCTTCCCCGGTGCCATGAGAGCCTGAATCTGCCCTATAGAGGTAGTCCCTGCCCTCTGCCCTTTCTTTGGGCAGTCCCTAATCAAATGTCTTGCCTCGCCACAGTGGAAACAAATAGTCTTCTTCTTTATCCTACAGTCTTTGCTCAGATGCCTGGTGTCCCACAGTTAAAGCATCTTTTCTTTCCCTTGCCGTTGTTGTCTTTACCACCCTTCTTGTTCTGCTATTGCTGTTGTGGTTTTTTTTAACCCCTTTCTTCTTAGGTGCCTTATTAGCATTGGCGCCTTTCTCCTCTTCATGCATAAGCGCCATGTCAACTGGTCTCTCAAAGGTGGCCCCCATAGGGATGTGGGTCATAGCCATCCCATGTAGCGGCTCGTTCAAACCCTTAACAAATCTCATAGCCTTCTTTTCGGGTGTATTCACCAAGTCCAAGCCAAATCTCGCCAACTAATTGAACTTGTTGATGTACTCTTTCACTGATAGATTTCCCTGCATCAATGCCAAAAACCTTTCCATTTATAGATTCTCTTCGGCCCGTAAGAGAAACTTTGTCTCAAACCTACGCCTGAAATCCGGCCATGTATCAACTGGATGCTCTCCATTAGTGACCTCCCACTAAAACGAGGCCTTATCCTTCATTAACCAGGCAGCTAACTGGAGCTTTCTTCTATCTTCTACCTCAAAGATTCCAAACAATTCTTCCACCTCCTTTAGCCAATTTTGAGCTTCAAAAACGACTCCGACCCGTGAAAAGGTTTCCCACCCATTGCCCGAAAGTCCTTGCATATCTTTGCGAAAGTATCAACACGGGGAGGAGGAGGGGGAGGAGGAGGAGCATTTGCATTGGTCCTAGCTTCCAGATACCTTCTAAACTATCCTGGTATCGGTATCCCTTCGGGTATCTCGGGAATTCCAGACATGCTGAAAAGAAAATGAAGAGATTCAAAATGGAGAATTCGAAAGGAAGATATATGGCTCTTGGGGGTTATGTTTTTAAAACAAACATTTCTCTCGAAAATACTTACCTTAAAACATATTTTTGAAAGTATTTCTTTAAAAAATGCTTTTTGAAAAATAGTTTTTCAAAATATCTTATCTGTTCCGGTAACCTTCAGCTCTGATACCACGTGTGACACCCCACCTCCATTAAGGTCGCTCACAAAGGGAATGCCTTAATTTTGGTGGAGCGTTTATTGTGTATAGAATAGAAAAGTAAACAAGACAGATAAATATATTGGTACTTGGAAAATAAAAACCACTTTTATTGCAGTAGAGAAATAGTTTGGTTACATCACATCAAAAACCAACTACAAAACCAAGTACACTTATTATCCATCTTGACAAATAAGTTCTGAGTACATAAAATAAAAGACATAACCCCAACATAAAATAGCCATAAATAAGATAGGCTGAACTTTACTTTAGCAATCCAAGCAACTTCCAAAAGAGAGAGATAAAGCTGTCCAAATAAAGCTCCACTAGTACTAGTCCCACCCTGAGCACCTTGGGGGGGGGGGGAAGAAAAGAGATGGAAACAAAGGGGACCAGGCATAAAGTTTGGCGAGTGCAATAACTTTAACAGTATAATCATTAAAGTAACTATGATAAGGCATAAGCTGGAAAATAAGGAAATGACTGTGAACAAATGGGAATGACAGAGCAAACAAAGGAAATAAGATGAGCAAAGATATCGTTAAAGGCGCACCTAATCACTATAAAATAATTACTACCTTGCACCACACCAAACACCCTAAAAGTTGATCCCACCTACAAAACTTAATAATGATAATGGTAGTTTCGTGTTCCCCTAGCTGCCTTCATAGGTGCCGTCTGCCCCTATCTCCACTAGGTGTATCCACTACCCCCATTCGATCGACTCCCTAACTCATAGATACCCGTGCTGGCCCCACAATTGGGTGTATCATTCCCCAAAGTAGCAACCCGATACGCACGGCTTAAACCTACATGATGCAACAACGTCTTACCTATCAGCCCGGGGACACACACGCACATGACCCCGTTGGACTTGCGTTGCCACCGCTAACCCGTTTTGACTTCTTACAATCAAACCCAGTACGCGTGTCCCGTCCTCGACTTGGGTCGAGCCCACAAAATACTTAATGGGTTACTGGTTTGAAAAGGGCCCCATGCATGACACAAGCTTTCACCTATGCTTGGTCCCCTCTAAGGTTTTCCCCACTTAACCGCATTCTTATTCATGTCTTATTACATGTTTCAATCTTGGTTAAGTGCATCTAATCGTATTTCACATGCCGCCCAAGGCACCCTCTTAATTTCACATGCCACCCAAGGCACCCACTTAACCCCCCATGTCCCACCACATGTTTATCTGGTTAAGTGATTCTTAATTCATTAACACCGTAACCTTGTAAATACCTCCCACATTAGACTAGCATTTGTGACTGCTGGATTTGCCGGGCGGGTCCGGGAAGTCTTACACCACAAACGAGTCTAACCTCGTGTTTCTACAACTGTTACGCATTTAATTCATGCCTTTGACCTCTCACATTAGACTGGCATTTGTGGATGCTGGATTTGCTGGGCGGGTCCGGGCAGTCTTACACCACAAAAGAGTCTAACCTCGTGTCTTAGGCGGTTTATTATTACACATCTTTATTTAACCCCAAATTGGATTAATATCCCTATTCAAATTTGTAAATAAATTCCAAATATACTTATGTCCATAGTTGTCACCTAAATTATTTCCATAAATACAATTTTTCCAATTAATGTCTTAAATTAATTAAATGCCTTTTTAAGGCCATTTATGCCAACTCTAAATATGTGTATATTCAATATTACCCCCATCGTCCCCACGTTGTTCGTTCGCTTATCATGAAACACACACACACATACACACACACACACACACACACACACATATATATATATATATATATATATATATATATTAGACTAGCAATTAGTCTAACCCATAAAATGGAAGAAATACCGCAAATTTGCATAACACACAAATTGGATCTAACTTACAATTAAGGATTACAACATATCTAGCATAAATTTGGTATTGTCATGAATCTAAATATAGGCTAAAAGGTGTGAACTTGCATATATAAATATAGTTTTCACCCAAATTTGCATATATGAATATAGTTTTCACCTAAAACTTGCATAGACCTTAGTCACAAACTTGCATAAAACTACGTATGTCATAAATCTAAATCTAAAGGTGTAAGCTTGCATATATGTGAATCCAATTTCTACCTAAACTTGCATATAGACATTTTACTTGGTTCACATGTAAACTTGTGTACAATTCACATAGAAACTAGCATATAGTCTACACCCAAACTTGCATATAAAATTATGTCAAACATGAATCAAGTTGAACATAGGTGATTGGGCATATACAAAGGAATTGACAACAAAATTGTCATTATGAACAACTAGCATATATTCACAAAATATCACATTTTTCCAATGTTTCACAAACATAGCCATATAACCCAAATTATAACTCAACCCAATTAACTTATTAACTCACAACTCAAAGAAGATCTTGAGTTCTGAGATCTGAGTTCTGAAATTGATTTAGCTCGCCTTTGAAGTAGACGAATTCGTTGTTGTTGTTGTTGTTGTTATAGACTTGAGTTGAATTGCATTGATTAGCTTTACTTTTCCTCTAGTTTATGACAGCTATTCTAGGTTGCAAGGTGATAGCATGACGACCATGGTTCTAATTTTGATTAGGTTTTAGGGTTTGAGTCTACATGTTTTTATATAGAATTTAGGATTAATTTAGGCCATTCGATCAACCTAGAATCAATCAAGACCATCCAGTCAAGATAAAGTGACACCTCAGCCCTAATGACTCAGCACTGAGTCACAAAATTGTCATCTTTCAGATCTGCCCCGGGGGAGGGGGAGGGAGGTCGACCCTCAGGTCGACCTATAGGGGGGAGGTCGACACTAGGGTCGACCCCCTGGTCGACCTGGGTCCTGGGCGGGAATTTTTCCGCCCAGCACATTTCTGACTTCTGATTTGAATTTTGAATCTGTTTTCGAGCTGTTTGAATTTATTTGAATTTTCTGGAAACTTCCGACAGCCATAACTTCTTTATACGAAGTCCAATTTATGCAAACTCGGACTTTATCTCAACCAGAATTCCAAGACGAACACAATGGCGTAACCCATTTCCCTTGATTCTCACATTAAAATTAATTATTGTTTAATTCGTTAGTTTATGTTAACAAAAAACACAGGGTGTTACGTTTTAACTTAGGCTTTGGAGTAGATTTTGCTTTTTTAGCAGCTTTGAGCTTGTCCTTCCCCTCCTTCTCGGCCTCAGTCGAAACAAGCTTCGATTTCTTCTTCCATGGATCTGGAACACTGGGATCAATAGAAGATTTTTTAGCAAGCTCCTTGGTGATTGACCTAGTTGAAAGTTTGACAACTAACCTTGACCTAGGAGGGACTACAGCAAGAGATTTTAGATTCTCAGGATCTTCCTCCTCAACTTTGGCTTTCAGAAATTTATCTCGCTTCTCCTTCATATCGGTCAAAGGTATGTTGTTAGCATTCCCCGAATCACCAATTATGACAACCTCTTCATCCTCATCTTGCCTGTCATTACCACCATCATCTTTCAAGGCATCTATTATGTCCCCGTCTTTGGGAACTTCAGAATGAGATGGCAGAATAGTTTTGTCAGCAACCTCATCCTCCTTTTCTCCGATCTTCTCTGCAGGTTCGAATCCAGTGGTTTCGTCCTTTTCTCTAGCACCTTTTCAGTGGGTTTTAATTTGATGGTTCCTCTTGGTTGCTCATCCATCTTCTTGTTGGTCTTTGAACCTATAGAGCGAGATGAAACAGTTATTAACTCAGGAGAAAACTTGTATTCTTTAATTGTTTGTCCAACTATTTGATGAAAAGTTGAGATGGCTTTAATAAACTAAGGTGAAAATATGGAGATACCTTCATATGATATTTCAACGGCAGTAATAGGAGTCTCCAAATTTGTTTCGGTAATAGGAGATAATAAAGATGCGTTAGGAGTCCTTGGGTTCTCTGGATCATATCCTTCCATTTCGGTAGCTCTGGGGTAGAAGAAGAAGAACCAGTTTTGATAGTTTCTTTCCTCTTGGACTGACGTTTACCATCCTCAATGGCAGCAACAATAAATTTGCGTCCTTCAGCCAAGTGTGCTGTTTCCTTTCCCATCAGATATTTCTACATTAACTTGTCCTCGTCGATCGAATCCACATGGAGTTCTTGCTTTTCCCATTCGACTATTTGATCCCATGCATATACCAGGGGGATAGGATAATCTTTCATCCATGCAATGTCTCGGTGATAAATCACCTGAGCAAAAAATCCAATCATAGTTTCAGCACTATCATTCAACTTTTTTTGAGCATCTGCAAGCTGATCATTGATTTTCTCGACCTATTGTAAAGCTACACTCGCATTCCCCTTAGCAAGAGTTGCCCTTGTTTCAACCTCCAGTAGTTTGGCTTCGAGCTTAGCATTCTTTTTAGCTAATTCTAATTTCTCTTGCTCGAGATGAGTGCAAACCAGCTTTGCAGCGGTGCTTTCAGACTTAGCACCCTCATCTTGTCTCTTTAAATCTATGCGCTCCTGACTATGAGACTCGAGCTCAGAATGATAGCGCTTTTGTAGTTCTTCAAACTT
Organism: Allium sativum; assembly: GCA_030737875.1. Taxonomy (NCBI): domain Eukaryota; kingdom Viridiplantae; phylum Streptophyta; class Magnoliopsida; order Asparagales; family Amaryllidaceae; genus Allium; species Allium sativum. The sequence goes on from CM060910.1 coordinate 197,642,599, forward strand.
CTGTTTATAATTGTTTGCATCGCATTGCACAAGGGCAAGTTTGGCTTGGGCATCCTCAAGATCTTTCTCAGAGTTTTCGATAGCCTTTGCATCGTATTCGATAGCATCACTCATTGTCTTTACATCGGCAATTAAATCGCTAATGATTTTGGAAAGGGTATTCGAGTACTTCTTCATCTCCTTATACTGAAAATCCACAAAATCTATTTCCGCTTTGACTTCAGCGGCCCAGTCAGCATCTACTAGTTTGAGCTTTGGAACGAAGTGCACATGCCCGAAATGGTGTTCGGGAAATTATTCTTTCAGGAGATTTAGTATGGCCTGGTTCTCATCGTCAAGTATAACTGGCCTCGTAATGGTGATGTCGACAGTGTGATGCTTTGGCTTCACAATGGGCCTACTTTTCTCTGCTCCTTTCCCCAACTCTTTTTCTTTCTCTTTTGAATCGGGTCCTTTCTTTAAAGAGCCTTCTAGAGGAGTTTTGTCTTTAGACGAAGCAGGAGGTTTGAAGGCATGCTTATCTCCCTCATGATGTGAAGGTTGACTCTTATGCTTGTCTGAGTCTTTGCGAGGCGGGGATTGAGAACAGAAGGATCGATAAGGTTGTGAAGGCCGATTCCTTCTATCATATCTACCTCGGCTCTCGTGCTGATCATGCCTTGCACCATAATCCATCAGGGGCATGCTCGAACAAACATATCTCATGTAGTAACGGGGACGCCCCAATATTCGTCCTATAAAACGAAACGAGAAAGAAGTAGAATAAGTGGGAAATTAAAGCACAAGTGTTGTGATGTGCGGTGCTAGAGTGAAGTATATATCCTAAGTGATATCCCCCCAACAGACCGGAGCCTGAGGTGAGGCTGGTGTGTGCAGTCCCCCTGGCCTTCACAGGAGTAACTTCTTCTTCGGATGTGAAGGTGAGAGGATTCATCGTGAAATCTTCTGAAGTGTAAAGGGTCTCAGGCAAGGGAAGGTTTCCCAAACCCCGATATATAGAATCACCTACGGTAGGATTATCCGCTTGAGGAAAAACTGACAACAACTCTTTTAAGGAAACTGGTCTTTCAGGAGTGGTTGCATCCTCAAGAGTGATGTATTTATCTCTATCATTTTTTGCTATATTTGTTAGTTCGTCATCTTGAGTCGAAGATGGAGAAGGACTCCTTTGAGGTATCATCGGATCCATCGGACTTTCCCCATGCTTGGGTAAAATTTCAATTGGCCCCTCAACCGGAGGTATATACACATAAGGTCCCTCCCCATGACCTATGCTACGAGTTATAATGACCAAGCGATGCCGATGAAGATATTCAGCCACTAAATAGTCTTTGATGGTCAAGAACTTTTGATCATCATTGAGTAACCGATTCAAGCGATCGAATTGCACGTGATGCTTCTCATGCGGTGGGTTAGGAACTGCAAGTGAAAATAAGCAATGCTTAATATATTTATAATAGAAATAGGAACTAGAACTCAAATACTGATGTCCTTACTTGATTTAAGCCATCTCCTGGCGCACTTCGGTTGCTGTTTAATGTAAAACTATTCAGGTTTCGGGTCATCGGCTTTGATGTTATACAGGACAGTAATGATCTTCCTTTTTGGTACCGATTCAAAATATACAAAAGACGGGGTATCGTGGGTCCGATGCTTGAAATTGTAAAAGAAATGAACGTCTTCGAAAGTAGGTTCTACATCTAGTATTTCTTTATATGCTATGTACAAAGTATACAAATAAGCATAGGAGTTGGGATGAAGTTGCATGGGGGCTATACACAGTTGTCTCAAAAAATCGACGATGAAAGGCGGAAATGGAGGTATCGCCCCCAATAAGGCACATTAATCTAGTGATGGCCATGTATCCTTCCGATGGATTATGAGGACGATCTACTGTAAAGAACCGGGATTTTCGACTCCGAAAATCAACATCAAACTACCATGTTGACTATTCAGACATCGAACATTCCAGATCATTTATAGAAAGAATTTAGAGGGTGAGATAAGAAAGAAAGAAATATTAGAGCAGAAGAAGAAGAACACAACACAACACAGAGTCTCACATCGCAGCGGAACAAATTATAATACAGAAATAACCTTTATTGAAAGCTTTTGAAATACTTACAATATCAGAGTACACATTTGGACAGTGTTGCTAGTCTGTCCTCATATAACACACAGCGGAATAATAATATCATACGTCTGGACTCTTCCAGCTCGCCTCTTCACAGCAGTCGATAACCTGAACCTGTACAACCCGGTCTAACCCGAGCATTTACAAAACACCGGGTCAGTCTGGTGAACCAGAGTGAGATAAACTCGCACAGTAATAAGGGTGAATCATCCAATTATGATTTTATAGTTCAAGCATCCTTTCAAAAGGAAAGGATAATCGTAAGACCAAATCCACACATAAATACGGACGGTTTTTACCTTACGATAGCCCAAAACAGTTTTGAAAACAATATCCTTTCTGATATTATAATAATGTCTAAATACAAGTAAATAACAGTCTAGTGGAACGCTTGCATCTCACGCTCCGCATATATAGTATACAATCAAAACCCGCAGGCGCTTATTGGAAATTAGATTCCGACCTTGACAAGGTATGGGACCACCTGCCGATAGTGTATCTCTAGAGACGAATACACTGGGTTCAACAAGAACTTCTTGCAACCCGGCCCTCACATGACCGACCACTCATTTCGCTTGAGCGTATCGAATGTATATCACCGACGGTTGGGATCAGCAACCGCCTCCCGAAAAGGGACAGCATCGAAACATAGATTTAAGAAACAAATAGGACTTCCTCTAGATAGGTGATCATACACCCTAATGGGAGCGACCCACATAGCCATGCTGCCTGCCCGATTTTTGTCATTTCCCAGTTGATGAGGCTTGAGGTCAGAGTCTATTCTTAAACATCTGATCGCCATTTACTTTGAATGCCACATCGTCAGATCCGCCAGATATCACTAATTGACGTCCACAAAAATACTCTAGCTGAAAGCTAGAGAATGGCAATTCCCTGCCAACAACTATCGTACGTTTGAAGAAATCAACGTACATGACCTTTTGGAAATACTCTGTCAGACATCCGTCCATATACGTCATCCAGGAACAGGATGAACCGAAGGCACTTTCCTACCGCATCCAATATATAGGAATCACCCCATGGATCAGTAGCGAGAAGTCCTTGCAATCCGTAGATTCCAACTACGACAGAATCACAGTTTATCTCTGCTTGCCAGGCAGAGAATATTAGTGGTTCCTCCGTTTATGAAAATCCACGGTCTTCAATGCTCCATCTCAAACATCTTCTGAGATCTTCACGTATTTGTTGGTCGGAATGGTTTCCGAATATAAATTCGATCCCGGTCTTTCCGTACCAACACTCGTATTGGTCAGATTTGATAGTCGGTGTTTTAACTATCAAAATATACAGTGTTTCAAACATGACACTCCAATGAGTTCACTGGATCAGTATTTAGCATCATTTGGCCTTTGACAAACTAATTTCCTTTTTGTTAAATTGAAACTTCCAATTCTTTTAATATTCAAAAATATGATATTTGAATAACTCTAATTTCAATTAACTAACATTCGACTTACTCTATTCGCTCGACTCTAGATCACAGCGATCACAATGGTTACGCCTGAATCCCTCAGGAAAACATCCGACCGCCGTAGGCTATCTGCAGCCCTGCGAATTACGCCAGCAGTCGTAAGCAATGGCAACTTAGCCGAATAATTATGTTTGGCTAATTCTATCTTGAATAACTATATTCAATTACCCACTTAAATCTTCTTTCAAATCATCTTTTAAATTCGGAAATCCATTAGTTTCAACAAAGGAATTTATAACACATATGTTATAATAATAGCGTTATAACTACTATTTAGATTTACCAAGCAACAGCGCTATAATCGCTGTTTAGGTTTACAACTCATTTACTATAGCAAAAGCGCTACAATCGCTATATTAGATTTACAAAACATGTATTATAACAACAGTGCTAAAATCGCTGTTTAGATTTTCAAAACATATCCACTAACGTCTCTTACGATTTACCAACTAATACTATCTTCAGATAATCCCGACGTTGTTCAAGTTGGGGTATTTTAATTACCTCTCAGACCTTGATCAATCAACGGTCTTATCCTCAGATAAATATCAGTTATAATCAATGCCAAAATCCCATTTATAACTCTGGTTTATAATAAGCTCTTTTATCGTAATCTCCTTTCACTTAATTCATATAATTGGGTACGTTTATTTCCTTTCACCATTCAATTGGCTTGCATCTCACATTCGGTAACTTTTTAAATGAATTCCCATTTACAAATATATTCCTAAATTTATCATTAATTAAATCATAACTTATTTCAACCATTAACTACTTTAGTAGTTAATCCCTTCATTAACTAAATTAAATATTAAATCCCCTTTTAATCCTTATTTAAATTCAAACAATATTCATTTAACTATTTTAGTCAAAACACATTTAACTTGATAAACAATTCTAATTCCAAACAGTCGATTTAATTAACTCAAAAACTTGATTATCTCATTAACTGATTTCAACAATCCTCGCTTTAAATTAATCAAAAATATAATTAATTTAGATAGATTCTAATTATTTGTTTTCTTTACAAAAAAAATTTTCCAAGGTTTAACCATTTAATTCATTTCTTATTCTTCAACCGGTAAATCTGATTAACATCAACATCTGCTTTGCAAAATAACTTCGTAACAAATCAGAGTCTTAAATAAATAAAATATTTATTTAATTCTCTTAAATAACTTTATTCAAAATGATATAATTCAAATCTAACTCTGGTTATAAAATAAATTTTTTTATAACCTCAACTATATTGATTCATCTGACGGTGAATCAATATCTATAACTCGATTGGTTTTAAAGGCCATACTCTGCCAAACACTTAACCAATATCGCCCATTGGTTTAAACCAAACAGATGTTGAACATTCAATAATCCATTATCAAATCAACCCCAACAGGACAGTTCATATATGGTAATATGAAAATAAATAATATATATTTGAGGAATCCGGTTGGATCCCTCCAACCTGTTCTTCCCTGTATTCAAATGGTTATCTCAAATCAGACGGTTCAGTTTTGTTTAACTGATAAATTAAATAACGACCGTTTATCATCAACCATAAGCAATTCAAACAATTCAACCATTTAAAACATGTTTATAAATAAACATGACCAACTAAGGTAAATTACCTTTATTGGAGCCAATCGTTAAAAGAATAACGATTTGGTATTTCACTGAAATTAAACCCAGTTTAATTTCATCAGTTAACAACAAATGTATAACTAGCAACCAGGCAGCCATCAGCAAACAAAGCACACAAAATAAAAATACCCAATTTATATAAAATATAAAAAGGGTAACTGAGTGAGTTTAACTCACCTTGATTTGATACCGTTGTTGAACGGTTGGTTTAATTAAATTAAACAAAGGTTTAATTTAATTAAAAATCCCAGATTCCAATCGCGTCCAGTCCTGTTCCATGTAAATTTCGTTGAGACGAGTCCAACACTCTTTGAATCGTCCAATTCTGGTGACATGTAAGTAAGTTATGGAATTATAAATATTCCCTAATTTCAATTATTAATTAGTTCTCTACTTAAGGTTTATTAAATAATTACTTGGGTAAAACAAATACTCGGGCCCAATTAAACGCCCTGCTTTCCATTCAGAATGATACTCTACCCCCGGTACTTCCTGGTTCAATTCTGTAAAAAAAAAAGAATGAGTTATCATCAATTTATCATATTTTAAATTAATAGTTAAACCCTTAATCAATATGTTACCTAGTCTAATTATGTTTTGATAACACAAACTAGACCGATTATCTTCACTACTGTTACTAAATTAAAACATAATTTATCATGACTCTTCCCTGATTCCGTTTGTTTCAGTACGTCTAACCCTATCTTCAGTTAACGATAACCTATAATCATCACGCCCAAATAAGGCTAATTATTATAATACAAACTTAATTACATTAGAAACTGTTGATCCATTTTTGAAATAACCATGGGCCGAATTCCCTTTTTCTTCTCTGCGACCACTGCTTCCGTCTCCTTTCATATTTACCTTTCGCAAATCAGCTCGCTCGAAGAAAATCACCACCGTACTGCCTTCCAGCATGCCCCTTATCTCCTGTTTGACGCCCCCCCTTCACTACCATATATCACTTCATCTTTTGAACCCTTCACAAACAAGAACTGCTCGCCCTCCCATACTTCAATAATCACACCACCGCCCATCATCCTCATCAACAGTCCACGCTCCGCCCCATACATGCTGACGCCCCCCTCTTCTTCTTCTTTTTTTTTTTTTTTCTTTTTTTTTCTTTTTTTCCCTATTGCTTAAAACAACCGAAAGAAAGAAATGAAGCACTGTTATTTATATGGGAGGATGTTGTGGGAAGCAAGGAAATATAGGTATAGTTTTTGCAGTACGGTATTAGAGTACCTGTTTGATTTTAAGTCTCTCAGAGCGTGGTCGGCAAGGTGTCTGTGTAGTGGTAGACAAAGAAAAGCAAATGTTGGGTGGCACGTTTCCTTGGACAACACGGATGCATAGTTTTATTCATATTATAAGGTACTAAACTTCGTCGTGGAGAAATCGTGTTATAAATCATTACAGAGGATTTTCGTTTACTGATAAAAAAGCTAATCTTGGTGTAAAACAATATTCCGGACCCAATGGGACAGGTTTCGTCGCAATCCGAGGTCGTATGAAAAAATTTCCTTTATAAAACCGGAAATGAGCACGCGTTTAATTTTTCCACGATCACCAGATAAATCAAATCCACTTGAGACTGCGAACATCGACAATAACTTTTCGATACGAACCCAATGGCACTAATTTCGTCGCATTCTGAGACTGTTGCCCCGGTAGGCTGTTTTTACCTCGAACCGCCCTACCCTTTTTAATGCCAAATTTCTCGATCTCTAAAAATAACAAACTATATACCTATCCTGACTCTAATCGACAATACGAACTCAACGGAACTGGTTTCGTGGCCTAATTCGATCGTCTGCTCAAGTTATGCTCGAATGTCCCTTTATTTATTTAATTACGCGCTATAGAAATTGAACGGGCGTTTACGGCTACCGTGGGCACATACGATATCGGTTTGCCACGCCATTTGACACCGTGCAATAATTTAACGATACGGTTCTAATGAAACTGATTTTGTCGAAATCTGAGTCCGTTTGCAAAACGGCTACTTTAACGGCCTATAATTTAATAACGATTTTCCATAGCGACTATTTCAAAATTTGATTTGACCATAACTATCAAACTATAACACGAAATCTAGATTTTTCTCTTTCATATGAAAATTATCGTCAATACGGTCCCAACGTGTCTTGTTTCACAGAAATCCGACTTATATCGAATCCTGTACTCTCAGTTGAAGTTCAAAACTCTATATTGCGAACTGCACGCCATTTTAAAGCTCGATTTATATTATATATAAATTATAACGTTCAACTTCGTTCTAAATAACGAATTCAATATTTAATTCCATTAATATTCCCAACATAATATTTAAAACTAATTTAAATATTCATATTCAAATGGTCGAAAAACACGGGTCGTTACATTCTTCCCCCCTTAAAATAATTTCGTCCTCGAAATTGCTAAAGTAAGAAAGAATGTTATAAGCTCGTTAATTTCAAATCTAATTTTACTATAAATTGAAACTCAATTTAATATCGTAAATAAATATTTTCAAAAATGTTGAAAATTTTCTAACACTTTAAACTTCCGAAAAATTTCGCCAGCATCTCCTCTGTACGGCTCAATCAGTACAACTCCAACTCGCCTTTCTAGGCCTTCTTCAATCCAAAAGAAAATGAAACAGCCAAGTGGCTTGCCAAATAGGCTCATAAATCACCAAACCCATATAAAAGTAAACGTGTACCTTTTTGTCGGGCATATCATTATATCCTTTCCATTTGCTACCCTGTCAGCATATACAAATGCATTCTCCAACCAAAATTCCAATTTCATCCTTCGAACTAAATTCTTCACGTGTCCAAGCCAAATTCCATTCTTGACTCAATTTCCATCCATCATCAATTTCAACTCTTAACTTACCAGTCCAACACCATTTCAGATTCCTGTCTCGCAATTCAAAATCTGGTTCTGCTCGATATATCATATCCCGATTCAATTTCCAGTTAATTGGTTTCAATTCATTTCATATTTGCTTTCACAAATTTCTATTTGATTTTGTCCTTGTTCAAACAATTTCCCTGGGAGTTTTCAAACAGTTCAGCTCTTTTCAAAAATCAAATATTTCTTTTCAGGATTTAAAACAACTTGTTTCTCTCAAAGCAATTCAAAACAAAATCTTTGGTAGTAATCCGTCACTTAGAATTCGAAAATGAACACCGATGATGTCCGGATCATCATCGGAATCTATTTTCCATCTATTGAAGTGAGTTCAATACTATATAACTTTCAAAACCATTTCTAAACACTTTCATTTTGAAATCCATTTCAAAATATCCCTTTCAAATGCTTGTAACAAATTTAAAATCTCCCAGGATTTTAAAATTCTCATATATTCAATTCAAGTTCATATGCAATCATCTTTCCCATTTTAAGGAATTTTAATTCCAATTCTGATTTAGATTTCAGATTTAATTCATCTAATTCCATATATTATATTGATATGAATTCTGGTTGGTTATTTATATAATCATTCCATTATAACACATCCAATATACTATAATACTCCAAATATTAATCATTCTTTTATATCAAAATATAATTTGGGTAAAATTATTTCATTTACCCTCTTTTCAAAACATATCGTGTCGAATTATTCTGTTCAAGAGTTTAGAAACACTTATCGACACAGTTTGCATTACTGTATCGACCAGAATTCATAAACTACTCGACAAACCAATCAACACAATATAAGTAATAATTTTTTTGTATAAAATCTACAAATACGTTCACTCGTATACATACACTCAAACTCAGTCTAGGGTATTGCTAACCCCATCTCTACTGAGTCACACCACAGAGCCAAGGTAATTACTTAACCAATAGCTCTGATACCACTGTAAAGAACCGGGATTTTCGACTCCGAAAATCAACATCAAACTACCATGTTGACTATTCAGACATCGAACATTCCAGATCATTTATAGAAAGAATTTAGAGGGTGAGATAAGAAAGAAAGAAATATTAGAGCAGAAGAAGAAGAACACAACACAACACAGAGTCTCACATCGCAGCGGAACAAATTATAATACAGAAATAACCTTTATTGAAAGCTTTTGAAATACTTACAATATCAGAGTACACATTTGGACAGTGTTGCTAGTCTGTCCTCATATAACACACAGCGGAATAATAATATCATACGTCTGGACTCTTCCAGCTCGCCTCTTCACAGCAGTCGATAACCTGAACCTGTACAACCCGGTCTAACCCGAGCATTTACAAAACACCGGGTCGGTCTGGTGAACCAGAGTGAGATAAACTCGCACAGTAATAAGGGTGAATCATCCAATTATGATTTTATAGTTCAAGCATCCTTTCAAAAGGAAAGGATAATCGTAAGACCAAATCCACACATAAATACGGACGGTTTTTACCTTACGATAGCCCAAAACAGTTTTGAAAACAATATCCTTTCTGATATTATAATAATGTCTAAATACAAGTAAATAACAGTCTAGTGGAACGCTTGCATCTCACGCTCCGCATATATAGTATACAATCAAAACCCGCAGGCGCTTATTGGAAATTAGATTCCGACCTTGACAAGGTATGGGACCACCTGCCGATAGTGTATCTCTAGAGACGAATACACTGGGTTCAACAAGAACTTCTTGCAACCCGGCCCTCACATGACCGACCACTCATTTCGCTTGAGCGTATCGAATGTATATCACCGACGGTTGGGATCAGCAACCGCCTCCCGAAAAGGGACAGCATCGAAACATAGATTTAAGAAACAAATAGGACTTCCTCTAGATAGGTGATCATACACCCTAATGGGAGCGACCCACATAGCCATGCTGCCTGCCCGATTTTTGTCATTTCCCAGTTGATGAGGCTTGAGGTCAGAGTCTATTCTTAAACATCTGATCGCCATTTACTTTGAATGCCACATCGTCAGATCCGCCAGATATCACTAATTGACGTCCACAAAAATACTCTAGCTGAAAGCTAGAGAATGGCAATTCCCTGCCAACAACTATCGTACGTTTGAAGAAATCAACGTACATGACCTTTTGGAAATACTCTGTCAGACATCCGTCCATATACGTCATCCAGGAACAGGATGAACCGAAGGCACTTTCCTACCGCATCCAATATATAGGAATCACCCCATGGATCAGTAGCGAGAAGTCCTTGCAATCCGTAGATTCCAACTACGACAGAATCACAGTTTATCTCTGCTTGCCAGGCAGAGAATATTAGTGGTTCCTCCGTTTATGAAAATCCACGGTCTTCAATGCTCCATCTCAAACATCTTCTGAGATCTTCACGTATTTGTTGGTCGGAATGGTTTCCGAATATAAATTCGATCCCGGTCTTTCCGTACCAACACTCGTATTGGTCAGATTTGATAGTCGGTGTTTTAACTATCAAAATATACAGTGTTTCAAACATGACACTCCAATGAGTTCACTGGATCAGTATTTAGCATCATTTGGCCTTTGACAAACTAATTTCCTTTTTGTTAAATTGAAACTTCCAATTCTTTTAATATTCAAAAATATGATATTTGAATAACTCTAATTTCAATTAACTAACATTCGACTTACTCTATTCGCTCGACTCTAGATCACAGCGATCACAATGGTTACGCCTGAATCCCTCAGGAAAACATCCGACCGCCGTAGGCTATCTGCAGCCCTGCGAATTACGCCAGCAGTCGTAAGCAATGGCAACTTAGCCGAATAATTATGTTTGGCTAATTCTATCTTGAATAACTATATTCAATTACCCACTTAAATCTTCTTTCAAATCATCTTTTAAATTCGGAAATCCATTAGTTTTAACAAAGGAATTTATAACACATATGTTATAATAATAGCGTTATAACTACTATTTAGATTTACCAAGCAACAGCGCTATAATCGCTGTTTAGGTTTACAACTCATTTACTATAGCAAAAGCGCTACAATCGCTATATTAGATTTACAAAACATGTATTATAACAACAGTGCTAAAATCGCTGTTTAGATTTTCAAAACATATCCACTAACGTCTCTTACGATTTACCAACTAATACTATCTTCAGATAATCCCGACGTTGTTCAAGTTGGGGTATTTTAATTACCTCTCAGACCTTGATCAATCAACGGTCTTATCCTCAGATAAATATCAGTTATAATCAATGCCAAAATCCCATTTATAACTCTGGTTTATAATAAGCTCTTTTATCGTAATCTCCTTTCACTTAATTCATATAATTGGGTACGTTTATTTCCTTTCACCATTCAATTGGCTTGCATCTCACATTCGGTAACTTTTTAAATGAATTCCCATTTACAAATATATTCCTAAATTTATCATTAATTAAATCATAACTTATTTCAACCATTAACTACTTTAGTAGTTAATCCCTTCATTAACTAAATTAAATATTAAATCCCCTTTTAATCCTTATTTAAATTCAAACAATATTCATTTAACTATTTTAGTCAAAACACATTTAACTTGATAAACAATTCTAATTCCAAACAGTCGATTTAATTAACTCAAAAACTTGATTATCTCATTAACTGATTTCAACAATCCTCGCTTTAAATTAATCAAAAATATAATTAATTTAGATAGATTCTAATTATTTGTTTTCTTTACAAAACAAATTTTCCAAGGTTTAACCATTTAATTCATTTCTTATTCTTCAACTGGTAAATCTGATTAACATCAACATCTGCTTTGCAAAATAACTTCGTAACAAATCAGAGTCTTAAATAAATAAAATATTTATTTAATTCTCTTAAATAACTTTATTCAAAATGATATAATTCAAATCTAACTCTGGTTATAAAATAAATTTTTTTATAACCTCAACTATATTGATTCATCTGACGGTGAATCAATATCTATAACTCGATTGGTTTTAAAGGCCATACTCTGCCAAACACTTAACCAATATCGCCCATTGGTTTAAACCAAACAGATGTTGAACATTCAATAATCCATTATCAAATCAACCCCAACAGGACAGTTCATATATGGTAATATGAAAATAAATAATATATATTTGAGGAATCCGGTTGGATCCCTCCAACCTGTTCTTCCCTGTATTCAAATGGTTATCTCAAATCAGACGGTTCAGTTTTGTTTAACTGATAAATTAAATAACGACCGTTTATCATCAACCATAAGCAATTCAAACAATTCAACCATTTAAAACATGTTTATAAATAAACATGACCAACTAAGGTAAATTACCTTTATTGGAGCCAATCGTTAAAAGAATAACGATTTGGTATTTCACTGAAATTAAACCCAGTTTAATTTCATCAGTTAACAACAAATGTATAACTAGCAACCAGGCAGCCATCAGCAAACAAAGCACACAAAATAAAAATACCCAATTTATATAAAATATAAAAAGGGTAACTGAGTGAGTTTAACTCACCTTGATTTGATACCGTTGTTGAACGGTTGGTTTAATTAAATTAAACAAAGGTTTAATTTAATTAAAAATCCCAGATTCCAATCGCGTCCAGTCCTGTTCCATGTAAATTTCGTTGAGACGAGTCCAACACTCTTTGAATCGTCCAATTCTGGTGACATGTAAGTAAGTTATGGAATTATAAATATTCCCTAATTTCAATTATTAATTAGTTCTCTACTTAAGGTTTATTAAATAATTACTTGGGTAAAACAAATACTCGGGCCCAATTAAACGCCCTGCTTTCCATTCAGAATGATACTCTACCCCCGGTACTTCCTGGTTCAATTCTGTAAAAAAAAAAGAATGAGTTATCATCAATTTATCATATTTTAAATTAATAGTTAAACCCTTAATCAATATGTTACCTAGTCTAATTATGTTTTGATAACACAAACTAGACCGATTATCTTCACTACTGTTACTAAATTAAAACATAATTTATCATGACTCTTCCCTGATTCCGTTTGTTTCAGTACGTCTAACCCTATCTTCAGTTAACGATAACCTATAATCATCACGCCCAAATAAGGCTAATTATTATAATACAAACTTAATTACATTAGAAACTGTTGATCCATTTTTGAAATAACCATGGGCCGAATTCCCTTTTTCTTCTCTGCGACCACTGCTTCCGTCTCCTTTCATATTTACCTTTCGCAAATCAGCTCGCTCGAAGAAAATCACCACCGTACTGCCTTCCAGCATGCCCCTTATCTCCTGTTTGACGCCCCCCCTTCACTACCATATATCACTTCATCTTTTGAACCCTTCACAAACAAGAACTGCTCGCCCTCCCATACTTCAATAATCACACCACCGCCCATCATCCTCATCAACAGTCCACGCTCCGCCCCATACATGCTGACGCCCCCCTCTTCTTCTTTTTTTTTTTTTTTCTTTTTTTTTCTTTTTTTCCCTATTGCTTAAAACAACCGAAAGAAAGAAATGAAGCACTGTTATTTATATGGGAGGATGTTGTGGGAAGCAAGGAAATATAGGTATAGTTTTTGCAGTACGGTATTAGAGTACCTGTTTGATTTTAAGTCTCTCAGAGCGTGGTCGGCAAGGTGTCTGTGTAGTGGTAGACAAAGAAAAGCAAATGTTGGGTGGCACGTTTCCTTGGACAACACGGATGCATAGTTTTATTCATATTATAAGGTACTAAACTTCGTCGTGGAGAAATCGTGTTATAAATCATTACAGAGGATTTTCGTTTACTGATAAAAAAGCTAATCTTGGTGTAAAACAATATTCCGGACCCAATGGGACAGGTTTCGTCGCAATCCGAGGTCGTATGAAAAAATTTCCTTTATAAAACCGGAAATGAGCACGCGTTTAATTTTTCCACGATCACCAGATAAATCAAATCCACTTGAGACTGCGAACATCGACAATAACTTTTCGATACGAACCCAATGGCACTAATTTCGTCGCATTCTGAGACTGTTGCCCCGGTAGGCTGTTTTTACCTCGAACCGCCCTACCCTTTTTAATGCCAAATTTCTCGATCTCTAAAAATAACAAACTATATACCTATCCTGACTCTAATCGACAATACGAACTCAACGGAACTGGTTTCGTGGCCTAATTCGATCGTCTGCTCAAGTTATGCTCGAATGTCCCTTTATTTATTTAATTACGCGCTATAGAAATTGAACGGGCGTTTACGGCTACCGTGGGCACATACGATATCGGTTTGCCACGCCATTTGACACCGTGCAATAATTTAACGATACGGTTCTAATGAAACTGATTTTGTCGAAATCTGAGTCCGTTTGCAAAACGGCTACTTTAACGGCCTATAATTTAATAACGATTTTCCATAGCGACTATTTCAAAATTTGATTTGACCATAACTATCAAACTATAACACGAAATCTAGATTTTTCTCTTTCATATGAAAATTATCGTCAATACGGTCCCAACGTGTCTTGTTTCACAGAAATCCGACTTATATCGAATCCTGTACTCTCAGTTGAAGTTCAAAACTCTATATTGCGAACTGCACGCCATTTTAAAGCTCGATTTATATTATATATAAATTATAACGTTCAACTTCGTTCTAAATAACGAATTCAATATTTAATTCCATTAATATTCCCAACATAATATTTAAAACTAATTTAAATATTCATATTCAAATGGTCGAAAAACACGGGTCGTTACATCTACTTTAGAGGGCAACTCGGTATCTCTTCGAAGAATCCCCATGCTTTAGACATATCCGTGCAAGCTTATCATTTTCAATCGTTGATGTAATAGAATCGCTTGGATTCTCCAAAATTGTGACATTTTCAAACTCGTCTGGAGCCTGGTTGTCTCCAACTCCTCCCTCTTCTTCCTCATCCAAAGAGACGTCACCTTCGGATGATGCTCCATTTTCTTTGACCCCTGGTTCGTAGTTCGAACCTGCACTATTCCAACCTGAATCTGAAGTAGAGGAATAGTGGGATTCTCAGATGTTCTTACAGCTTCTCTTCTCTCTGCTAATCTAGATGAGCGTCTCTCAGTCATAACTATTGTACTATGGAAGAAACAATAGCTGGAATTAGAGCAAAGTTGCCCGTATTCCCCTGTGCATGTGTCTAGACTAAGATGAGCAATGGTGTACAATACTGAAATAAGAGAATACAAGATTAATAGAAAAGTGGTTATATATTCGCTAAAGTCCAAACGATCAAGTTATGAAGGCTCTTTCCCAACTGTTCATAAAGCCACAAGCCACAAGTAATGCTAATTAAGTTGGTTGAATCGTTCATATGTTTCATATTAGATGACCGCGGACCAGTTCATATATATATATATATCATAATTAGATTGGTTCGGATGTCATTTATAAAAGTGGATCAGTTTGAGAGTCCATAGTATGAACGGATCAGCTCTAGTGCTTTTCCTGAGCAGATCGGTTCAGAGAGTGAGGATGAAAGGGATCGGATAGGGCTGCAAGAAGAAGATATCATTCGGATCGGCTAACACTAGACCGAACCGCATCAACCCCTCTGAAATCCAAAACCTATCCTCTCCAACCAATATCATCTACTCTGATCTGACCCGACATTGCATACCCTATCCCAAGCGCACTGAGATCATCCGATCCGCCTCAAACTAATCCCATTCCTCTTTCTCTTCCCCTTCTTCATCCTCTCCATTTATCCAACAACACCAAGCCCATCTCCTTTCAAAAAACCCATTCATTTTTAGGAGTTCCATCACAGCGAAGTATCCATGTATCAATGTGTTCATCACTGGTACAGTCCCCTTCCATGACCGCCTCGAGGCAGCAACGATGTTGCCAGCGACGATGGCGATGGAGCAAAAGGCACAGCGCCGCGCTTGGTGTGACATCAAGTAAAATCGTTTAAATCGCTTCCAAACTTGAGTTTAAATCGATCGAAACTGAATTAATCAAAGATCTAAAACCGCCTTTGATTTGATTTTGAAACTTGGAAAGACTTTTTAAAGATTGGGGAGCTAGGGTTTTTGCGATTGGAAAGGGTTCGCTGAATATGAATACTCGGCGGGAGAAATGAGAATGAGTGGGGGGAGATGACCTTATATATGAGATATTGAGGGCTATTCGTATTCCCCGATGCGATGGGTTTATTCGAACCACTGCCCCCCAAAGCAACAACGGCCCAAAGAGCGGGCTATTCGGATGCACGAGTGAATATAATGAATCAACTCGATCCGCTATTCAAGCCTTAACCTAAGGTGATATACTTGGATTCAAACCAGATCGAAGACAAAGGAAATTTAGACAATTTATCTAGAAATGCAATCTGTATAAGATTACCTGGAAGCAATGCTCCACTCTTAAATAGAAACAGAAGTTAGTTGAAAGCAAAAGGGATGATTCGAATATCCAATGTCCTATTTATATACCCCAGGAGATGCGACTTAATGAAACATCATCACTTTACAGACAAACAGAAACATTTATTCAATGACATTAATCCAGAATTCAATGAATAGACAATTTCGAGGGGGCAAAATGTTAGCCCGCTTTGTGATCGGGCTCCACAAAATTAATAAATTGCTCAACAAATGAGTCTAAAGGAAGGATGCGTAGCAGATCTTCGAATCGGTTCGGAGACCCTCGAACTGATTCCCTCTCTTTCCAAGGTTAGCAGTCCAAAAAATGGCATGTAGGAGGCGTAATCGGATCAGTTCGGAGTTTACCGACTCGAACCACCTATTTGAACACCGATTCGATCCAAGAACCAGAAGCCGCAGCAGTCACAACCCATGATCCCTTCAAATGCGGAGCGGTCCTATATCCACTCTCCCACGATCACCCACGAACATGGTATGCTAGCACCATCTTAGGGCTTCTGAACCGACTTTGAAGGAATGAATGACACGTATATCCGAACAGGAGGCCCTCCAAAGGAATTTTCTGCCTATAAATACACCATTAAACTCTCATTTGAAAGGATCTTTTGGCAAATTGTTGACCCTCTCCTCCATAGAAACCGAATTTCACTATTTTATTCATATCATTATCAACATTTAGAGCATATTTCATTAAAGATTGAGTGAAATTAATCATTGTAAAAGTGAGTTTGAGTGAAAACAACCATTGTATTTGTATTTTAATCATCAATCAACGAGGTATAAAGTGGACGTAGGCTCTTTAATGCCGAACCACTATAAATCGTGTGTTCTCTTTGTTTTTCTCTTTCAATTATTATTGAATTAGGTGTTAGAACCATTTTTGGATCTAACATAAACCAGTCAGAAAATTCTTTACTGAGATCTCTGTTTGGATGTTCACGTTCATAAACAATGTATATATAAATAAAATATTACATTAGATTATACACACGCAAGCACTATAGAAATGAACGAAACACTAATTAATATTTTAGATTACTTAACAAATGGTGCAACTTTGGCACAATTTAAAAGAATATAAGTGTGTGCTTAATGAAGATCTTTATCATCTAGCCATATGTCTACACATTTCCCAAAAGGTCGATCATGTTGTCTAAAAATAGATAACACTATTTGAGATGATTCTTGTTCATTACCTTCGTCATTACGAGGAACACTTTCAAACGATATATTCACATGGTCACTGAAATAATGAGAGAAAAGGTACGAAGCTTCTTCTTTGATGTAAGATTTACATATTAAACCTTTAACTCGTGTTTTTTGTCTCACTTTTTTCTTTAAATGATTCAGATATCTATGGAAAATTAATTTACATTTTCATATTTTAACTGCAATTAAATTAATAAGTAACATATTATATATACCTCTCAAACGGAAACATCCATTTATATTGGACGGGACCTCGAAGTCGCGCGTCAGTTGGGAGGTGAACAGGTAAATGCTCCATTACATTAAAAAAACTGATGGAGATTATTTTCTCTAATTTGCAGAGCAATATAGGAACATCTACTTCAAGTTTACGTAAACATCGCACATTTAGAGTATTTGAACAAATCTCTTTATAGAACATACAAAGCTCCATTACTACCTTACAAACTTTTAACGACGGTAGTTCTTTGAACATAATGGGAAATAAATGCTCCATCATAATGTGACAGTCATGACTTTTCATTCCGCTCGGTTTACTATCTTTAAAGTCAACACATCTACGAAGGTTTGATGAAATCCCATCAGGAAATCTTAACCCTTCAACCAATTTTAACACAACTTTAACGTGATTATTATCTAATTCACAACATGGTTTGAATTTTTTACCATCATTTGGTTTCATACGAAGCTTGGGACGTTTGCATAAATCTTCTATATCTTTCTTTGATTTCAAATCATCTTTAGTCTTCCCTCTGACATTCAAAATTGTGTTAAAGACATTATCAAATACAATTTTCTTTGGTTTCAAAAAAATATTCAATTGTAAAATGTTCAACTCCAAAAACCGAATTCTTATTTGAAATTCGTCACCTTCTTATATGGTATACAAACCATAAAGTATATATATTAATTTTTCAGAAGTTCTTATAAATGCCGAGATCATCTAATATATAGGTCCTTTCCTACACAAATTAGAGAGGCTCGTATATGCCTTCAAAAAAGCCACGTGTAGGTACTCAAATGGAACGACTCCTTCTAGGGTATGCACAAAAACTACGGGATTGACATTAGTCTGGCTTATCTCTTGAATATATCATTGGAACCAAACAGGAAAGCTCATGCTTAAATATCTATAATATTGATGTTACTACTAATTATAATCCTAGTTTCAACCCCATTACTATTCACTTTTTTTCTAGTTTCTACCTTTCATAAATTACTTATCGTCGCGTAATCCATGGTTAAGATTTGTTAATGACTCCCTATTAGATAGTTAACTCAATTAGAAAAATGAATTGTGTTACGAATGTACTCGACTCATATTGTATTTAGATTTTGATTTTTGTGTGTGTGTGTGTTTATGAAAATATGAATACACTCTCTCCTTAATTAGGGAAAATTTTGCTTTGATAAAAAGTGTATCGACCTACTAATTTCAACTTTTTGATTTAACCAATAAAGGTGGGAAAATCTCAAAATATAAAAAAAAAGGTTATTATGTAAATTTTACAAGAAAAAGAAATTTTTACTATAACTTTGCAGACTCACAATAGAAGGGAACAAACATATAATACAGACAACACGTCGTATCTAATCGAAATCCAAACCACACAATCATGTCTATTATAACCAATACCAAATACACATTTAATGCTAAATGTTTATTCGTATACAATTTATATAAAAATGCAATGTCGTCATTGTCTGTACCGTCAAACATCAATTGACCTGTAATGTTTAACTCTATAAACCTAGTAATGATAATATGTATATATATATATTATAAACCTAATAATGATTATATATATATATATATATATATATATATATATATATATATATGGGACACACATAGAGATGCCATATAATAGTCTGAATGAATAAAGAAAACCTATGTTATTTTATCATATATAATGATTGTACTCATAAAATGCTATGATTAACAACGGTACAAATAATATGCCACAACATGTGTATGTGGGTTACAATGTAATGGATCTTATGGCTCACCAACACTAGAGGGATGTAGATTGTTTATAATTTTTTAATTATTTCTTACTTGTTTTGAAATTTATATCAAACCACAGATTATCAATAAGAAATCACAAGTGCAATCAAGTAATAATAAAATTTAAAGTAAAAGAAATGACACAAGAAATTTTACATTGGGTTGGTTAACTAATCCTACATCAAGTACCATACAATAATATACATATTAGTTTTCAATCACTTACCTTAACTAGTAGCAATGAAACTAAAACACAATCTCGATTACAAGACTACGAGATACACCTTCCTATATCACGATTCGGAGGTAAACTCCCTTGAGTTACCAAACAGAAAGACCACCCAATAAATTTAGCTGGGCTACTAAGCTGTGACGATTTGTATTTTTGACCGTTTAGAAACATTAAAATAAATAATAAAATTCGAATAAAATTTTTCTATGAACTAAAATTTACAATTTCATTCATTTAATATGTAATTTAGTTAAGTAAATCGTAATAGCATGAAAATAATTAATAAATTTGTAACTTATTTTTTTTTATTATATGGAGCCTTTTTATACATTTGGTTGTTACTATGAATTTAAAAATTGTTATTTATTTTTCTTATTAATTTGAATCTTTGGTAACTTTAATTATTTATTAAATTTAATTGTAGTTTAGTTAGCATGAAATTTTAAATTTAAAATGGTAAAGATCTAGTTTGTAATTAATGTATTACTATCAGAAAACATACAATATTCATGAAATAAAATGTATGTTTTAATTAAATAAAAATAATGGTTTTTGAAAAGTAAATTGAGGGTGTTAATATTTTGCGTAAGTATAATTCAATAAAAAGAATAAAACTGAATTTCGAAATAACAAATATACAATCATTAAACTACACTCATATGCAGTAACTTAACATTAATATAATGACAAAAAAATTGTATAGAATTGGGGTTTAGGGGTTTTTAGTAGTTGCATTGAATATAATGGTATAGAACTCCTATATTTCAATATATAGGAAGATATATTTTTGGTTAGAAACAAAAATAGATTTTTAGGCCTTTATACCTCTTTGGTCCAACAACTCTATCATTTTTTTATAAATAGATTGCCATATGAAACATTAGCAGCTTCCATCTCTTCTCAAATGTAAGATTTTCATCCTTGCTCTCAAAATTCCTTAATCACTTGCTAATGATGATTATGAAATCAAATTAAATAATGATTAAAATTCACTATTTAAACTATATCATATTAGGTACCACTGGGAAGCCCTTTGATGAACGGACACTGCGTTTGTAATTCGTTTTTGATTTCGTCACGCTGTTTGGTTAGAAATTAGCAATTGATGTTAACCTCTCCTTGGTATTTGTGGATTCAACGGTTTATCGTCAATGATTGGATGACCAGAGGTTACCATTACAAAGAGGTGGTCAAGGGAATTTTGTCTGTGCAATTGAATCGATAAGATAAGCGATCAGTTAGCCGGAATCAGCCAATTTCCAAACTGTTTTTACCTCAATGACATGACTTTTTGGTATGACCGTTGGTGGTGCCGTTTTGGGGAAAGGTAGAGGAAGGTACATTGATCACAATGGTATGATTAAATCGGAAGTGGTTGTAGCACCTGCGTCGTTTAGTTGAAAGGGATGCAACTACTCAAATTATGATTCGGTGATTTAGGTATTACGCAAGAGATAAGGGTAGAATCCTAACATGTTATTCTCCTATTGTTCAACATTTATTTTTTTCATTTTATATTAATTTAAAATCAATACCTCCTACATTAATATATTTTTCATACAAGGTCTGATTGACACATGATTTCCGCCACTAGACTCATATCAAAATTTCAGACAACATGTAACTTATTTGGCATAGATTGCAGGTTGTAAGAAAATTTGCGTTTGTTTGGAATTTAAATTGGCTTAAAATCATAGATAATGTTTAACACCCCCAAAACGGTGTATTCCTGTAGGTTCCTATATTTTCGAAAGGTTTAGCTCAGGTTAAGATACCGCTTTTGTTATAAACTCTTATTAAGTGCTTTTGATGACTCCCAAAAGTAGATTCCTGTAAAAAAACAAGATATAGTGATAGGATACAAGTAGAACATGGGCCGAAAGACCATCTGAATGGAGCTTTCATTCTCTAACGTGCTAGATTCGGTTGATGATTTCCTGTTGGTTTCAAAACTATTCTTTCCGCCAGACCGCAAGTCCTTCGTGTATGTTTTGAGATTCTTAATGTTCCTGTGAAGAATTACCAAGTAAGCCTCTTAAGTAATGTTTCAAAGGGATCATAAAAGGGTCTTTCGGTCTTATGAAAGGTTCTCAGAGTTCTTGCCAATTTGAATCATCTTATGAAACCATCATTTAACTATAAGTTTATATGGTTTCAGATATTCCAATCTCAAAATAGCTGTAGTTAACTTATTTCAATACTTAAGACCTTTCAGATCTTTCGAAAAGTGTTTCAACTAGACTTTTATCTTTTGTGCAGTTTCCTTGACAATCCTGCAAAGTTATAAGGAAAAATAATATAATAATTAGGAAATTTTCCATTTAAAATGCTTGACTATATCTCTTTGTTGATAACTTCTGAAGTTACTGAATTTTTCCCAATTTGATTTGAAAATTAGGGTTTATAACTCAAACTTATAGATATACAAGATTGGGAACGAGAAATCTAATCTCGATTCTAGAACCCTAGGGTTATATTTAGAGGTGCAGGTTAGCCTCTCTTTATCATATGTGTTTCGTCCTTGCTTTTCTGCGAAAGCTCGTATGAAAGTTCGGTAAAGGCGCCTTCCATTGGTCTCTGAAAGAGTGATTATAGTGCCGCTGTGGTACTTTGCTAAGGGCCTCTTCCAGAGCTACAAGTTTTGGACGGTTCCTAGAGAAGTAAGCATGTATGAGCTCCCGACTTTTGATGTCGCTTATGCCATCTTATTCCTTCGTACACGAGGACCACTTATGATGATTATCTTGTGGAGGCTCAAGCTCTTCGATATTTTCCCTTCCAGTAACCTGATAAGTATACAAGTTTAGTTGTATACGCCTGAAGATAATAATTCTGGTGGCCACTCAGGTTATGCTGACATAGGCTTCCTTTGAGGAATAGAACCATTTTCTTTCTCCTATTCAGATTCTGAAAGCATAGGTTGAAGAATTGTTACTTATTGTGCCGAAGGCCTGTTATCCTTAGCATCCCTTCACCATAGTTGCGAGACTCGGTTTCTCCTTTGTTATTTTGGTGTTAACAATTACCCTCCAATGATAGAAGGTTGTTCTTGACTTTTCAAGTCAACTGCTCCAATTTCCTAGGTATGTGCCATTCTTCCTACCTCTTGATATTCCTATCTGGATAGTTAGATCTGGATCAACAACTACTTTCACTTCTTTCATCTTCCTTGTTTTTATAAATAGTGTACTTTCTCTTTCTTCCTGTTTACCTATAAATATTATTACAAAATCCTAGCATCAAATCTTACCAAAGAATCTTAATTTCTCGGAGTCATCTCAATTACTAATTCAATGTAAATATTATATCTTCTACTCTGACTTCATAATCAACCCTTAGATTTCGATTTATTTAGGGTTTGAGGCCCCTTTGATTTTGTGTACGAAAGTCAAATAATTGACTTGTGTCGAAATCGATTAATAGTGTCAATTATGAAATATTTACGGGCTCGTGAATTTCGATATTGATTTGACACTTTTCAATTTTAATCCGATTTTCTTATGTTTAGACATATTTTCTATGCATTTAACATGCCTTTTCAGATTGAAACCTATTTGAGCTAATCTACGATTCATTTGAGTGATTTAGATATGTCTAGGCCTCCGGTTCTGGGCCCAATAATCATAATATGATTAAGTAATTACTTAGTAAATACCAACCATGTTGCTTCCTAATTTTCTAAGATAATGACTTTTTTTTAATCCTCGGCTGTCATTTCATCCAGAAGCACTCATGTTTAATTATTTTATTTAATCGTTTCATAATGCTCTAGGGAGAAATGGTTTACAAAGTCTTTTCTACAATTTTTTTTAAGTATTATTACTATCATAACCATAAAACAATATCATTTGGCAGTGTCTTGGGTAAGAAAAAGGGTGCTCAAAATAATTCCCCGAAGACCACCCCCGCCGCTGGTGAATCTTCCTCACTTCCTCTAAAAAAGGTGACGAAGAAGGATGAAATTTTTTGTTGTCGTTAACACTACAAGAAAACACTGAATTAGCGTCAAATTTTTGCAAGCGGAATTTTCCGTCGCTAATTTGCGACGGATTTCCATGTGATTTGCAATGGATGGTTTTTTGTATTTTTAAACTTTTTTCTTTTATTTATTACCGTCGTATTCTGTCATCCCTCACTAATCCGCCGCAAATTGCGTCAAATTACCAACAGAAAATTGCTGCTGCTATTTTCCGCTGCAAATACAAGTAGATTACTGACGAATATTAATAGAAGCTATTTTGCAGCAGAATTCCAACAAATTTGCCAGAGATGTTTATATTATTTTTCTAAGATATACTTTAGTGTTATTTTTTTGATAATTATTAAAATTTTCAATAATTAACAATTAATTTGTTCTATTAATGATTTATAAGTAGTAATAAAAAATAATTTACGTTCTATATTAAATAATTTATATATTTGCTTATATAGAATTAGAAAAATAATCTTTGCTCATAACCGATGTAATTACTATATTCTCAATTAAGTTCTCTGTTTTCATCACAAATTTCAGTCAGTATGCTAGTATATTTTACGCTAAATCTTAAAATTTTAATTATCCTTTTATATTTATTATCCTAAATAATGAAAATATCAATTTATTATAATAATTATTTAATAATTAATCATAAAATTTAATACTTAGAGATTATATCTATCACTCAATAATTAATTTTAAATAATTGTATTTAATAGTTACAGTTGTTTAATTAAGAGCTAACCATACAATGAATTTTTAGAAATTAATTTAATACTAAATGTAAGACAGCAGATTTGCAAGAGATGTTTATATTATTTTTCTAAGATATGATTTAGTGTTATTTTTTAATAATTATTAACATGTTCAGTAATTAATAATTTATTTGTTCTAATTAATGATTTATAAGTAATAATAACTAATAATTTACGTTCTATAATAAATAACTTATAATCATTGCTTATTTAGAATTAGCAAAATAATCTTTGCTTATAACTAATGTAATTACTAAATTCTTTATTAGGTCTTCTGCTTTCATCATAAATTTCAGTAAGTATGCTAGTATATTTTATGCTAAATTCCAAAATTTTAAATTGTTCTTTTATAATTATTCCCTTAAATAATGAAAATATCAGTTTAATAATTATTTAATAATTAATAATAAAATTTAATACTAATGAAATGATATCTAGTACTCAATAATCAATTTTAAATAATTGTATTTAATAATTACAGTTGATAATTATAGTTGTTATTTATATTTTATAATTACAGTTGATAATTCTTCCCCGATCTCGCCAACTTTGTTTCTTGATGTTTTCTTCAGTCCATACCTAAATTTTCATGCGATTTTCATGTACAAAAGACTAAGATTAAATGAGGTTATCTTCTTCTTTTTTTTCATCGGTTAAGTATTATTGGTCGATTAAGTTTTTTTGTTAGAGATTGATCAATTCTATATTTTTGATCATTTGATTTTATTTTCTAATGTTAGGGATTTATTTAGAAATTAATCTTCACTTTGATTTCAAAATCGCTTTCGATTTAGATTACGATCTCGAAATTAGAGTAGATTTCAATTTCGAAATCAAAATCTAACCGTATTTCAAACTTGTTTTCAATTTCTAAATCTATTTCGATTTATGATGACTAACCCTTAGTTTGTCTGAGGAGCCGAACTGTATCTTAAATAATTTCAATGATCCGTGCAGTTCAAAATGTGTTAAGAGTAAATATATGGGAATCAAAATTGAAATTGCCTTTTCATTGTGTCCAGATAAAATTCTAGGATAGCAGATCCATTTACGACAGTTGGGCTGATAATTCACCTAAGTATTGTAAAAGTGACAGATCTTTCAAAACATTTGTTAGAGAAAATGTTGTAATTGATATTTCCATATAACGTTCTCCGTACAAATGTTATAAATTGAAAAAAATCCACAATGTTTGCTATAATTGTCGTGGTAAACAACTGTTAACTATGATTTTTTTTTTTTACATTGTATTATATATCCTTTTCATAATAATGTAATATTATTGAAATACAAAACAATGAAATTTTTAAAAGTTGTAAATTTACGTATTCAACAATATTTATCAAATATTGTGAACTCAAAGTTAAGCAAAAACAAAAAGGACAAGTTGTAAATTCTATTTATTTTTTGTGTTGCAACATCCACAATTTATATTAAAAATCGTGTTTATTTTTTATTTTTATACATAACAACTTTTAGTTGGTGTTATTAATTCTCGTATTTGAACGATGTATTGTTAGCATTGTCATAAGTATCTTTTTAAAAATTGACAGAAAATGTAAACAACCTGCAAAAATAAAATCATTAAAAATCAAGAAAACATAAAAGTATTGAATCACAACAGCGAATACAATGGAAAATCAGAAAATACGAATATTGGATGTTAAAATTTGTATACGAAAAAAATCGCTTTTGGACATTGAATCTTAAAAAAAATCTAGGAAATATTGAGAATTTTAAAAGGAAAAAACTTGAGAAATGATTTTATATTAAGTCTGTTTGTTTGGCATCCAAAAGTTTCAAATCTAGAAAAAATCGTTAAGATTTACTTCAAAAAGTTTCTTGTATTATCAACAAGCATTTAGGTGTATTTCCTAAATTACCCATTCTTGAAGCTACATATATTCATTACCAATTGCTACAAATCATTTCTCCTACATCCTAATCAATCCACGTTCTAAAATTGAACGAGCCTCAACCACTGGATCTGTAATCTAACTAGTGATCCATGTCAACAGAAGAAAGCAGCCTCAACCATCCGATCTCTAACCCAACTAACAATCCGCGTCACCCAAAAAATGATTCTTCATAATTCTTATCGTTCGTTTCCTCATTCATTCATAAAACCCTAACATTTTCCTAATTAAAAAAAACGCATTCGTATTGTGCGAAGACGAAGAAGCCTGAAACCTTAAAAGCGCTGCTGCGCGCCTATGCCTACAACATCAATTTGTTCATCTTCTCCGCGCTATCATCCCAGGTAACAATATATAATTTCTGAGCTTCTCCCTTGATTTGCATAATTTTGGTTGCTAAATTAAAATCTCCAATTAGCTCAGTTGTTGCATGATTTTAGAGTAGGTCTTTTGATTGACTAGCTAATTAGTTTGTTTAGTTCTAAGCGGTGCTTTGACTAATTCATTTAGCTGTTGCGTGATTTGGATTTAATTGGCTAATTTGTCTTTTGATTTGCTCTTGCATAATTTTAGTTGTTGCTAATTGATTGGATAATTTTTATTTTGATTTGCTCATTGATGTTGCCAACATTTAGCTATTACATAACATGTTAGCAGCTGAATTGATTTAGGCATTTAGACCGTGTTGTCAATTTATTTAGGCATTTAGCTGTTGCATAATTTTCACTCTTTTCTTTTCAAGATTAAAGCATGATTGTGTTGGTCAATATTAGGCAATTAGTTTTGTTATCTTTTATTCAAGTTCGCTAGTACTTCAAAAAAAGTAATGAAATGAAATTTGAATGTTAGACTTAGCTTTAAATTTTGGAAACTATATTAAATTTGTGAGCTGACCCATCGATTGACATACTTCAGCTTTGTCCTGAACTTAAGTTTGTTTTCGTATTTTGTCTTTCCAGACTTCATATCAAATAAATCAGATGAATTTAAAATTGTTACTTGTATCAAATAACTCTACCTTACATGATCTAGTGGCTTAGAAAACTGCTGTTGAGATAACATGGGAATTAGGCGAAGATCAAATAGACAATGATAAAAAAACTCGCTTATGATTGTGTTGATCAATCAGGCGAAAACCTTACATGATTTTTCGATTTGATTTGTATGACTACACACATACTTTTGGAACGTTTTCTTTTTCAACGTTATGGTTTCTTTTACATGCGAAAAGTAAATTTACCATCGTATTTAAATTTATTTATGATAACTTGCTTTTCTACATATTTCCTTTTTTGCTTTCGAGAATTTCTTAAAGCTTTTTCTTTTGCAAGAAATGTATAATAGCTCTTTATTTGTAAATTTTTTTCCCAAATAGTGTTATATTATGCTAATGTTGCATCACTAGAATACGATTGATGATGTTTGCTTTTTTTTCATGAGCATCTGATGTTTTAGTCAACTGAGAAATAAAGAAGATAATAACGTACCATCCTTTTTAAAATCGTTTATGCAAAAACTAATATTCCATATGCTCTTCCATGTTTACTAAAACACATTTATGAGTAGCAACTTTTTGTTATTGGAACCAAGCAATCTATGTTTATTAAAGCACATTTTTTCTTTGCGTGTGTGCGTGCGTTGGATATATGAAAATATGAGAAAAAAGTCATGTCAATCTATTTTGTTACAAAGAAAACCCTGAAAAACTGGATATGAACCTAAATTTATGGTAGAAGCAAACATTACTAATATTGGGTCATGTCAAAATAAACAAACCGATAGGCAGTATTACCTTTAGAAAGGTAGTTAAAGCATGTTTTATATGAGTTGTAATAGATGTATATTGGATATAAACTGCAATGAAATTGTATATATGGTAGAAGAAGAACACAATCCTAATGGTTAGCACCGCCATGTTCTCCCTTTAGATGCCAGATGCTTGACTGAACTGTTTCAACTTCCGTGAAGACATACCATATGCATTATTATTCAGCAAAACCAATTATTTTTTGTACTGACATACTAAGATCCGGAAGTGAAAAATGAGTACAAATTCATATTTATCTGCTGTAGATTATTTGAATTTCTTATTAAATGGTCTACCATTTATTGCAAGCGATACCAATGACCATTACCAGTATGCACCAGCATTGTCTAATTTTTATGTGATATATTACTATTAATAAGCCCAGAAAATGACTAGGTTATAGTTTGAAAATTGTTCAGTAAATCTGAAAAAAGTTAACACCAAGGAAAAAACGATTAGAACTATAGTTCTTTTATGTTAATATATAAGAATATACTTCTCTGTAAAAATCATAATAAAGAAGTTCTAAGTTTGAAAATTGAATGTTGTTATGTTAAGGAAAAACATAATAAAGCGTCCAATTGAAAATAACTTGATTTTATTCAGTAGAACGACGATGGATAGAATAGGTAGTAAAAAGCTACTCGTGCACATTTATTTTGATATAGATTTGTAAATTAACATTAAACTAAAGTAAACAGTATAGTTAGCAAGAATCCATTTTAGAAGAAAACCATACCCATATGAAGTAAAATACGAAAACCAAAATTTACAACAAAATATAGTGTTCACAGAATTGGAAGGCAAATTTACGGTTGCATATAGCGAAACAGTTGGATTGAAATAAATAGTCGAATATATACATTCACAGGCGGTATCTTGTCAAAACAACAGTAAATAATCGACAAAACATCAGAATATAGATGAGCATGATGTAAACCATCCATATAGGAGAAAGTAGAAAATTTATCACCTTCTCAGTCGACACCTTTCGGTTTAGCCAACCACCGTTGCTCCTCGATGAGAGTACCAATAAGTTTGGAAATTATGGCTGAGAATTTGTCGACCTATATTCATCAAAGGAAAATAACTTTACAAGAACCATAATATAATATTATTATAACTTACCTTCTTGTATACAAATTCCCAAAGTTATCGTCTCATATTAGAACAAAAGGCCTGCACTTTCCTGTGTTTAACATTTTGTATACTAATTGTAGACCTGTCATACATCAAAAACCTGAGATGACTCATCGCGTACACAGAAATGTAATTGGAAGTGAAAACATTTCACCTTGGAACAATTAGAATAGGGTTATATTAATGTGTCCAGCATTTATAAATCAAACAGTTTGATATATTATCCAAGAACAAATCTGGACCACCCTACTTTAGATTGTATGTTGTTGTATACAACCTCTAAGATATAAAGTAACAAATCTCTTAAAAATAATTAGTACATCTTTCGAAGCTAGGAAATATCAATCTAAAGATTTTCATATATAGTTGAAATTAGTACACCCAAGGTGTAACATAAAAAAATGGACCTGTGTAACGACCCAGGATTTTCGACTCCGAAAATCAACACAAAACTGCCATGTTGACTATTCAGACATCAAAAATACCTGATCATTTATAGAAAGAAGTTAGAGGGTGAGAATAGATAAGATAGAAAATTAGAATAGAAGAAGAAGAATATCACCATAGAACAGAATCAGAGTGATACGAATCTCACAGCGGAACGAATAAAATATAATATATAACATAACTTTGAAATGAAACAGTATATATATACAATAACATTATCAGAGTACAACACTTACACATAGCGGAAATAACAATAGCTATATAATCCGGAAGCCTCCAGCTTCAAGCTCCTACATGTATATGTGTAAAGACCTGAACTACTTGACTGCCCGTACAAATTTGGGCACCGAAGAGTTTAGGGAAAAACAAAACAAAATAATTCTGGGTCAGTCATGGGACTGGTGTGAGTAAACTTAAATCATTTAGTTTAACTTTTCAAAAATCCTTTTCAAAAGAAAAAGTAATCTTAAGACTGATCCACACATACATACGGATGGTTTTTTCCTTACGATAACCCAAAACAGTTTTTGAAAATCAATACTTCTCTGATATTATAATAATGTCCAATCACAAGTAATTAACAATCTAGCAGAACGCTTGCACCTCACGTTCCACATATATAGTATACAAACAAAACCGCGAGCGCTTATTGGGGATTGGATTCCAACTATGACAAGGTTTGGGACCACCTGCCGATAGTGTATCTCTAGAGACGCTGGGTTCAACAAGAACGTCTTGCAATCCGGCCCACAGATGACCGACCACTCATTTCGCTTGAGTGTATCGAATGTATACCACCAACGGTTGGGAGCTACCCACCGTTTCCCGAAAAGGGACAGCATCGATAATAGATAAAAGAATGAATTGGATTTTCTCTAGATAGGTGATATACACACTAATGGGACCGACCCACTTAGCCATGATGTCTACCCGATTTCTGTCATTTCCCAGTTGACGAGGCTTGAGGTCATAACGTATCTTTGATACACCTGACCACCATTCACTTTGAATGCCACATCGTCATACCCACCAAATCACAAATTGATTTCCTCAAAAATACCACGGGTATAAAGCTAAGAGAAATGAATTCGTCCGCCACCAAACGTAAGTACGTTTGAAGAGATCAACTTACGCGATCCGTTAGATATACTTTGTCAGATATTCGTCCATTTTCGTTGTCCTGGGACTAGACAAACCGAAGGCACTATTCTGTAAACAGGATAGCCCTTGCATAACTCCGTCTTCAATTATCTTCATCATATTTGATCGCAACGCTAATGTCCATACAAAGTGGTTTCCAGATAATGAATCTGATCCTGGTCTCTCCGTATTGACGACGGAAAAATGGTCAAAAACTTCGATAGTCGGTGATTTAACTATCAAAGAAAAACAGGTGTGCAAACAACGTTATTATTTCCGGATGGAAACTCTATTGATCAATCAACATTCAACATTCAACAATTTCCCCTTTTAAATTAATTTATTATTAATTTATTCATTTTCCCTTTCTATACAATTTCTATATTATAAAACATTTCCGATCTTTATTTGGAAACCGTTTCCAAAACTCCTTTATTATATTTAAACAGACGTTTAAATATAACGTCATTATGCTAACTCGAACCATTACACTCATTAACTAGATTCACTTAACCAACCTTCACTATCGAACCTTAACCATTCCTTAGTTAAAAACGAAGTCAATCAAGTTGGGGGTATAATTACCTCTCAGACCCTAACTGAACAACATTTCTAACTTTGAAACAGGCAAAGTCCACCTTTAATCCTTTAACGAACTTCCTTACGAAACTCTCGAATTCTATTTACGAATCCACTTCTTTTACCAAAATTATTTGATTATAACCATAGTGATATAATCTCATACCTTCGAAATATAATAAGTTAAATATAACTTTTCTTCTTTAATTTGAATAAGTAAACAAACAACTAATTTATTATTAAATTAGTAAAACTTGATTTGGAATGGGAAGTAAATATTACTTTCCTTAATTCGATAAAATCGATTCTGGCGTATAGCTCTCTTTCGAAAAATCTCTATTCGATAACTCCTTTTCGAATAAACTATATTCTATAACTCTTCCTTCGAATAACTATATTCGATAATCTCTCTTCGAATGATTTACATTCGATAAATTCTCTTCGAATGATTTACATTCAATTAATTCTCTTCGAATGATTTACATTCGATTAATCTCTTTCCGAATAAACTATATTCGATTAACTCCCTTAATTTTATTCAAATAAATTATTTTGAATAACTCCCTTGATTTAACTCATTTGGATTAACTCGGTTTGATTAACCCATTTTGACTAACTCAACCAGATTAACTTACTTGATTAACTCAACTTATTTAATTCCTATCAAATAACTAATGTTCGATTAACTTATATTCGAATAACTATGTCTGTTTTAACTTTATTTCAAATGGCAAATATCCAATTCAACTCTATTTGCTTGACTCTAGATCGCAGCGATCACAATGGTTACGCCTGATTCCCTCAGGAAACATTCGACTGCCGTAGGCTATATGCAGCCCTGCGAATTACGCTAGCAGTCGTAAGAAATGGCAACACATCCTAAATAACTATGTTTGGCTAACTCTATCTCAAATAACTATATTCGATCATCTCTAATTGAATAACTAGTATTCAATTAATTCTCATTCGATTAACTATGTTCAATTAACTCTAATTCGATTAATTCTAACTCTAAATGATTTACCCTAACAGATTAACGCTAACTGATTAACTCCTTTGATTGACTCTACTTTTATTCAGTTTCAAATATCGATGTTGAAATCGATTCTTACTTCTCTATATAAGTCCTGACTTATATATTCTATTCATCCAACGATGAACATTTTATTTAATTTATAAAATATTATTTATAAATTTGTCTTCTTACTTTATCTGTTAAAACAGATTCTATTTAAAATCTTTGCTTTAAATCCATAGCATGTTATACCCGTGTGTGAAGCATGGCTCTAAATCTTTTAAATGTAAAATTCTCCTTTTGTACAATTCTAGTCACTTTTCAAGTATTTCCTTTTATAATCTATTCATTTACCAAATAAATCCCTTTTTGGTAATTCTATTTATTTATAAAATATTTTCTTTTTATATAAAATCCATTGATTTTATAAGTAATTCCTTTGATAATCTAACTATTCCCTATTCTATTTACTTTACACATATTTCCCCTTTCTATTATATTTATTTTTCAAATAAATTTCCCTTCAATTTTATCTATTTGATTAACAAATAAATATTCCTTTTTAATCTATTTATTTTCTAAATAAATAGTTTTCTTTTTTTAAAATCTATTGATTTTATAAATATTTCTTTTTCAATATAACATTGAAAATTTCCTTTTTAACACTCCAGTATTCCTTATGGTATTTAACATACCATGAAACAATGATCAATATCATTCAACCATGCAAAATCAACAATAGATTTCATATCACATCGTATAACACAATATATGAATACAGTAAAATAAATGTTGAGGAACCCAATTGGGTCCTGCCGACCTGTTTCCCTGCATCCATAGATGTTAGACAACAAGATTTATATCAATTCCATTTCACTATGAAGTGTTCTGCTAAACCGAATCAATATTTGATTAATGATTTATATCTTTATCGTTATCTATATTTCAATCAACTGACTAGCAGTTCAACCAAACAGCTAACACACATCAAAAAACCATTATTTATAAATTCTAAAAATATTATATAAAAATATAAGTTGAGCAAAGCTAGTGAGAGTACTCACATTGGACGGTTTATCGTTATATAACGATAATTAGTCACTGATTTGATTCAGACGTTTAATTTCACCATAAATTCAAACGAGCTTCACTTCACTCCCGATCAGTTCTATGGTGTAGCCACCGTCCATACGGTCCCAACGGATCCAACTGTTCGAAATTCTGATTAAGGATGACAAGGATATTTAATTTACAAGTTTTACAACATTTAAGGTTATTTAATTAATCAAATTAAAAAAAAAAAACTTAACCATTTTCGTAATCATCATTACCGGGCTAATCTTTTTGCTCATCCCGTTTCTTCCTGGAAGCATTCGAGCGGAAGTTCCTCCCCATTGCCGAAACTCGCAAGCCCACATTTCTCAATCGATTTCCATTACCAAAAATCACTAAGTACCATCTCGTTCAACCCTCTTCCCCAACAACCCAATACCTCTCAACTCGTCGTCCCTTTTTGGCGTTGGGTCCTTCACCCCGCAAGCAGCTTGCTGGGAAACCATCGACAATTTTTTTTCCTGAAAATTCCCAAAAATTTAAATCGACCTCCTGAATTCAACTACAAGCTCGGATCTTCAAATAATCGCTTCAATCTCACCAATACTGCAAACCTAATATACGCTGTGTAATTTCCAACGTTAAAAAGTGAAGTCGAACTCATAGATTTTTGTTCGGTTTTGTAGAGGAGTCACTTACGAATTCAACTATACCTCACTTTTGATTTATATATTTTCCTTTGATTTCCTGGGATTTTCCAAAGGTCGATATTCACTGTAGGAATTTTCTTGGTGGCGACGTGAGAAGTATTGACCTCGCTGAAAGGTCTGTAGGGTTAGAAAATAGGTTGGGATATTTATAGAGGAGAAAATTTATTTTTACATTCGAGTTTTATATTATTATTTATCGTACCGCTACTTGTATTTGTCCTTAAAAATCCGTACGATCACACATAATATTCAAAAATCACGAAAATGGATGAGCAGCTACAGTTTGACATCACAGACCCAACGAAACTGGTTTCGTCGAATTCCGACTTCGTTTGCTCACACAGCGTAATTTTAAAGGTCAATTTATCGACTATATTTCACTTTAAAATCGCCCACGGCCACATACTGACTTCAAAAATCACGAAAACTGAAATCTAGCAAAAATTTGATATTGCGGATCCAGCAAAATTAGTTTCGTCGAATTTCGAGGTCGTTTGCAAAACTGGCTATTTTTAAAGCTCTAAATAACCCTTTTTTAAATATTAAATATATTTAAAAACAATTAAATTAAATATTTAAAAATAAATATTATTATATATATTCACAGTGGAATACCATATAGCTCCACTGGGATTTATAACTCGATATTTCAAAATTCCCAGTTATATCGATATTCAATTTATATTAAAAATCATTTTATAATATAAATAAATTGTTATAAGTTATAAAGGAATTCCACAGCGACTTTTCAAAAATTTGATTTAACCATAAATAAAAATCTACACGACGAAATCCTGATTTTTCACTTCCATTAGAAAAAATATAGTTCATCAGGTCCTAACGTTTCTTGTTTCACAGAAATCCGACTTAAAACGGCTTATGTATATTCGTTTAAAGTTTGAATCGCCAAATTATGAACTGCCGCGCCATTTCGAGCTCGATTATAATTATAATATAAATTATACGTTCTAATGCCGTTTATTGAATAGATTCGTTATTAAAATTTGAATCTAAACTTAACCAAACCTCTTATACTGCCCAATTCACACGATATTGCGAATTCACTATTTCCGATTATTTCGGAAATAAATACATTATTCTATTATTTATATTAATTAAATATAAATATTGTTTAATTCAAGTTATCGATATTGCCAAAAAGATATTTAATAATTAAATAAATTAATTATTTCACCATAAAAATACGGGACATTGCATTCTTCCCCCCTTAAAATAATTTCGTCCTCGAAATTGTTTAGGTAGGAAACAGACCCTATTAACTGGGTTAAAAATTATTCGTTTACTTCTTAACTTTAGTTTTAACTGAATTAATTGATTTCAATTAAATTATTAATTTATTCCTACTAATGAAAATTTCCAAAAATTCTAAAAAAAATTAACATCCGAAATTTTCGAAAATTTCGCCAGCACCTCCTTTGTACCGGTCAATAGTTCAAACCCCAATTCGCCTCTCTAGGCCTTCTTCAATCCAAAAGAAAATCAAACAGCCAAGCGGCTTGCCAAATCGGCCCATAAATCTCCAAATCCATAAAAATAAACATGTACCTTTTTGTCGGGCATATCATTAAATCCTTTTATTCTGTTGCTAATTCAGCATATGCCAAAGTCATCCCAATCAATCTCTGATCAATTTATCCTCAACACAGCTATTTGCTTAAACAAGCCAATTACCATTTCAAACTCGATTCCAAACCCGTAACCCTCCATTCTAATACCATTTCAGATTTTATCTCACAATTCAAAATGATTCCACTTGATATATTATATTCTAATTAAATTTCCAGTTAATTGGTTTCAATTCATATTTGCTTTAACAAATTTCTTTAATTTTCTTTCAATTCATACTATCTTCCTGGGGATTTTAAACAGTTTAGTTTTTCCTAAAATAAATTATTCCCTTTCGGGATTCAAAACAACTTCCTTTTCCCAAAAAAATTCGAAAACAAAAATCTTTGGTAGTAATCCGTCACTTACAACTCGAAAATGAACGCTGATGATGTGGCCAGTATCATCAGAGTTATTTCCGAGCTATCGAAGTGAGTTCAACACAATATCACTTTTCAAAACCATATTTAAACATTTCCATTTTGGAATCATTTCAAAATATCATCCACGATGCTTGTAAAACAATTTAAAATCTCCTAGGATTTTAAAATTTTCTTATACTTAACTCAAATTCCTTTATGAATATTTTTCCAAAATTTTAGAATTTTAATTCCAATTTTGATTTAATTCAGATTTAATTAATCTTCTTTTATATTGTATGAACTCAAATTGGTTATTTGTATAACCATTTCAGTTATAATCAATCAACACATCCAATATATGATAATAATTCCAGGATATACCTTTCTTTTATATCAAAATATATTTTAGGTAAAATTATTTCATTTACCCTTTTTCAAAACATACTGTGTCGGTTCATCGTATTCGAGTGCTTAGAAACTCCTACCAATACAGTGGATCAAACTGATCGATCAGAACTCATAAACAACTCAACCAACAAATCTCCACAATATAAAACCATTTTTATATCAAATAACAAATACATTCACTCATATATGTACACTCAACTCAATCTAGGGTATTACTAACCCATCTCTACCGAGTCACGTCACAGAGCAAAGGTAATCACTTAACCTTCAGCTCTGATACCACTGTAACGACCCGGGATTTTCGACTCCAAAAATCAGCATAAAACTGCAATGTTGACTATTCAGACATCAAAAATACCTGATCATTTATAGAAAGAAGTTAGAGGGTGAGAATAGATAAGATAGAAAATTAGAATAGAAGAAAAAGAAGATCACCACAAAACATAATCAGAGTAATACGAATCTCACAGCGGAACAGTAAAATATAATATATAACATAACTTTGAAATGAAACAGTATATATATATACAATAACATTATCAGAGTACAACACTTACACGCAGCGGAAATAACAATAGCTATATAATCTGGAAGCCTCCTGCTTCAAGCTCCTCCATGTATATCTGTAAAGACCTGAACTACTTGACTGCCCGTACAAATTTGGGCACCCAAGAGTTTAGGGAAAAACAAAACAAAATAACTCTGGGTCAGTCATGGGACTGGTGTGAGTAAACTCAAATCATTTAGTTTAATTTTTCAAAAATCCTTTTCAAAAGAAAAAGTAATCGTAAGACCGATCCACACATAAATACGGGTGGTTTTTTTCCTTACGATAACCCAAAATAGTTTTTGAAAATCAATACTTCTCTGATAATATAATAATGTCCAATCACAAGTAATTAACAATCTAGCAGAACGCTTGCATCTCATGTTCCACATATATAGTATACAAACAAAACCGTGGGAACTTATTGGGGATTGGATTCCAACTATGACAAGGTATGGGACCACCTGCCGATAGTGTATCTCTAGAGACGAATACACTGGGTTCAACAAGAACGTCTTGTAACCCGGCTTACACATGACCGACCACTCATTTCGCTTGAGTGTATCGAATGTATACCACCAACGGTTGGGAGCTACCCACCGTTTCCCGAAAAGGGACAACATCGATAATAGATAAAAGAATGAATTGGATTTTCTCTAGATATATGATATACACCCTAATGGGAGCGACCCACTTAGCCATGCTGCCGGCCCGATTTTTGTCATTTCCCGGTTGATGAGGCTTGAGGTCATAACGTATCTTTGATAGACCTGACCACCATTCACTTTGAATGCCACATCGTCATACCCGCCAAATCACAAATTGATTTCCTCAAAAATACCATGGGTATAAAGCTAAGAGAAACGAATTCCTCCACCACCAAACGTAAGTACGTTTGAAGAGATCAACTTACGCGATCCGTTAGATATATTTTGTCATTCATTCGTCCATTTTCGTTGTCTTGGGACTGGACAAACCGAAGGCACTATTCTGTAAACAGGATAGCCCTTGCGTAACTCCGTCTTCAATAATCTTCATCATATTTGACCGCAACTCTAATGTCCATACAGAGTGGTTTTCAGATAATGAATTTGATCCCGGTCTCTCCGTATTGACGACGGAAAAATGGTCAAAAACTTCGATAGTCGGTGATTTAACTATCAAAGAAAAACAGGTGTGCAAACAACGATATTATTTCCAGATGGAAACTCTATCGGTCAATCAACATTCAACATTTTCCCTTTATAAATTAATTTATTATTAATTTATTCATTTTCCCTTTCTATACAATTTCTATATTATAAAACATTTCCGATCTTTATTTGGAAACCGTTTCCAAAACTCCTTCATTAGATTTAAACAGACGTTTAAATATAACGTCACTATGCGAACTCGAACAATTACACTCATTAACTAGATTCACATAACCAACCTTCACTATCGAACCTTAACCATTCCCTAGTTAAAAACGAAGTCAATCAAGTTGGGGTATAATTACCTCTCAGACCTTAACTGAAAAACATTTCTAACTTCGAAATAGACAAGGTCCACCTTTAAACCTTTAACAAACTTCCTTATGAATCTCTCGAATTCTATTTATGAATCCACTTCTTTTACCAAAATTATTTGATTATAACCATAGTGATATAATCTCATACCTTCGAAATATAATAACTTAAATATAACTTTTCTTCCTTATTTTGAATAAGTAAACAAACAACTAATTTATTATTAAATTAGTAAAACTTGATTTGGAACGGGAAGTAAATATTGATTTCCTTAATTCGACAAAATCGATTTTGGCGTATAGCTCTCTTTCGAAAAATCTCTATTCAATAACTCCTTTTCGAATAAACTATATTTGATAACTCTTCCATCGAATAACTATATTCGATAATCTCTCTTCGAATGATTTACATTCGATTAATTCTCTTCGAATGACTTACATTTAATTAATTCTGTTCGAATGATTTACATTCGATTAATCTCTTTCCGAATAAACTATATTCGATTAACTCCCTTAATTTTATTCAAATAAATTATTTTGAATAACTCCCTTGATTTATCTCATTTGGATTAACTTGGTTTGATTAACCCATTTTGACTAACTCAACTCGTTTAACTCAACCTGGTTAACTTACTTGATTAACTCAACTTATTTAATTCCTATCAAATAACTAATGTTCGATTAACTTATATTCGAATAACTATGTTTGTTTTAACTTTATTTCGAATGGCTAATATTCGATTTAACTCCATTCGCTAGACTCTAGATCGCAGCGATCACAATGGTTACGCCTGATTCCCTCAGGAAACATTCGACCGCCGTAGGCTATCTGCAGCCCTGCGAATTATGCTAGCAGTCGTAAGAAATGGCAATACATCCTAAATAACTATGTTTGACTAACTCTATCTCAAATAACTATATTCGATCAACTCTAATTGAATAACTAATATTCAATTAATTCTCATTCGATTAACTATGTTCAATTAACTCCAATTCGATTAATTCTAACTCTAATCGATTTACCCTAACTGATTAACGCTAACTGATTAACTCCTTTGATTGACTCTACTTTTATTCAGTTTCAAATATCGATGTTGAAATCGATTCTTACTTCTCTATATAAGTCCTGACTTATATATTCTATTCATTCAATGATGAACATTTTATTTAATTTATAAAATATTATTTATAAATTTATCTTCTTACTTTATCTGTTAGAACAGATTCTATTTAAAATCTTTGCTTTAAATCCATAGCATATTATACCTGTGTGCGAAGCACGGCTTTATACCTTTCAAATGTAAAATTCTCCTTTTATACAATTCTAGTCACTTTTCAAGTATTTCCTTTTATATCCTATTTATTACCAAATAAATCTCTTTTCGGTAATTCTATTTATTTATAAAATATTTTCTTTTTATATAAAATCCATTGATTTTATAAGTAATTCCTTTGATAATCTACTATTCCCTATTCTATTTACTTTACACATATTTCCCCTTTCTATTCTATTTATTTTTCAAATAAATTTCCCTTTAATTTTATCTATTTGATTAACAAATAAATATTCCTTTTTAATCTATTTACTTTTTATAAAATCTTTTGATTTTATAAATATTTCTTTTTCAGTATAACATTGAAAATTTCCTTTTTAACACTCCAGTATTCCTTATGGTATTTAACATACCATATAACAATGATCAGTATCATTCAACCATACAAAATCAACAACAGATTTCATAACACATCGTATAACACAATATATGAATACAATAAAATAAATATTGAGGAACCCAGTTGGGTCCCTCCGACCTGTTTCCCTACATCCACAGATGTTAGACAACAAAATTTACATCAATTCCATTTCACTATGAAGTATTCTGCTAAACAGAATCAATATTAGATTAATGATTTATATCTATATCGTTATCTATATTTCAATCAACTGACTAGCAATTCAACCAAACAGCCAACACACATCAAACATCCATTATTTATAAATTCTAAAAATATTATATAAAATATAACTTGAGCAGAGTTGGTGAGATTACTCACATTGGACGGTTTATCGTTATATAACGATAATTGGTCATTGATTTGATTCAGACGTTTAATTTCACCATAAATCCAAATGAGCTTCACTTCACTCCTGGTCAGTTCCATGGTGTAGCCACTGTCCATACGGTCCCAACGGATCCAAACGTTCGAAATTCTGATTAAGGATGACAAGGATATTTAATATACAAGTTTTACAACATTTATGGTTATTTAATTAATCAAATTAAAAAATATAACTTAACCATTTTCCTAATCATCATTATCGCGCTAATCTTTTTGATCATCCCGTTTCTTCCTGGAAGCATTGGAGCGGAAGTTCTTCCCCATTGCTGAAACTCGCAAGCCCACATTTCTCAATTGATTTCACTACCAAAAATCACTAAGTACCATCTCGTTCAACCCTCTTCCCTAGCAACCCAATACCTCTCAACTCGTCGTACCTTTTTGGCATTGGGTCCTTCACCACGCAAGTAGCTCGCTTGGAAGCCATCGACATTTTTTTTCTTCTGAAAATTCCCGAAAATTTAAATCAAACTCCAATCAACCCCCTGAATTCAACTACGAGCTCGGATCTTCAAACAATCGCTTTAATCTCACCAATATTGCAAACCTAGTATACGCTGTGTAATTTCCAGCGTTAAACCGAAGTCGAACTCAGAATTTTTTCGGTTTTGTAGAATAGTCACTCACGAATTCAAATATACCTCACTTTTGATTTATAGATTTTCCTTTGATTTCCTGGGATTTTCCAAAAGTCGATATTCACTGTAGGAATTTTCTTAGTGGCGGCATGAGAAGTTTTGACCTCGCTGAAAGGTCTGTAGTGTTAGAAAATAGGTTGGGATATTTATAGAGGAGAAAAATTATTTTTATATTCGAGTTTTATATTATTATTTATCGTACCGCTGCTTGTATTTGTCCTTAAAAAAATCCGTACGATCACACATGATATTCAAAAATCACGAAAATGGACAAGCAGCTACAGTTTGACATCACGGACCCAACGAAACTGGTTTCGTCGAATTCCAACTTCGTTTTCTCACACAGCGTATTTTTAAAGGTCAATTTATCGACTTTATTTCACATTAAAATCGCCTACGGCCACATACTGACTTCAAAAATCATGAAAACTGAAATCTAGCAAAAATTTGATATTATGGAGTTTCGTCGAATTCCGAGGTCGTTTGCATAACTGGCTATTTTTAAAGCTCTAAGTAACCCTTTTTTTAAATATTAAATATATTTAAAAACAATTAAATTAAATATTTAAAAATAAATATTATCGTATATATTCACAGTGGAATACCATATAACTCCACTGGGATTTATAACTCAATATTTCAAAATTCCCAGTTATATCGATATTCAAATTATATTAAAAATCCTTTTATAATATAAATAAATCGTTATAAATTATAAAGGAATTCCACAGTGACTTCTCAAAAATTTGATTTAACCATAAATAAAAATCTACACGATGAAGTCCCGATTTTTCTCTTCCATTAGAAAAATATATTTCATCAGGTTCTAACGTTTCTTGTTTCACAGAAATCCGACTTAAAACAGCTTCTGTATATTCGTTTAAAGTTTGAATAGCCAAATTACGAACTGCCGCGCCATTTCGAGCTCGATTATAATTATAATATAAATTATATGCTCTAACGTCGTTTATTGAATAAATTCGTTATTAAAATTCGAATCTAAACTTAACCAAACCTCTTATACTGCCCAATTCACACAATATTGTGAATTCTACTATTTCCGATTATTTCGAAAATAAATATATTATTCTATTATTAATATTAATTAAATATAAATATTA
The DNA here is from genome assembly GCA_030737875.1 of Allium sativum. Classification (NCBI taxonomy): domain Eukaryota; kingdom Viridiplantae; phylum Streptophyta; class Magnoliopsida; order Asparagales; family Amaryllidaceae; genus Allium; species Allium sativum. The sequence goes on from CM060910.1 coordinate 197,685,464, forward strand.
TTTAATTCAAGTTATCGATATTGCCAAATCGATATTTAATAATTAAAAAAATTAATTATTTCATCGTAAAAATACGAGACATTACAACCTGATGCAAAATATATTTTAAAATTTGACTATATATCTGAAAAGTATGAAACTGCCAGAACTATTCATTATTTGAAATTGTGTTTAAAGCAAGCTTCTTTTAATATTTTTGTATATTAATATCCTACTAGTTGATAAGCATTAGAAATTCTCTTATGTTTAAAACTTTTTGAAGACATCAATAAAGCAGACATCTGAAACCATCCCGCTTAGAAAAACCATGGACTAAAAACTGTCATATACTACGAGGCATAAGTTATTGGAAACCTTAAGTCACATTATGTAAGAAACCACAAATTGTGTTTAAAACAAAGCATGCTAATACTCAAGCAATAGAAAGTCTGAGACAGAAAAGACCATATTTCTAAAATCAAATATCTAAAGAGCTTACATGCATAAAGGAAACACATATGTGTTTGTATGAAACTTGGTTCCTGCATATAATTTACATTTTTATAACTGAATGTTTGTCTTGAGTCACATATACTAAATGACCTGTTTATATCAAAATCTCATATTGTTGTAGGAAGTCATTGAAAATTCTAGTCATTCAAGTAAATGCATTTTGTATACTTTCAGAGCTGAGACTCGTATGGACTATAGGAGAAAATATTCTTTTCGTTTAAATGGTTTAATGTTTACCTGTGCATTTATATACATCTCATCCATATGTGAAACCACATACTTTCTGCTCATATTCAAAGGATCATGCATATACTCAAAATCCCCTGAGCGTTTAAGATTATTACACTCACAACATGGTATATAGTAACACTAAAGTCCATATTATGTACCATATATTTGCAAATTATCATAGCAGAATGTATCATGTTTGGAAATTGAACATATGCGTAGCCAACATGTAAATTCATCTATCCTCAAAGATTGAAGCTGGGGCAAATAGTGGAACAACAAATCAGGAAAGAACATGGAATGAAGGGTAAATAAAATACCTGTACCCATTGAATCAACCCAAAATTAAAGGCAAAATTGAGGTGTTAAAGATGGCAATTGAGAATCAGGTAGGGACCATGAAATCTACGACGTGGACGGTAGTGTAAAAGGAATAATTTCACGATCGATTACTGATAGGAAGTTACAGGAGAATAAAAAAATGGGCAGATGAAAAATATGAGTAGTAGGATAAGGAAAAGAAAGACCAAGCAGCGGTTGTAGGAGGGTTTAAAAAAGGGGGAAGACTTTAATGGGAGGAGGAGTCAGTTTTGGGAAAAGAGAGGCTTGATGAGAAACTGAAGTTGATTTTGGGGAAATGTGGCAATAAAATGTGGAGAAGATAACCGCCAAAGAAGGAAGAATCATGGCTGATGGTATTTCTGAAGAAAAGAAATTCGGAGGCCTTCAGCATTAATTATCTTAAAATGCTTCATTCTAGGAGGTACACATCAGTAGTGTTATCATCCTGCTTTACAATTTAAGTAATAGATTATTCTTCATAAAATGAAATGATGCAGAAAGGCAAATTATTTTGACTCTCCTCTGTTATTATATTACTGGATTGACTCTCCTGTTATCTAAATGTAGACAGAGTTAATTAAACATCTACCAAAAAAGCGGTTGAGGCCATGGTAAGCTTTTTCCATTTTTATAACTTACATATTATTGTGGTGTATTACATAAGAAGTGAAATTTTCATTATTGTCTTCCCTTTCTCATTTAGAAATCAGTTGGCAGTGGTCTTTTGCTGACTTTCTTTGATGTCTCATTAGACGCGTCATGTTCACCATAACGTATACTGTCTAAGGACATATTTTCTTCTTCTAGCCATAACATGGTAAATTATTTGACCATAAGTGATGGATGATGAAGTTTTATTTGTGAATTAAAATACGCTCAGATATTTTTATTTTATTTCCCATCTTTGTAATCACGAAATGATTGATTTTGCATGTAGCCTGGCACATACTGTAAAGTTTCACCAAGTTCCATACTCAGTCTGTGCATACTCTTCGTTACTTCACGAAGTTCGCTAACTTTGATTTTTTTTTTCTTCTGGATAGTGAATAGTGGTTTACCTGATGAAGATTTTTATGCCCATTTACTTATATTATGCAATTATGCTTTCTCAAAACAGGTGTATAATTAGGAATTTTTTTGGATATGCTTTTAAATTACTGATATTAATCAAATTGTTGAGTTTTAATGTTTGCATATTAGTCGCTAACGATTGTTTCAAATTAATCGGGAATTATAGGATTTTTTGCCTCCTCAGCCTACTCATTGGTTTCATCTCAACCGCAGCTCTTCTGTGGACTTTGGTTCATTTCTACATCTGTATGATCCCCACTCACGGCAGCCATCCGTTGATGCTTCCATCTCTATTTCTGTGTATGTTGAACTTTAAGTTTGACCTTCCCCCATGGTATGGCTTTTTCAAATTTTCTTCCATTTTTATTTTTAATTTCAATATGTGTATTACAATCGATTTTCCTTTTTCTTCACATTCATTATTTCACTTTTTTGATATGTAGTTTCATTTTTATATTTGATTGTTCCATCCTCTACATATGTCATGTTCGATTAATTTCCTAAAAAATAATTTGACATGTTACTTGCTATTTTACATGGTTCTACATAATACATTATATTTATGCTTTACTTATTGTTTTCTGTTACTTGGATTTTACCCAAAATTTAAGCATGTGGTCCAACTGTCCTGTTTTGGTCAAAAATAAAGATGAATTTTGGAGCAATCATGCATGAGATTTAAAAGCATGACACTCTTTACTATTTTTTTGATTCCCAAACGTACGCCATTGTTTTTGTTCATTATATCAATCAATTATTATTCATTACTCCATTTTGTGGTTCTATGTCACTTGTATGATCCATGATGTTCACATTTGGATCCACTGTGAGTATTTTGTTTTGATTGTTTCTCTTCCCTTAGTCAATAGATGTTCTAAAGGAAAATACTTATTTTTTTTAATTTAATTCTTTGTGTGTGTATCAGTATTTAATTTTGAGTTAAATTCACGGGTTTGCTTAAATTCTTGACGATGGATGCTTGACAATTTTGGTTATCTAATATGTGTACATTTTCAAGGTCTAATTCATTATTCTACTCCTATGTAATACCAATACTATAGCAGAGTAGCTACTGCTTTTGTGTTGTGTATATTCATGGTTTTTGAGGCTTTGAAGCTGTAAAGTAAAATTCGTACACATATCATGTTTGCAACTTTGATCCGTTTAAGAATCTCACATAAAGGGAAATGAAATAAAGGCAATATACATACAGTTACGTATGTGCTATTATAGGAATAAAATTGTTATAGTGCAAACTGAAATGTGGCCCATATATATGAGAAAACATGAAAATTGATAAGGTTCGCTGTCTACTCTGTTTATGTCAGTGCACAGAATGCATTTTTGATATGAATATTTTGAACATCATTGTATATTTTATGTCACTTATTGTTCTACTGCAAATTAGGTTCCAAGCATGGACGAAGATGATGGATGTCTACAATCAAGCATACTGATGACGAGGTAATAGATTCTGGCTCATTTTATTAACAGATAGGTATTTTTTTCCCATTCCCTATTGTATGTTCTCCCTCATTTACCCAATATCTTAGAGAAAGTTCAATCAACAAATATATATTCGCTGTCCAGTTGTGTGTTTTCCATTTGACTCATTATTTATAAGGTAATTTGTTTACTTACACAGCTGTTACTGACATGATATAGGTTGCAAGTGATGGGATGAGCGCAAGTTCGATCATATATGAAGAGTATATCATATGGATGAAGATGATGTAGCTCTAAAATAAAATAAAAATACTGAGAGATGAAAAAATAGAATATGGATTATTTTTTAGTGATGGGATGAGCGCAAGCGTGAGTAATTTTCAGCTGCTTTCTGTATGGACAGCTACAATGAAATTAAATGCTAAGTCGTTGTTGTAATTAAAAATATGGCAAATACATTTTGATTAAACTTGAATTTCCGTTCTTACTTTTCCACCGTCTTTGCATATAACCCATCTTCTCTACAGTTGTCTTTGCATACGTCCACAGACGTGTGTATGTATTGGTGTGTGTGTGTGTATATGTATATATATAAAACTATCGACTAGTAATGGTGATAGCTGGGAATAAATAATATAAACATAATAGAAAGGGAATACCAACGGAAAATTTGCAAATTTTTAAAAAATCGACGCTAAAACGTCGCTAAATTGAAACTTAAATTTTAAAGATAGTGACGTTTTACCAAAGGATAACAAATGGATGTACACGGTCGTCGTTAATCCGTTGCTAAATAGCTAGGATTTACCGATAGATAATTGAAATGCAAAATGTTTGTCATTTATATTCGTCGGTAATCCCTTGCTAAATAGCGTGCATTTAGTGATGGATAAATATTTAATTATTTAATTATTATATATATATATATATATATATCCATTGGTAAAACGTCGGTGAAATATTTTGCAACTGAAATGATTATAAATCATAAATGACGGTAAAGTGACGGAGAATCGAAGCTAATTTCCATCGCTAAATTATGCCTAAAATACCGACGTGTTTTTTAGTGACCACCATATTCTGCTGCAAATCCATCGCTAAATGCCCTTTAGCGACGGTTTAGCGACGGATTTTTCCACTGCAAAATCAGTGTTTTCTTGTAGTGTAAAATAAGGTCTTTGATTACCGTCCAAGAGAAAGTGGACACTTTTCTTAAAAACTTTATTATTTATGATGTTGAGGCTATTCCTACATCGGAGGGCTCTTCCATTGACAATCCCCCATAGGGTTCATTTGTGTATATCGTCTTCCATATCTGGCATGGCATGTATTTTTATGTAATAGCCCGCATTTTGCTTATCGGAAGATTGTAAAATATTTTTATTTTATTCCATGAGGGTTGGATCATTCTCATATTTCAATATGTTGCTTATGGTGATGTGAGACATGTCCGTAATTTTTACCAATTTTATTTGTGACCATTTTGCCCCTGTCAGTCTTGTATAGGGCATAACTTTTGACTCGGGCTGAATCAAGAGGTGAGACCTGTGCCATTGGAAAGAAATGATGATTGTCTTTCCGTAGAGTGGTTACATTAAAGATTTGGCTCAGCGGTTTGGGAGGAATCGTTGTTTTAAGGTTTAACAGTTGGTTGTCCAGGTTTTTAAAGCATAATGGGTTGATTTATAGAGGCCCATTAGTGGGCTGGTGGAATGCTATAAATAGAGGGTGGGAGGAATGGAGAATAGTTTAATTCCTCTATTCTCTCATTTGGTGGCCTATGTTTCTCCTTTCTCTAACACCTTTCCACCATTAAAATTGAGATCCAAGCTTAGGAAATCGAAGATCTACACCATTCGAGGCTAGATCTGTATCATTTCAAGGGAGAATTTAACGGATCAAGGAGTTTGGTTCGAATTGCTCGCTGTTTGGATTCACATTTCTATCATTTTAGTTTGTTTTGGAGAATTGGTGAGTGATATATATCTCTCACATGGATTCAATGAAGTGTATGAGTGTTTGATCATGTTTTTCATCTAATTCGAGTCGTTTTCCCTAGATCTATACTTTGGTAAGTTCTATTTCATATGAAACACCTTAGGATCTTATTTAGCAAGTTTAAACCGGTAATTCCATGTTATTTCATACGATTATGTAAGTTAGATCTATAATTTTGAGCATATGGTCAATTATCATGATTTTGGAGTGATTTGCATAATTTTGGGTAAGAATGGTCATATTCATGTTAATAATGGTTTCATACCATGTTTGTGGTCATATTTGATGATTTGGATGAGTTGGTTTTGTCGAATCTATCGTTTGGCCAAGTTTCGGTCGAAATCGGAGTTGAATTGCAACATGCAATTTTGGTCCTCGTTTGGCCAAGTTTTGGTCGAAATCGAAGTTGAATTGCAATATGCAGGTTTTGGGTCGGCATAAAGTTGGGTTGACACTAAGTTGGGTCGGCACTAAAGCGGGTTGGCACTAAGTTGGGTCGGCATAAAGTTGGGTCAGCCATTTCTGGTCGGACATTTCTGGTGATGATGTGACATCGAAGTGGATTCAAGTTGGAAGGTTCAAAATGCTGAAAGTGTTCGTTGATCGGTGTAGAACAACGAATGGTATGACAACTCAAGGGTGTTGAGATGATGGCTTCGATGAGAGTTCGGATGAGGATGTTTGAAGTGATGTGATTTGTCCATTGTTCGTCGTATGCAACGAATGCGGGAATGACTCAAGGAGGTTTTGAGTTCATATGAAAGGACGACTCAAGGATGTATTGAGTCGTGTGAAGTAATGGTTGCTCTAAAGTGTTCTGAGCTTCTGGATAGCCGCAATTGAAGTTGACTAGAGATGTGAAGGGTGAGGAATTATCCTTGTCGTAGTTCTAGCGGGCTCAAAGCAGGGGTATAATAGGGGAACCTAAAAGACCGGATGTTGGTCGAGTACCCTGGGTATCGTTGAAAAGCCTAGGTTTGTATTATTGAAAGACGTATGGTTTTTTTTGCTAGAACCAGGGTTACCATTAGCCCTTGACCGATGGCATATGATATGGCAAGTCATACGATTAATAATGGTTTCAAAGCAGGATTGGCAGTTATAGCCGGAGTCTGTCATGGATGATTGGTTTCTTTATTTGTACCGTCTCATGTAGATTGTCCAACGTCGAAGGAGATATTTCTTGGGTGTTTGTCTGATAATGGTTTAGGCCTTTGGAGCTTGTACTTAAGGGATGTTGAATTCGATTAGGATAGTTTATGTGAGATTTATAATCTTGATGTTATGAGTTTTATTGATTGGTTGCTTCGGTTTACCATGATTGTTACACCCTGTATTTTGACAACACATTAAAATGATAAACTAAGGAATACTTAATTAAATATTGGGAATTAAGTAAAACAGACTACCCCATTGCATTCATCTCAAAATTCTGGTCAAACTAGACACCTGGTTTGCGTAAAACGGACATCGTATGAAGAAGTTATTAAGCCAAGAAGTTTGTACACGCATAAGAAGATTATATATACATAAACAAACCAAATATTTAAAAATAAAAAAGTCATAATAGCTAGCGGGAAGACCCAAGGATGGAACCGACCGTTTCTGGGGGTCGACCCGAGCCCCCGCTAGGTCGACCCAGGGGTCGACCCAGGCTCTTTGGGTTTGACCCATGGGTTGACCCAGGGGTCGACACCCAAAGAGGGTAGTCGACCCCTATACAGATCTGGGCAGAATTCACTTTTTGTACCTGGACTTGTTTCTTGACCTAATTCTTTGACCTTAGGCTATAAATAAGACCCCATTCTCATTGTTTTTACACACCAAAAAACAATGAAGGACTAGATGTTTCCTCTGCCTAGACTAAAATAGCTTATATTTCTTCTTGAATGAGAGTTAGACCAATTCAAAGATCTGTGATTCAACATTTGCAACTATTCTTCTGTCTCTTAGATCTATTCTCTGTGAGTCTACGTTATTTTTAGATAGAAATAATTAAAATGCAATCTGGACATGCTTATGAATTAGATCTAAGCCTGTGACTATTGGAATCATATCAGATTTGCTATATTTGTATATCTAATTCACTCAATAGATCTCATCATGCCTGTTTATGATCATGATACTATGCATAATCAGTCCTGTTATTACATGTTCATTAGATCAGTTTTTATATGCCTATTTATGTTCATTAGATCTATTCTTATATGCCTATATCTGTTCATCAGATCTGTTCTTGTATGGTTATTTATGCTATCATATGCCCATTTTTGTTATTGTTAGTTATATGCCTATTCTGTCCTTCTCTATCTCATACCCTTTTTATTTTTATAGCCAGGCTACTTTCGAGCCAAGGAGGATATCGCTGAAATATGCGTACGAACGAAATTGGGTTAAATTGGAAATTATTGGAAATGATAATTTGGGGGCATAACTTGTACTTTGAATCACGATTGGGATTTGAGGGCATAAACTATATTATGAATCTGTACTAAAAATTGGTGCATGATTTATATGGTAAATTATGACTTGTGGTTTAGGACACCAAAATATGTAGGCTTAATTTAAGATTAAGTGAAACATGTTATTGGAATTGTAAGGAACCTATAAAGCTTGTTTAATCCGTTAAAATCAGAGCATAACTTACATTAGGAAATTTAGGGCAGAACTTGAATTGAAAGCATGAATATGGATTTTATGCATAAGCCAAACTGTGATTAAACAGCATAATTGAGGCATGTAACACGTGATGAATATAACTTGAGAAAGGGGAATGAAAACCTATAATGAAATAGGAATACTTGTTAATGAATGAAGATGCCTAGAATTACAGTAATTAGAGAACTGTAACCGCCCTTAGACACGAGGTTAGATTACACATGTGGTGGAAGTCTGCCCGGACCCGACCAGCATATCCAACGACCACAAGTGGTGAATCTAATGTGAGGGGTTTAAGTGCATAAACACGTGACGATGCTAAGACACGAGGTTAAGTCCGACTTGTGGAAGAAGTCTTCCCGGATCCGACCAGAATATCCAGCATCCACAAGTGATAGACTTAATGTGGGAGTTCTAGCACATTATAACTATAAATGAATGTACGGTAATGAACTTGTAATACTTAAACTGTTTAAATCCATAAGGATTGTATGAGCATATTAATTCTGTAGGGTTAAATAAACCTATTAAGTATGTGGGGTTAAGTAAGCCTGTTAAATCGGTAGGGTTAAGTAAACCTGTTAAAACTGTGGGGATAAGTAAACCTGTTAAATCTGTGGGGGTTATACGAACCTGTTAATTTAGAAAACTTAACCTATTATATATGTTGGGGTTATATGGACCCATTAACTTGTAAACTTTAACCCGTAAATCTGTATGTGGTTATGTGAATCTGTTAGGCATAAACTGTCAAAATCCTAGTTAGTTGGGGACACAAGATCTGTAAGGGTTGGCTTGTGTTATATGTTGTGTAGGACCCATATTAGTCAGTAACCCAGTCTGGTATTAAAAGGGGACCCCGCACTAGGTAGGGGTCAGGGCACACTTACTGAACTGATTGTAAGTGGTTCATTTGAGAGGAGGTGTGTACTGGCGCGTTCCAACAAACTCATGTGCATGCATGAGTACGGCCTACATCTGGGAAAATAAACTGTTGTAGCACCAGTAAATAGGTCTATGTTCTTCTATAGGTTTCCACTTTAGGAAGTAATACAACCTACTGTGGGGCCGACACAGGGTATTTACCGGATAGGGAGCCGATCGATTGGGGAAGGGTAGTAATTAGGGTATATCTAGTCCTGTCAGTTTCTGTGGGGTACATGTATTTCTGTTTGGGTTAACACCCGTTATTTATGTTTAGGTGTCGGTTAATTCTGTTTGGGTTAAACCCGTTTCTAGAGTACACCTAAAACTACCATTATATTTCTATTGGGATCATCCTGTTTCTGTTAAGCAATTAGGGAGTATGTAATCCTATTACATATCTGTTATACTAGTATTAGTGTAGAGAAAAGTACTTAATAAGCGCAACATTTCTAGTTCTGTTATCCTGTTTATCCTGTTATATCTACCGTATGACACTGTTATCTCACTCTTCAGTTTATATGCCTATCATGATGCTTTTACTTATTTATATGCTAAAAGTAACTGGACTCGCCAGACTTTATGTCTGACCCATTTTGTTTCCTCTTCTCTCCCTTCCGTTTCCCCCTAGGTTCTCTGGGTGGGAATACTCGGGTTTGATTTGGATTCTTTGCTTTCATCTTGCTTGGAGCTGCTTAGATGTATTGCTCGATTTCTTGTCTCTCTACTATGGCTACATTTTGGGGATTATGCTTCTTTTATTATTGTACTCTGATATTTTAAGTACAAGACAAAAGTTTTAATGATGTACAGGATTTTATTCATTTCAGACACATGATGTAACCATGTTTTGAAATATGATTCTTTATGATTAATAAAGTTTTTTATTCCACTGCTATTTTATACTATGCTTGTAATGTTTCTGTTTCTGTTTACCTATAACGCTTCACGAAACTTAATGCATTCTCTTAATGAGTGACATTAACGGACGTCCGGTGTCACACTTGGTATCAAAGCTAAAGGTTACCAGATTAGATAAAAGTTTTTGAAAAAAGTTTTTGAAAATTATTTTAAAAACGTTTTAAAAGGAAGCATTTTCAACAAGAAAAGTCTATTTCAAAAAACATATTCCCCAAAGTCATATGTAATATCTTTTGATCCTTTGTCTGAATCCCTTTCCTTTCCTTTTCTTTTCATCATGTCTAGTGAACCTAATATTCCAGAGGGCGTTACAATACCAGGCTGGTTCCGTTGGTATCCAGAGGCCACGGTGCCTGTCGGTAGTCAAGCTGACGTTCCTCCCCCAGCTGCACCCGTCATTCCTCCCCATCCTCCTCCGCGTGTTGACAATTTCTCTAAGATATGCAAAGATTTATATGCGGTGGGAGGGAAGCCATTCCGTGGGACTAAGACGTTTGTAGAGGCAAGGAATTGGCTCAAAGAAACGGAGGATCTGTTTGGAATTTTCGAAGTGGACGATCGTAGGAAGATTCAGTTAGACGCCTGGTTACTAAAAGATGAAGCTTCGTTCTGGTGGGAAGTGGTCCAAGAAGGGCATCCAATGGAGACTTGGGATGATTTTAGACAGAGGTTAGAAATGAAGTTTCTTTCTCAATATGAGAAAAGCATGCAAATGGAAAGGTTCTTTGCGCTCAAGTAAGGAGGCATGACTGTTAACGAATATGTTAACAAATTCAACGAACTGGCAAGGTTTGGATTGGAATTGGTAGATACTCCGCATAAGAAAGGTTTGTGGTTTGTTAAAGGATTAAATGAACCCCTTCATGGGTTAGCTATGTCCCATATTCCAATGGGAGAAACTTTTGAGAGGCTCGTTGATATGGCCTTAATGCATGAAGAAGATAAAGCTGAAAAGAGGGAAGTTAAGATTGAGGAAACACAAAACAAGAAAGTGTGACCCAAGAAAGATCAACAACAAGAGGGCGAAAAGCATGACAAGCTCAAGGCAAAAAGAAATGTCATCGTTGCGGGAACGTGGGTCATTCGGTCAAAGACTGCCGAAAAAGGAAGAATGCTTACTTCAACTGTGGAGTAGTTGAACACTATACTAGGGTGTGCCCGAAGAAGTAAGGGCATGGCCAAAGGGCAGGATCTTCTGGAGGGCAAGTGCATGCTCTTGAGGCCAATGTTCCGGACAGAGGTAAGAAAGTTTTTGTTGAAGGTTTGATTTCTCCTTCCGATCATCCTGTTAGGACTCTTTTTGATTTTGGCGCTTCTCACTCTTTTATATTTGATTCTATGGTTGAGTCTCTTCACCTTAGCACTAGTATTGTTTTTGATCCCATTATTGTCTCAAACCCTATTGGGGGCACGGCCTATCTGTCTTTGATTTGTCGGGGGTTTGAGGATGTCTATTTTGGGGCGTCGAGTTTTAGCACGATGCATATGTATTTGGTTTTCTAGGATACTGTCTAATTCTAGGGATGGATTGGCTAGCCATGTATGGTGCCATTCTGGGTTGTTAGAGGAGGATCGTTATATTTCTGACTTGTCGTAGAAGGGCTCTCAAGATTTCTAGTGACCCAAGATGTTCTAGCATTCTTAGTTTCCTAGAATCAGTTAATACTTCTGAGGATGATTTGCGATTTGTACCTGTAGTTTATGAGTATCCATATGTTTTCAAGGAGGTTAGGGACTTACCTCCGAGGCGCGAGATTGATTTCTAGATATACTTGGTAGATAATGCGAAGCCAGTCGCATTACCTGTGCGCCACATGACTCCTATGGAAAGGAGGGAGCTCAGCAAGCAAGTAGGGGAGCTACTTGAAAAGTTATTGGTTAGGTGAAGCATATCAGAATAGGGTGCTCCGGTCATCTTTGCAACTAAGGTGAACGACTCGCTTCACTTTTGGGTAGATATTCATGATGTTTTTCCACATTTCTTATTTATGGATGTGTCTGCACGATACAACAGAGGTAGTTGAGCCGAACATGCTTGAGGAAGTAGAGGTAGAACGGGAGGCGACAATAAGACGAGTCCTTACCCGTATACTTGGATCGGAGGTTTGGAAATAGCGCAACAGAGAGGTTAGGTTAATAAAAGTGCAATGGGGAGAAGACAACGAGGATGTGACTTGGGATACTAAAGACAAGGATCACGCTTCATACCCTTTCCTTTTTGGGACTATGTTCTTAACTTATTTTTCCAAGCTTTTATTCGTACTTGCTTCTATCATTTAGGTATACCCTATCGATCGAATTTTTGACCTTTAGGTAGGAATCACATAGATGTAAACATGTGTTTTGAGACATGTTATGTTTGATGGATGCAGGTGGATGCAAGTGTTTGCTAGTGGTTGCTCGTGGATGCATACACACACACATTAGGCACTAGATCGGCTCAATCACACTCATACTGCATATAGATGTGTGTGCATTTTTCTTCTTTTAATGGATGGAAATGGATGTATCATCATATGGATGTTGCATTTGGATGGATGATTATGCACACATATAGAACTTACATGTTATAATAGGATTGTTGCATACATGTTGGATTCAAGGCACTAACATACATTGCATTAAGGAGGTCGACTGAATCAGTATACCGCCTGATCTTTGCATTAGAATAAGGACATAAACACGCACCTTTGCATATGTTCATAAAAGCACTATAAGTCTTTAAGAACAATGGATGCCTATGATTGGTGGATGAGTAGATCAGTGATGGATGTTAGGATATCATTCTTCTAAACTTGGAGATTTCGGGGATAAAATCCTTTGAGTAGAGGAGAATGTAACACCCTGTATTTTAGCAACACATTAAAATACCATTTCTAGGGGTCGACCCAAGACCCTATTGGGTCGACCCAGGGGTCGACCCAGGAGTCGACACCCAAAGAGGGGGGTCGACCCCCATACATATCTAGGCAGAAATCACTTTTGTACCTGGACATGTTTCTTGACCTAATTCTTTGACCCTAGGCTATAAATAAGACCCCATTCTCATTGTTTTTACACACCAAACCAATGGAGGACTAGATGCTGCCTCTGCCTAGGCTAAAATAGCTTATTCTTCTTCTTCAACGGCGGTTAGACTAATTCAGAGATCTGTGCTTCAACATTTGCAACTATTCTGCTGTCTCTTAGATCTGTTCTCTGTGATTCTTCGTTATTTTTAAGTAGAAATAATTAAAATGCAATCTTGACATGCCTAGATCTAAGCCTGTGAATATTGGAATCATATCAGATCTGCTATATTTGTATATCTAATTCACTGAATTGATCTCATCATGCCTATTTATGATCATGACACTATGCATAATCGGTCATGTTATTACATATTCATCAGATCTGTTCTTATATGCCTATTTCTATGTTAGAGTTTATGCCCTAGAGGCAATTCATTTGATGAGATAGATAACAATGTTGATGTTATTGTTTTATTTGGAATAAAATAATATTCTATTATATTATATTTACTACGTAATATAAATACTAATATGATAAGAGTCCTTAGAATTATAATACGGAATTATATAGTTCGAGTAAGACTTGAATTTGGGATTATATAATATAATAAGTATTACAGTTCTTAAATGTCCCTAGTTGAGTTTTATTGTTTATATAGGACCACAATAATGCATTGAGACTAGTATGTTGATTGACTGATGATCACATCTCATTGATCATTAATATACGTGATACTAATGTCAAAACATAAATATGTATTGGAGAATATCGTATTGCGCTAACCCACCATGAGATAACTACATGGAATATAATTAATAGTATCATAAGTTATTCTCACAGTGACAGTGATGTAATCGTCCTCAGACCTGAAATTATTATAATTTTATTCAAGGATATGTGTTTTTTGATATCATCTAAAGTTATTCGTAACAGACTAATGATAACGGTGATTATTGGATACATCTCGAATCGAATGAAAATTATGAATGATCTAGATGGAATTTAACCCTACAATATATTTGTGGTGATATTCATAGGCCTCTTGATTGAGTGAGACTGTGAAATGCATGGCCATGCTCAAATATTGATTTGTTTTAAACAGTCTACTCATTGATCAAGAAAAACGGATAAATTATAAAGAGGATGATATGATCCATAACTCGAGTTTAATCCTGGATATATTGGTTAAAAGGATTATATTACATTGATACACTGGTCACAGAAAATGTTGTAACGAATCGATGACTTTATTATAACTTGGGTAGCAGCTACACACTACTAGATGCCAATCACTGTTTATGGTTTTAAATACGATTTAAAACCATTGCTAATGTTATAGTAACCTATAGGGTCACACAAAATGAACGTTACAAAGGAGAAACTAATTTGAACAAATATAATACCAATTTGTTGATATTTTATTTAGGATTCGAACGGATAATGGAGTGGTTCCTATTTTTAAGGTTAATACTTGTATTCTAAAAGGAGGGTTTTTCTTTCTTATAAAATGACACGGCTTAACATAAATTAATTAGGTTAGATCAGATCTAAAAAAAATACACTCCATTCGTTTTCCTTTCCAAAACCCTAAAATTGATCATGGCGGCTAGCACCTTATTCTTTGATCTCTTCTTTCAATCTGATTGGTGAAGGGAACGTTCCAATGGACTCCTCTAGAGGCTCAACAAATGGAGGGCTCTCGATTCGATTACTATTTCGATGTTGTTATCATTCTTCTGGATCTCGTCGCAGGTACAAACATTAAATCTAATTTATACGAGCTTTAATATATTATTCTTGCCAAGATCCTAATTTAAACTATTAAACTACACAATTAGGAATTCGATTTGATCGAAAATTACTAACAATGGTATTAGAGCATGGTTTATTAGCGGGAGTTGATAGTTTAAACTTAGGTTTTGGTTTAATTTGTGGTCGATTCATTATTCGATTCGTAGTTTCAATATTACATATAAGTTTTAACACTTATATGATTAATTTGAATTACAGTATTTGTTTTAATTTTGAAATGAAAAACTTGTTTAATTTGGCCATATATTAATATTATATGTTAATTCGAATTGCTGTTCTTTCACTTTGAACCATACGTATATAGATTAGGGTCCAGAATAATATTTTAATTTATTTACAGTATTGAGTGTTATGAACACTAATAAAATATAGAAACGAATTAATACTTGATTAGAAATATTGAAATTAGTTCAATGTTCCTAATTCATAAACTTTAGAACTAGGAAGATTAATCGAAAAATTAGTTTTGATTTGTCCAGGTTGTCAAAAAAAATTTGGTATTGTGTAACAACTTTGACTTGTTTATTAAAATAGTTTTGAATATTCAGACAAATTTGGTTAACCTTGTTTGATTGTCTGAGACTTGAAATGTATATGTTCTTTTGAATGATCTAATGTACATTATTTTCTAAAATAATTTTGTAAAACATGAATCAGTATTAGTTATTAATTTTGTTTACACACTGCTTGATTTAGATCAGTTTTCATTAGTTCGCATTGCTAAACAAATAATCAAAATATTTGGTTGGAATGTTTTAATGATCTGAATTAATTTTGTTTTTCCATCTAGGGTTTTTTTCCTCAGATTAACAAATATATCAAAATAACTTTGGATTGATTTTGATTTAGTGTAACCAATAATTTGGAAATCTGTTAAGACAGATTTTCTGATTTAATTCTTATACATGAACATAATTGTTTTATATTCAATATGTATGATTAAAACACCAATTTTCCTGATGAGTCTATGTATATTAGATACATAAGTACTTAAATATATGTGATGAGGTTAAAGCATATGTAAAATGATATGTTATCTAAATTGAATCTAAATTTCAATGTGTTGATCATATTTTATAATGATAAATGTATGTTATAACATGATTGCATATCTGTAGGAAATTAGAGTTCCTGATTAATTTTATACTATCTATATGATTAGTAATACATGTTTATTTGATTTGTAATTTCTGGTCTCATTGTATTATACAAATTGATTCAATTCTAATATAATTAACAAGGGCTTTTGAAACAGTTTATTTCTGATATAAAATTGGTTCAAGTTAACACAAATTAAAACTAGATATTAATTCCGGATCTTAGTTGATTAAGCCATGATTCTATTTATTTGGTATACTGTAACAAATTAGTCTGTTTTTTTTATATGATTGCAAGGCTTGGATTTGCCACAAAATTATAGATGAAGTAGTGAAATGTGATTGTGGCACAGGTTCATTTATGAAATCAGATTGCTTCATTTGAAAACATAATTTGGTATTAGATATTGATTTATGTTTGGATACAACATTCATGGATATTAAACCTTTAAGATCTTGATAGGTGTGACGACCCCATTCCCGATAAGACGGTGGCAGGGGTAATCTTTGGAATATAGCACATAAACAGATAACAACAGAACAAAAATAAATAAATACACCAGATAATGTACAATAGAATACACTGGATAAATAAAATCACCAGAGTTACACAGTATATAGAATCATACTTAGTACAAAATACAGTTCAGCTGTACATAAAATGTCTACAGGGGAAAAGAAAACATAATATGTACAACAAGAGCTGAACAGCATAAAAAGAGATAAATGATAGAATCCATCTTCACCTCCAGCTACCCGGGAAGAGCCTGCTAAAACTTGAATACAAGGCTGCCCGTGTAGAAATAGGGGCACCCAAGTTTGCAAGTGAAACAAACTATGAGTCAGTCATGGGACTGGTATGAGAAATCTACTTAACACATTTTCAAATATGGCCAATCACAGGACCACGCCACTTTCGCGGAACGGGTTTACTCCATGGGATTGCCAGTGCTTTAAAACAAATAAATCTTTTAAACATCGCAATGCTTTTTATAAAAATGAAGCCATTATAAGACTCGGTTCCCATCACACAATGCAACACAAACCAGAGGATAAAGTTTTACCTTAAAATGGCCAAAATATCCTTGATACCATCAAAACAAATCATTTGAAAGGTAAATTTTATCGTTTAATTCTTAATCAGACTCCAACCATAAACTATTAAGAGAACGATTCCCTAAATATTAACCCCGAAGGCCGAAACCAACATCAGACCAATACCCAGGAAACCATCCGTCCTAGCTCGTTTCCAGTTAGTTTCTAATTTTAAATACAATCATAAATATCAATCATAAACGACATGGGTACCATATATCATGTCTCCATATATATATACAATCAAAATCGCACGATGTCATATTTGGAAATTGGATTTCCGTCATGAACCGAGGCCAGGGATCGTCCTCACTGCTTCGAGACAATCTAGCCTACCATGTCTCAGGAACAACCGCAACTGTCCCTTGGATCATCAGGGTCAGTCCATCGATGTGGATTAAAATGCCTGAACACTGCGTTTCCCCGTGCTTTGGGGCGCAAATGAGCCAACGAATGACTCCATCGGCTTCACATAGTCACCGATATATCAGATGCACCTCGCAATAGCAAAAACCACACAGGTGAAAATAATATGAATGTCAGCCAGTTTAAGCACTGACACCACCTCTAGCTAGAAAGAAACGCATGTCCTCCCTGAAGCCCTCTCCCGTTTCTGGTCCATACAGGGGTGTGAGGCTCGCGGATTTACGTTATACACAAAGCTATGCCACACAGGCATTGCTTTGATCATCCACCACAAAGCTATGCTTTTCAACAAAAGCTTTGAT
This sequence comes from Allium sativum, assembly GCA_030737875.1. NCBI lineage: Eukaryota > Viridiplantae > Streptophyta > Magnoliopsida > Asparagales > Amaryllidaceae > Allium > Allium sativum. The sequence continues at coordinate 197,703,288 of CM060910.1, forward strand.
CATTGCATCTCAGCATGCCACACAGGCAATTCATGCCGTGCAACTGACGTCTATCAATCACACAGAATGAAATCCAATGTCATACACACAGTCCATTTACAAGTCCGTTCTGGGTCTAAACGAAACCGGAGGATCTTTATTCCTCGTACATCTGTACAATCAACATGTACGTCCGGACGACTACTACTTCAACCCCGTCAAGGTAGCAACTCCCATCATGAGCATCAATAGCACACCTCCATTTGATGTGAAGGTCATCGATCTTGCATCGTCTTCATATCTTCGACTTTCAATCGTCGATCAATTATTTGAAATGAGAATTAACTCGGCCTTTTCAAATAATTCATGTATATTTAGAACTTCAAATCAATTCATCTCAATGGTTAAATTATTCGATATCACTACCTCTATTCTTTAGTGTAATTTTCACGCCAAACACATTCAACCATCAAATATCACATAAACCGAGCAAATTCAGTTTATTTCCATTCCATATCATTTATAATATTTTATCACGATTTATCTCTATTTTTATTTATTTAAAAATAGCCAATTTATTCAAAACAACGCTTCAGGCCATAACGCGGTCGTGGCGCTGTTTTTCTTCAGATTTGATTTACACATATCTGAAAATCTAACCGTTGGATTTTCACAAATTTTATATCGTTAGAAAGATCTTTTCAAAACGAATCCAACGGTTCCAGTTTCGGGAAAATCCAACGGTCGGATGTCCCATACTAATCGTTTGAAGTTACGATTTCAAAATACGAACTGCAGCGTCGTTATTCGATTTAATTTAATTATATATATATATATAATCGATTTTGGTGCTGTTTTTCTTCAGATTTGAATTAAACAATCTAGACAATCCAACCGTTGGATCTTTACAAAGTTGGTAACGTTGGAAAGATATTTCCAAGGCAAACCCAACGGTTGTGGTTTCGGGAAAATCCGATGGTCGGATCTCCCGCACTAATCGTTTGAAATCACGGTTTCAAAACACAAACTGCAGCGTCATTATTCGATTTATTTTAATTATATATATAAAAATATAATCTATTCTTCGATTTCAAAACCATAATCATTTCATACATTTGATTAAAATGATATTTTTATCCAACAGACAGTTATTTCAACACTTCACTATTTTTGACAATTCATGTATATAATAAAAATGTGGTTTTTATTGTAAAACATTTTATTTCAAAACATGACTTTTTTATATAGTTCATATAGATGATATAAATATGATTTTTATTATAAAACAATTTATTTCAAAACACGACTATTTTATACAGTTCATATAGATGATAAAAATATGATTATTATTATAAAACAATTTATTTCAAAGCACGACTATTTTATATAGTTCGTATAGATGATAAAAATATGATTTTTATTATAAAACAATTTACTTCAAAACACGACTATCATTCAACACGTGAATTTCTATTCAACGAATGAATTTCTATTCAACACATGAATGTTTTCTATAGTTCTTATATATAATAAAAATGGGATTTTTATTGTTAAAGCAATTTATTTAAAACACGAATACCATTTAACACATGAATTTCTATTCAACGAATGAATTTCTATTCAACACATGAATGTTTTCTATAGTTTGTATATATAATAAAAATGGGATTTTTATTGTTAAAGCAATTTATTTAAAACACGAATACCATTTAACACATGAATTTCTATTCAACGATTGAATTTCTATTCAGCACATGAATGTGGTTTCAACGCATGAAAATAATTTCAACAAATGAAAATTATTCTAACACATGAATATTTCAGAAAATTTCAGTAGCATAACGACAGGGTAGTTAAAACCGGGACCGTCTCTAGTATGACTCCTCGCTCTACCTTAAAGCCACACAGCTTTTGACAATGGGGATTTCACGCATCTAGTTCGCACGCAGGCGGCATGTTTATTTTTATTTCTTTTCCACAAACTAATCCTATGGGCTTTCAACCAAATAATTCTCAACCACAAACGGGTATTTTTCAACCACAATCAATCAATTTCAACCACAAACAATTCTAATCAACCATTCGCTATCAACCAATTTTCACACCAATCACAACCAATAAATATCGTCCATGATTTGTGGACGAGGGGCGTATATATATAAGTATATTTCAATTCTATTTCAACGCATATATAATTTTTACAATGCATATATAACTTATACATCGAACATACAACTTATACAATGCTTATACATATGGTGTACAATGCTTATATAACTCATACATCGACTATATAATTTATACATCGTTGTTTTCCATATCGTTTATAATTTAGAAATCTCACCTTGGGTTCCACTCCACCAAAAATAGAAGAACGCTCAGAAAAATATGCGGTCTCTTCTAGAATGTAGAAGACGTCCCCATGAGTCCACTGTCTCTTACTTCACTGAATTTCGTCAAGAAACGAAAAAGATATGATTTTTACAGTGAAATCAAAAACCGTAGCGGTTTATAGTGCTATAATATATAAAATAATTTTAACTGCCGTTACCTCTCTGATTTTCAAAACTCGGGTGCCATTTATCTTCAAATCCATTGATCGTTGTTTCGATCAGCCAGCGCCACCCTCTAGGGCTTGGAGAGGCGCACAGATCGACGGGGGTTTGGTGGCACTCGGCGGCGGATCTGGTGGGTTACGGCGGCGCGAAGTCAACGACTTCGAGGGCTCGAAACTCGAGACATGGCGAACGAGGGGTGGCGTGGGAGGTATAGATTTGAAGCCCTCGACGAGTACTACAAAAGCTCCAACTGGGTCGGGGTCTATTACTGCGTGGATTGGTCGGAAAATGAACGGGAAGCGGTGAACTCTTTTCCGCCGTCGCCTGGGATATTATCGGGGAGAGAGAAAAATGTTTGGCCCAATCATATTTTTTCTTTTATTTATATATTTTTAAATTTCGAAAATACCCTCTTTTACACATGAACCCCAATCCAGACCCAACGACTGTCGTCCCTAGTTAAATAACCCCATTCCGAACACAATGGGATATGTTTCGAAGGCCCATTCGACTGTTTCAGTTAGTTTCCCTTCAAATTAAAATATAAAACATTCAGTATTTGATTTGAACGTACATTTCAATTTGCTGGGGCCACATACTGATTCGAAAAATTCCAGAAAAATAAATCCAGCTATGTTTTGACGATACTGTCCCAACAAAACTAGTTTCGTCGAATTCTGAGATCGTTTGAAAAATGGCCCTTTTCTGGTCGATCAATTTAACTATAATAGGCCAAAACACATTTTTCTTTGCCATGCTCGCATACTAGCTTCAAAAATTATGAAATTTGAAACCTAGCAATAACTTCACATCCTGCATCCAACAAAAGTGGTTTCGTCGAATTCCGAGGTCGTTTGCAAAATGTCTATTTTCAAGGGCGATATATTCTCTATAGCGACCTTTTTGAAAATTCATTTGGCCATAACTTTTGACTCCTGCTACGAAACTTCGATTTTTCAGATTCGTTAGAAAGATATTCACTAACAGAATTAAATATTTTTGGTTTCACTAAAATCTGTTTTATTTTGCACCCGGTACAGTTAGTCGAATTTTGAATTCCAATTTTGAAATTGTCGCGCCATTTCAGGCCTTGTTTATAATTCAGATTAATTTTATTTATTTTCAAACATCAATTCAAGCTTACTTTTCATCGTTATTATTTAAAATATTTATTTTAAATATTCAAAATCCAATAAAATAACCAATTTAAAATTTTTAAATTGGTTCAGATTTTCCGGGTTGTTACAACCTCCCCTACTTAAAACTTTTCGTCCCCGAAAAGGAACAAAGTCGAAAGTGGTTTGATTAATCAACTCTACTTTCAATCTGGCTTCCATTCTTCAACTTTTCAGTTTCTAAGAATTTTCAAATTCTTCAAAAATTTGGCTAACACCCTAAATTTTTGAAAAATTTCGCCATAACCTCCTTTGTACGGGGAGGGGTTTGGAAATTTATTGGGCCGCATTAGGTACCCAATAAATCCTAATAAGCATGCACATATTTATAGTGATGTATTTCGGTGTCCAACAGGGGAGTGTGTATAAATCATAAATCCAGAGAATAAATTCTCGTCACCCTATAAATGGTTTTTGTGCCTTAATGACCAGAGAGACGTGTTTATTGTCATCTCCAGACCCGTGTGGGGTTTTTATTAATCTGGCAATTTACCGTTACATTTTATATGGCCCATATCAGTCATCAGTTTAACCTGTAAAATATAGTCATCGCCATACAATCCTCTCGCTCGTACGGTAAATCTTCAACCTCCTCACACAAGCTCCAAATGCTTATGTGGAATATGATGAAGTATGTCTATCGTCAAGAAGTATGCCATGTAGTGTAGTTCAAAATTAATTGTTACTATCCTATGGCGACATTTATTATTACACACAGAACAACCAGCACTCCGCATCCAATGGCATTCACGGGAGTTGATATAATAATAAAATTGCACATCCAACTCATTAAGGTTTACCTATTTGTCGGGCACGCAAATAAAATCTTTACTCAACAGCTAATCCGTTTACCTGTTCAAACATATATAATGCACATGTATATATTTTTATCTATCCTCTAATCAGTACAATGTGTGATTTAATCGAATAAATTCTACCATTCGTTCTCTTATTGATTAATTTAATTACCATTCTAATAATTTAATAAATCAAATCCACGATCACACAATACAAACATCAATCAATTTATTTTTAACTTTTCAAAAATGTATCAATTAATTCATATACTCTTATAAATCATTCAGACTATATAATTAAAAAGTTTACATCTATGCAAAGAAAAAAACAGCGAAGTGGAGAATATAATGGAAATGCAAATTATGGTGAATGTACCTTGCACCAGAATCAATCAGAGATATCCACCCTGCACTTAGGATAGGCTTTCTTAATGCTTTCCTCTGTTTCCCAAGTACAGTCTCGCGGATCTCCACTCCATTGCACTTTGACTAAGTGAACCTTTTTGTTCCTCAGCTCTTTGGTTTCTTTGCCAATTATCTTTAGCGGATCTCTTCTCACAGCCAATTCTGGAGTTATTTCTATATCCTGTTGCGCTGCTTCTTCCACGATTAAGTCTGGATCATGAACGTGCTTTCGAAGTTGAGATACGTGAAATACATCATGCACTCCAGGAAGCCAATTAGACAATTGAACCCTATATGCGAGAGTTCCAATCCGTTCTAGAATAGGAAACGGACCAATAAATTTGGGCGCCAATTTCCCTGTTTTACCGAACCGGATAACTCCTCTCATCAGAGATACCTTCAAATATACATAGTCGCCAACAACAAATGATATATCTCTTCTTCTCTTATCTGCATAGACTTTCTGTCGGCTTTGGGCGGCTAATAATCGTTTCTTAACGAAATCGACTTTATCTGCAGCATCGCGAATCAAATCAGGCCCCAATAAAAGTCTAATTACCAGGTTCAACCCAACAAGCAGGGGATCGACACGGTCTACCATACAACACTTCGAATGGAGACATTTTCAAGCTCGCCTGGTAGCTGTTATTATATGAGAATTCAGCCAAATGTAAATGGTCTTCCCATGATACGCCAAAATCAATAATACACGCCCGCAATAGATCTTCAAGAATACGATTCACCCTCTCAGTTTGACCATCTGTTTGAGGATGATAAGCGGTGCTCAGGTTCAGTTTTGTTCCCAATTCAGCTTGGAATGCTTCCCAGAATTTACTAGCAAAAATCGGGTCACGATCACTAACGATGCTCATGGGAACTCCGTGCAGTCTAACAATTTCTTTGAAATAAATCTGCGCCAGACTTTGAGCGGTTCTATTCGATTTGACAGGTATGAAATGAGCGGTCTTAGTAAATCGATCTACTATCACCCAAATACTATCATTTCCTTTTCTGGTTCTGGGCAAACCATCTATGAAGTCCATAGAAATTTGTCCCCGCTTTCCACCTGGGACTTCCAAAGGTTGTAACAATCCAGCGAGCTTCTGCTGATCGCTTTTAACTTGCTGACAGGTTGGAACACCGGCTAACATATAAGGAGATGTCTCGTTTCATAGATCTCCACCAGAAAGTGCATTTGATATCATTATACACCTTTCTCACTCCTGGATGGATACTAAGCTTGGCTTTGTGATTTTCATCCAATGCTTCTCTTCGAAGTTCAACAATGTTCGACACATATATTCGGCCTTTTAACCTTAGGATTCCCTCGTCATCTATCTGAAAACTCAAGGTCTCGCCTTTCTCTGTATTCTTTCTTTGATTCTTTGAATGAAGTGATCATCCTTCTAAAGAGAAGATATTTTATCAATCAAAGACGTCGTAATGATAAAACTGGCGATTATTACATTCTTTCTACTCAGCGCATCAGCCACAACATTGGCTTTCCCTGGGGTGTACAAAATCTCAAAATCGTACGCTGCAAGAAATTCTAGCCAACGTTGCTGCCTCTGATTCAAGTCTTTCTGGGTGAACAGATACTTCAATGACTGATGGTCTGTATACAGTTCGAATTTCTCACCCAAAAGATAGTGCCTCCAGATTTTCAAAGCAAATACGATGGCTAACAACTCAAGATCATGAGTAACGTAATTCTTCTCATGCGGTTTCAGCTGACGGCTAGCATAAGCAATCACTTGACCTCTTTGCATTAACACTGCGCTAAGGCCTTCTCTAGAAGCGTCAGTCTAGACTTTCAAATCCTCATTGCCATCTATTATTGTTAACACTGGAGCAGTTGTCAGTTTTAACTTCATCTCCTAGAAAGATGCCTCACATTCGGGAGTCCAGTTGAATCTCGAATGTTTCTTCATCAGTTTCGTTAAAGAACTAGATGTCTTCGCGAAATCCTTAATGAATTTCCGATAATAACTGGCTAACCCGAGAAAACTTCTGACTTTTGTGGGTGTACGAGGCTGTTTACAATTCTGAATAGCAGTGATTTTACTGGGATCCACTGAAATTCCTTGCTTTGACACGACGTGGCCAAGAAATTTGACTTCTTCTTGCTAGAATATACATTTGGAAATTTTTTCTTTTAAAACATTCTTTCTGAAAATTTCTAACACTTGTTCCAAATGTTTTTCGTGTTCGCTTTCTGATTTAAAGAAGATCAGTATATCATCAATGAAAACCAGAACAAATTTATTCAATATCCCTCTGAATACCCGGTTCATTAGATTGACGAAATAGGCTGGAGCGTTACATAAGCCGAACGGCATTACTAACCACTTGTCGAATAAGTCTGGACCTCTGAATGCTATCAAAGGAACACACTCCTCGGCGATACGAAGCTGATGGAAACCTGTAGCTAGGTCCATTCGTGAAAACACTTGTGCGCCATTCAATCGATCTAATAAATCATCAATCCGCGGCAATGGATATTTTTTTTTCAATGTCTGCTTATTCAAGTCACGATAATCCACACACAGTCTGAGAGTACCATCTGACTTTGGGACAAATACCACTGCTGCTCCCCAATCAGAAAAGCTTGGCCTGATCAGACCTTTCCATACTAGCTGTCGCGTTTGATTATCTAGCTCGTCTTTCTCCTTCAAGGTCATTCTTCGAATAACATGAACTATTGGCCTTGAATTTGGAACTGAAGCAATCTTGAATTCAATTTCTCTCTGTGGAGGTAAGCGAACAACTTCTTCGAACACATCCGCATAGTTCTTAACAACTGGGATATTTCCAATGTCGACCGGAATATTCTCTACGACGACAGGAACAGGTTCTATCTGAGCAGGAGAAACATCTAAAGTTGCCTAGAAATCTTTTCTATTAGAATTTGGTCCTTCACATGGAATGGTTATATATTCCCCGAACTTTGTTTTTACCTTGACAACCCTCTCGGCGCATTTAACTTCGGCTTCATATTGGGTTAACCAGTCCAGTCCCAGAATGAGATCGAATTCGGTAAAATTCATAACGATCGCGATAATGGGGAACCGATAATGAGAAAAAGAAACATGAACTCCACAAACCCAATTAAGATCGAGGGAACACCGATCGGATTATGAACCGTCATGGGTTCTTTGAGCTTCTTCAAATTCAATTCTAGTTTCTTAACTGAATTCTTTGCAACAAAGCTTCGTGACGCACCTGTATCAAACAGTACTTTAACTGGAATAACTTTAACTGGAATATCTTTGACAACAAGCGTGACTTCTAAAACATCTGGCCTTTCCTGACTAGACGAGGATGCAGGAACTTCTGCCACTTCATTTACCTCTTCTACTTCAGATTTCCTTAGGAGCCGGCAATCCTGCTTTACGTGTCTAACCTGCTGGCAAAGATTGCACTTTCTAACTTCTTGAACCTTGTTCTTGGATTTAACTCCCTTATTCTTTCGCTTGTTCGAAGATCTACAATTTCTCATCGAATGCCCTTGTTGATTACACTTTAAACATATGACTGCTTTAACCTTTTTCTAATCGACTCTAGGCTTCTTTCTAAACTCAGACTTCGTACTGGCCTCAGGCTGTGTACTCGTCTCTGGGCTATCAGTTTCGAATTTTCTTTTGCTGCTAGAACTGACTTCCTCTTCGTCTCTCAACATACCTTTCCTATCGAGATCCTCATACTGGTAGGCCATGTATATCATTTTAGAAAAAGGAAGCTTCACATGCCCCATTACTTTATTCTGGTATTTTCTTTAAAGACCATTTATAAACCTGAGATTCTTCCGCTTTGGATCTTAAATCAGATGCAGAGCAAAATGAGAATGTTCATTGAATCTCTTATGATATTCCGGGATATTCATATCACCTTGTATCAAATAGTAGAATTCATCACATAACCGCTCAGTTGCTTCTAGAGGAATAAATTTTGCACTGAAAAGCTCTTTGAATCTATCCCAGGTGATATCACCTTCTGGATTATCCTTAATAATTGAATCCCACTAGAACAAAGCTTCGTCTTTGAGTGCCCAAGATGCCAGTAATCTTTTTTGGTCATCCCTCAGCTTTAAACCTTTAAAGATTTTCTTAGCGGAACGAATCCAAGCTTGTGTTTTAGCAATAGATTCTTCGCCCAAGAATGGTACTCCACCTAGATTTCTATATTTCATAAATAGAGCTTCTATATCTTGGTCTGCATTCCTTCTGTTTCTGGCACTCATTTTCTAGTACTTCTGCAAATAGCAGACCAAGTGTCGGGTCAACAGAAAAGATATTATAAAGCATAGAAACATATACTTGAATGTAAATGTGTCTATCGAGGTGTATTTCATTCTGCTGTACTCATACTAGGATATTACTGATCCTATCTGTAATGAGTTACTCGTCCTAGAACACTACTGGTTCTATTTCTGACGAGTTCGTTAATATGTTATATTCCAGAACTAAGCTTAACCAAAGATCTGATACCACGTTTGTGACGACCCAATTCCTGATAAGACGGTGGCAGGGGTAATCTTTGGAATATAACACATAAACAGATAACAGTAGAACAGAAATAAATAAATACACCAGATAATGTACAATAGAATACACTAGATAAATAAAATCATTAGAGTTACACATTATATAGGATCATACTTGGTACAAAATACAGTTCAGCTATACATAAAATGCCTACAGCGGAAAAGAAAACATAATAGGTACAACAAGAGCTGAACAACATAAAAAGAGATAAATGATAGAATCCATCTTCAGCTCCAGCTTTCCAGGAAGAGCCTGCTAAAACTTGAATACAAGGCTGCCCGTGTAGAAATAGGGGCACCCGAGTTTGCAAGTGAAACAAACTACGAGTCAGTCATGGGATTGGTATGAGAAATCAACTTAACACATTTTCAAATATGGCCAATCACAGGACCACGCCACTTTCGCGGAACGTATTTACTCCATGGGATTGCCAGTGCTTTAAAACAAATAAATCTTTTAAACATCGCAATGCTTTTTATAAAAATAAAGCCATTATAAGACTCGGTTCCCATCACACAATGCAACACAAACCATAGGATAGAGTTTTACCTTATAATGGCCAAAATATGCTTGATACGATCAAAACAAATCATTTGAAAGGTAAATTTTATCGTTTAATTCTTAATCAGACTCCAACCGTAAACTAGTAAGAGAAAACGATTCCCTACGTATTAACCCCGAAGGCCGAAACCAACATCAGACCAATACCCAGGAAACCATCCGTCCTAGCTCGTTTCCAGTTAGTTTCTAATTTTAAATACAATCATAAATATCAATCATAGACGGCATGGGTACCATATATCATGTCGCCATATATATATATATATATATATATATATATATATATATATATAATCAAAACCGCATGATGTCGTATTTGGAAATTGGATTTCCGTCATGAACCGAGGCCAGGAATCGTCCTCACCGCTTCGAGACAATCTAGCCTACCATGTCTCAGGAACAGCCACAACTGCCCCTTGGATCGTCAGGGCCGGTCCACCGATGTGGATTAAAATGCCTAAACACTGCGTTTCCCTGCCCTTTGGGGCGCAAATGAGCCGACGAATGATCCCATTGGCTTCACATAGTCACCGATATATCCGAGGCGCCTCGCAACAGCAACAACCACACAGGTGAAAATAATATGAATGTCAGCCAGTTTAAGCACTGACACCACCTCTAGCTAGAAAGAAACGTATGTCCTCCCTGAAGCCCTCTCCCGTTTCTAGTCTATACCGGGGTGTGAGGCTCACGAATTTACGTTATACACAAAGCTATGCCACACAGGCAGTGCTTTGATCATCCACCACAAAGCTCTACTTTTCAACAAAAGCTTTGATCATTACATCTCAGCATGCCACACAGGCAATTCATGCCATGCAACTGACGTATATCAATCACACAGAATGAAATCCAATGTCAGACACGTAGTCCATTTACAAGTCCGTTCTAGGTCTGAACGAAACCGGAGGATCTTTATTCCTCGTACATCCGTACAATCAACATGTACGTCTGGACGGTTACTACTTCAACCCCATCAAGGTAGCTACTCCCATCATGAGCATCAGTAGCACCCCTCCATTCGACGTGAAGGTCATCGGTCTTGCGTCGTCTTCATATCTTTGACTTTCAATCATCGATCAATTATTTGAAATGAGAATTAACTCGGCCTTTTCAAATAATTCACGTACATTTAGAATTTCAAATCAATTCATTTCAATGGTTAAATTATTCGATATCACTAATTCTGTTCTTTAGTGTAATTTTCACGCCAAACACATTCAACCATCAAATATTCAATTTATTTCCATTCCATATCGTTTATAATATTTTATCACGATTTATCGCTATTTTTATTTATTTAAAAATAGCAAATTTATTCAAAACAACGCTTCAAGCCATAACGCGGTCGTGGCGCTGTTTTTCTTCAAATTTGATTTACACATATATGAAAATCTTACCATTGGATCTTCACAAATTTTGTATCATTAGAAAGATCTTTTCAAAACGAATCCAACGGTTCCAGTTTCGATAAAATCCGACGGTCGGATCTCCCGTACTAATTGTTTGAAGTTACGATTTCAAAATACGAATTGCAGCGTCGTTACTTGATTTAATTTAATTATATTTATATATATATAATCGATTATGGCGCTGTTTTTCTTCAGATTTGAATTAAACATTCCAGACAATCCAACCGTTGGATCTTTACAAAGTTGGTGCCGTTGGAAAGATATTTCCAAGGCAAACCCAACGGTTGTGGTTTCGGGAAAATCCGATGGTCGGATCTCCCGCACTAATCATTTGAAATAACGGTTTCAAAACACGAATTGCAGCGTCATTATTCGATTTATTTTAATTATACATATATAAATATAATCTATTCTTCGATTTCAAAACCATCTTCATTTCATATATTTGATAAAAATGATATTTTTATCCAACAGACAGTTATTTCAACACTTCACTATTTTTGACAATTCATGTATATAATAAAAATGTGATTTTTATTGTAAAACATTTTATTTCAAAACATGACTATTTTATATAGTTCATATAGATGATAAAAATATGATTTTTATTATAAAACAATTTATTTCAAAACATGACTGTTTTATATAGTTCATATAGATGATAAAAATATGATTATTATTATAAAACAATTTATTTCAAAGCACGATTATTTTATATAGTTCATATAGATGATAAAAATATGATTTTCATTATAAAACAATTTATTTCAAAACACGACTATCATTCAGCACGTGAATTTCTATTCAACGAATGAATTTCTATTCAACACATGAATGTTTTCTATAGTTCTTATATATAATAAAATTGGGATTTTTATTGTTAAAGCAATTTATTTAAAACACGAATACCATTCAACACATGAATTTCTATTCAACACATGAATGTTTTCTATAGTTCGTATATATAATAAAAATGTGATTTTTATTGTTAAAGCAATTTATTTAAAACACGAATACCATTCAATACATGAATTTCTATTCAACGAATGAATTTCTATTCAACACATGAATGTGGTTTCAACATACGAAAATAATTTCAACAAATGAAAATTATTCTAACACATGAATATTTCAGAAAATTTCGGCAGCATAACGGCAGGGTAGTTAAAACCGGGACCGTCCCTATACGGCTCCTCGCTCTACCTTAAAACCTCACAACTTTTGACAATGGGGATTTCATACATCTAGTTTGCACATAGGCAGCATGTTTATTTTTATTTCTTTTCCACAAACTAATCCTACGGGGTTTCAACCAAATAATTCTCAACCACAAAAGGGTATTTTTCAACCATAATCAATCAATTTCAACCATAAACAATTCTAATCAACCATTCGCTATCAACCAATTTTCACACCAATCACAACCAATAAATATCGTCCATGGTTTGTGGACGAGGGGCGTATATATATATAGGTATATTTCAATTCTATTTCCACACGTATATAATTTTTGCAACGCATATATAACTTATACATCGAACATACAACTTATACAACGCTTATACATATGGTGTACAACGCTTATATAACTCATACATCGACTATATAATTTATACATCGTTGTTTTCCATATCGTTTATAATTTGGAAATCTCACCTTAGGTTCCACTCCACCAAAAATAGCAGAAGGCTCAGAAAAATATGCGGTCTCTTGTAGAATGTAGAAGACGTCCCCATGAGTCCATTGTCTCTTGTTTCACTGAATTTCGTCAAGAAACGAAAAAGATATGATTTTTACAGTGAAATAAAAAACCGTAGCGCTTTATCGTGCTATAATATATAAAATAATTTTAACTGCCATTACCTCTCTGATTCGTTCCAAACTAGGGTGCCATTTATCTTCAAATCCATTGATCGTTGTTTCGATCAGCCAGTGCCACCCTCTAGGGCTTGGAGAGGCGCACAAATCGACGGGGGTTTGGTGGCACTCGGCGGTGGATCTGTCGGGATACGGCGGCGTGAAGTCAACGACTTCGAGTGCTCGAAACTCGAGACACGGCGAACGAGGGGCGGCATGGGAGGTATAAATTTGAAGCCCTCGACGAGTACTATAAAAGATCCAACTGGGACGGGGTCTATTACCACGTGGATTGGTCGGAAAATGAACGGGAAGTGGTGAACTCTTTTCCGCCGTCGCCTGGGATATTATCGGGGAGAGAGAAAAATGTTTGGCCCAATCATATTTTTTTTCTTTTATTTATATATTTTTAAATTTCGAAAATACCCTCTTTTACACACGAACCCCAATCCAGACCCAACGACTGTCGTCCCTAGCTAAATACCCTTATTTCGAACACAATGGGATATGTTTCGAAGGCCCATTCGACTGTTTCAGATAGTTTACCTTCAAATTAAAATATAAAACATTCAATATTTGATTTGAACGTACATTTAAATTTGCTGCGGCCACATACTGATTCGAAAAATTCCATAAAAATAAATCCAGCTATGTTTTGACGATACGGTCCCAACAAAACTAGTTTCATCGAATTCTGAGATCGTTTGAAAAATGGCCCTTTTCTGGTCGATCCAATTTAACTGTAATTGACCAAAACACATTTTTCTTTGCCACGCTCACATACTAGCTTCAAAAATTATAAAATTTGAAACCTAGCAATAACTTCACATCCCGGATCCAACAAAAGTGGTTTCGTCGAATTCCGAGGTCGTTTGCAAAATGTCTATTTTCAAGGGCGATATATTCTTTATAACGACCTTTCTGAAAATTCATTTGGACATAACTTTTGACTCCCGCTACGAAACTTTGATTTTTCAGATTCGTTAGAAAGATATTCACTAACAGATTTAAATATTTTTGGTTTCACTAAAATCCGTTTTATTTTGCACCCGGTACAGTCAGTCGAAGTTTGAATTCCAATTTTGAAACTGCCATGCCATTCCAGGCCTTGTTTATAATTCAAATTAATTTTATTTATTTTCAAACATCGATTCAAGCTTACTTTTCATCGTTATTATTTAAAATATTTATTTTAAATATTCAAAATCCACAAAAATAGCCAATTTAAAATTTTTAAATTGGTTCAGATTTTCCGGGTCGTTACAATAGGTGTATTAACCTTTTGATTTTAATTGATGATTGGATCACCCTTCCTGAATTAACAATCTTTATTCCATACTCAAAATGGTTATTTAAAATGAGGATAAATGTTATAGCTCAGTTAACCATGTATTTGATTTTGATCAAAAACAGCTTTGGCTATCTGAACCTTAAAGTTTTAGTTTTAACAATATCTGATTTAAAGAAATTAAGTATTGTTAAGGTCTTTTTCTGTTCTGACTTGTAAATTCAGAAACCTGACTTTAATTTTAATCTCAGAAAATGATATTATCCTTTTGTTGAAATATTTTGTTTTTGAAGTGCACACTCAAGGCCCCTTGAGTTTTACACTTACATTATACAAATAATAATGAAAGACCAGCTTAAGATCATAACAAGTGTATTATGATATTATATACTCTGTAAAATGCATAAAAGTTGTATTTTATATTAATATAGATTTAACATATGTATTGACATATATGAAATTAACCTGCTGTGTAAAAGCTGCATATGCACTTCTATAAAACTCTTTGTATACTTATGATGATAAGTATACAATATACATGTGATTTC
This sequence comes from Allium sativum, assembly GCA_030737875.1. NCBI lineage: Eukaryota > Viridiplantae > Streptophyta > Magnoliopsida > Asparagales > Amaryllidaceae > Allium > Allium sativum. Next base: position 197,718,412 of record CM060910.1, read on the forward strand.
ATATAAAAGAAACATGATTTCCTGGTTTTAGTTTTATGCTACTTGTGTTAGTTATTGTAACACTATACTAAATTATATCATAATCTAAAATTGGCCACTCATGATATACTGATATCATGAAAGTTTGATATGGTGATATAAATCTGAGTTATTAACACAATTTATTGTTATAAACTAGGGTTTAAATGTATCATAAATTATGTATGATGACCTGTGTTTATAAGGTTAATACCTTATATGCTGTTTAACATTTAAACCTGGACAATTTAAACTTTTTAAATCAGGACAGTCTAATATATTTTAATATGGAATAATTAAGATGTTTATGTTTGCACAGTTTATATATCATATTCTAGGTAGCCTAAAATGTTTAGATCTGAACAGTATGAATGCCTATATCTGGATATCATAAAATGTTTGAATCTGAAAGGTTGAGTTTTTGTATTCCAATTTTAGGTGCACTGGCTATAGCAAATATGATTTGCTAATATTTCATCCTCATTTTATACATTCACGTCATATGTATGAATCTGTTTTAAATGTTGATCAGATATTTGTTACGTGGATAATGTATATACAAGAAAATGGACAATATGAACAGAATTGAGCTAACACATTGCCCATTGATCATATATATATAAATATATATATTAAATACATATGATGTATTTGACTCTGCTTAAACCAATGGACCATGAATGAAATTGTTTTATACATGCAGGCATAGTGGTTGTTGAAATTGTTTCGGCTTGGCAGGAAGATCACTCAATAGGACACGGTTCCGTGATTGCAAATATTAAAGTTTTCTGTTTTGTTTGGAAATGTACAAGTTAGTAATAGCCAACATTTGTAAATGTTAATTAACATGTATAATCTTTGAACATGTATGTAACACCTATTTGTAAGATGACAATGCAAGTAAATAGATGGTCTATTGAATCTTGTAAAGTTTAAAATGGGTCTGACCCTACATTTAATTTTGGTTCTTTTATTTGTGAAATGTTGATATCTGTTGCATGCAAGAGACATTACTTGTTAATTTTTTTGTTTTGAAATGACATAGAATATTGATAAAAATGTTTAGTTTTGGGCTTAAATTCATTTATAAGGAACCACTGTAGTAAAAATTGCCCCTTCAGCTGTACATGAAAAGTTAATTTTGATTTGCAGAGAGACCGGAATTGTATATGAATTATATATTTATTTGTAATTAGGCCCAAGCTACAAATGCATCCATGTTTTTCATTATATTTGAAACTTGCAAATTATTATTAGCAAGCATTATGATGGCTAAAGCTACTTAACAAATAGACTCTGATATGATCAGTAGGTAGTGGACATATATATATATGCGTAAATATTAATTAAATCCAAATATATATTACGAATATAATATATATATATTGATATATGTAAAAAACTCTGATATTGTTCGCCACTACGAATTATAAATTCTCTTTAAAGCAAATTTTGTTATATTAAGTTATGGTGAAGTCTTCCAATAGTACACCCATCACTGTCCAATCTCATTGGATGTAACTAATGCTAAAGCGTCATGCACCTTTTAGTTTGGTTATATGCGGTAGGAGTAATTGTGGTGCTTCGACTGTATTATTGGGTCTGATTTAACTAAGGCTGCATAATAGTATTTATGGCCTTAAAGACAATTGCATGAATTATTCTATATTTTGAGCAAATGAATAATACTGAGCAAAATGTTTATCATGCGATCCAAGAATTATATACGATATAATTGACATAAGATGTCTACCTAAAAGGTTGTGTTTTGGGTTCAGCCAAAACTAGGTCAAGGCATGATTAGATATGGATTTTAGAACACCATTATATATATATATAGTGATATATTTTTATAAATAGAGGGATATTAATTTGAGTGGGAGCGTATTTTAGTTTAAGTTACACATTTATGTTAATATAAAAGTTTAATTGTCAAAGTTTATATTAAATAAATATTAAAGAATCAGATATTATTTATTATCTACTGTAGATATTAAATAATAAATAACTCCGATAAGTTAAATTAATCCTTAAGAAGGATAAATTGAATTAAATCAAACTTCTTGATTGACATTGAAATTTTAGGATTGTCCTCAAACAATTTAAAAGTAATTGTTTTAGAAATAAAGAGAAGATCTAAAATAAATTAAAGTATGACTTCAAACAATTAAGATATAAATGTTATAAAATGTACTTATACATCTCTTGTATTAGATACTAGATATGAATAACATAAGTGTATGTGAGTTTACAGAAATTGCAAAAATATGTAGAAATCTGATAAAATAACAAGAGGACTTACGATGGAAATGAAGCAAATGTTGCTGAACTGTCCATATGAAGTTGATTCATGTTGTATATGCTGGCTTAATTAAATAAATAAAATAATTATTATTATGAAATTCCACTTAAAATAAATGTTATAATAGATCTTGTTTAGACAAGTTTGAATTTCATTTGTAATAAAAGAATAATTGTTATTCATTTTATTTATATGAAATATCGTATGGAATTTTACAAATCGTTAATGATCTTTGTAAATCCTTAACCATAATGCACTTGACATTAATAATGAGTGGATTAAATTTAGTGATTTAAATCCAACATACTTTTAGTATTACTGGTTAGCCCAATAAAGAAGTGTATAACAAAACTCCATAATGATGGAATTTTGAGATCATATGATTTTGAATTATATGAAGAACACAGATCTTGTTTATTAGGTAAAATAACTGGATCCCCTTTCGCTTGACACAGTGATTGAGTGATAAGTATTTGGTCTCGTACATAATGATGTATATGGAGCAATGAATACACAATCTAGAGGCAGGTATTATTACTTCATTATATTTACTGATGATATCAGTAGATAGGATCTGTGTATCTTATGAAACACATATCAAAATCCTTTGAAAAGTTCAAAGAATTCAAAATGAAGTTAGAAACCAATTTTAATAGAAAATAAATACTTTTCAAATAGATCGAAAGAGAATATTTAAGCCAACTATTCAATTACTATCCAAATGAGTTTGAAATTGTTTTACAACTCACTCCATCTAGAACACCATATTGAAATGGTAAGTCTGAAAGAAGAAATTGCACCTTATAATATATAGCATGATTAATGATAAGTCATATAGATTCTCCAACAAATTAAATTTAGAACAACTGCATTTAGTCCTACTAAAATGGATTTGAAGAGAACATATAAGATATGGACTAGGAATTTTCCTAGTGTGTCTAATACGATGATTTGGGATATAAAGACATTTGTGAAAACGTCCTTCCTCTGATAAGATCAGACCTAAATCAAATAACTATTTTATAGATATATATTCTCTGAGAATAAAATGTTTATTGCTCGATTAGGTGTCCTTTTGAAGGATAACCCGTCTCTAAGACACCCATGGAAATGAAATAGAATTCAAAATGTTTCGGAAACTACAAAATATCATTAAATCTTGTATACACAAGAAATTGAGTGGGAGTGGCACAATAATTCTAATGTTATTTGATAAAATATTAATTATTGTAAATAATGTTGGTTTTAAAAACAAGAAATAAATACTGATTGTAAGAAAGAAAATGTTTGGATTAAGAAGTTCATAACTGAACTTAATTCATTGTTGATCCAACTATATACATTGCGATAATAATGTGGCTAGGCCCAAAATCTTAAACACATTATCGATCCAAACATATATTTAAGAAATATAATTCTTATATGAAACCATTCATAAAAGAAATGAACATATCTGCAAAGTTACAAAAGTTGTAATGTTGCAGACCTACTGAATTAGACTCTGTCGCAGCGGAAGTTTAATAGTCACACTAGTTTCATGAGTATATGATACATGAATAATTGTATCTAGTGCAAGTGGGAGATTGTTAGAGTTTATGCCCTAGAGGTAATTCATTTGATGAGATAGATAACACTGTTGATGTTATTGTTTTATTTGGAATAAAATAGTATACTATTATATTATATTTACTACGTAATATACATACTAATAATAGAAGTCCTTAGAATTATAATATGGAATTATATAGTTCGAGTAAGACTTGAATTTGAGATTATATAATATTATAAGTATTATAATTTTTAAATGTCCCTAGTCGAGTTTTATTGTTTATATAGGACAACAATAATGCATTGGGATGAGTATGTTGATTGACTAATGATCACATCTCATTGATCATTAATATACGCGATATTAATGTCCAAACATAAATACATATTGGCGAATATCGTATTGGGCTGACCCACCGTGAGATAACTACATGGAATATAATTAACAATATCATAAGTTATTCTCACAGTGACAGTGATGTAATAGTCCTCAGACCTGAAATCATTATAATTTTATTCGAGGATATTTGTGTTTTGATATCATCTAAAGTTATTCGTAACAAACTAACGATAACGAGGATTATTGGATACATCTCGAATCGAATGAAAATTATGATTGATCTAGATGGAATTTAACCCTACAATATATTTGTGGTGATATCCATAGGCCTCTTGATTGAGTGAGACTATGAAATGCATGCTGTGCTCAAATATTGATTTGTTTTAAACAGTCTACTCATCGATCAAGAAAAATAGATTAAATTATAAAGAGGATGATGTGTTCCTTGACTCGAGTTTAATCCTGGATATATTGGTTAAAAAGATTATATTCCATTGATACACTGGTCATAGAAATTGTTGTAACGAATCGATAATTTTATTATAACTTGGGTAGCAGCGACGCATTGCTAGATGCCAATAACTATTTATGGTTTTAAATATGATTTAAAACCATTGCCAACATTATGGTAACCTGTAGGGTCACACAAAAGGAACGTTACAAAGGAGAAACTAATTTGAACAAATAAAATATCAATTTGTTTATATTTTATTTGGGATTGGAATAGATATTGGAGTGGTTCCTATTTTTAAGGTTAATACTTGTATTTTAAAAGGAGGGTTTTTCTTTCTTATGAAATGACACAGCTTAACCTAAATTAATTAGGTTATATCAGATCTAAAAAAATACACTCCATTCGTTTTCCTTTCCAAAACCCTAAAATTGGTCATGGCAGCCAACACCCTATTCTTTGATCTCTTCTTTCAATCTGATTGATGAAGTGGACGTTCCAGTGGACTCATCTAGAGGCTCAACAAATGGAGGGCTCTCGATTCGATTCCTATTTCGAAGATGTTATCGTTCTTATGGATCTCGTCACAGGTACAAACCTTAAATCTAATTTATATGAATTTTAATCTGTTATTCTTGCCAAGATCCTAACTTAAACTGTTAAATTACACAATTAGGAATTCGATTTGATCGAAAATTACTTACATTTTGTTCATCGGATCTGTTCTTATATGCCTATATCTGTTCATCAGATCTATTCTTATATGCCTATTTCTACTATCATATGCCCATTTCTGTTACTACTAGTTTTATGCCTATTCTGTCCTTCTCTCTTTCATTCCTTTTTTATTTTTATACCCAAGCCACTTTCTAGCCTAGGCCGATATCGCTGAAATATGCGTATGAACAAAAATTGTATTAAATTGGGAATTAATGGAAATGGTAATTTGGAGGCGTAACTTGTTCTTTGAATCCCGATTGGGATCTGGGGGCGTAACTTGTACTTTGAATCCCGATTGGGATCTGGGGGCATAAACTATATTGTGAAATTGGACTAAATATTGGAGCATGATTTATATGGTAAATTATGACTTGTGGTTTTTAAGTGAAACAGGTTATTGGAACTGTAAAGAATCTGTGAAGCTTATTTAATCCGTTAAAATTGGGGCACAACTTGTATTGGGAAATTTGGGGCAGAACTTGAATTGAAAGCATGAATGTGGATTTGGGGCATAAGCCAAACTATGATTAAAGATCTTAATTTAGGCATATAACACATGATGAATATAACTTGGGAAAAGGGAATGAAAACCTATAGGAGTACTTGTTAATGAATGAAGACGCCTAAAATTATAGTAATTAGAAAATTGTAACCGCGCTTAGACACGAGGTTAGATTACACTTGTGGTAGAAGTCTGCCCGAACCCGACCGACATATCTAGCGACCACAAGTGGTGAATCTAATGTGAGGGGTCTATGTGCATAAACACGTGACGGTGCTAAGACACGAGGTTAACTCCGACTTGTGAAAGAAGCCTGCCAGGACCCGAACGACATATCCAGCATCCACAAGTGGTAGACTTAATGTAAGAGGTCTAGCGCATTATAACCATAAATGAATGTACGGTAATGAATTTGTAATACTTAACCTGTGTAAATCCATAAGGATTGTATGAGCTTGTTAAATCTATGGGGTTAAGCAAACCTGTTAAATCTGTGGGGGTTATACGAACCTGTTAATTTAGAAAAATTAACTCATTAAATTTGTTAGGGTTATATGGATCCATTAACTTATACAGTTTAACTCGTAAATCTGTAGGGGGTTATGTGAATCTGTTAAATCTGTAAGGAATAACCTGTCAAAATCCTAGTTAGTTGGGGACACAAGATCTTTAAGGGTTGGATTGTGTCATCTGTTGTATGGGACCCATATTAGTCAGTAACCCATTCTGGTATTAAAGGGGGACCCGACACTAGGTAGGGGTTAGGGCATGCTTACTGAACTGATTGTAAGAGGTTCATTTGAGAGGAGGTGTGTACTGGCGTGTTCCAATGGACTCATGTGCGTGCATGAGTACAGCCTGCATCCGGGAAAATAAGCCGTTGTAGCACCAGTAAATGGCTATGTGTTCTTCTGTAGGTTGCCACCTTAGGAAGTAATACACCCTACTGTTGGGCCGACATAGTGTATTTACGGGATAGGGAGCCGATCGATTGGGGAAGGGTAGTAATTAGGGTACATCTAGTCCTGCCTGTTTTTGTGGGGTACCTGTATTTCTGTTTGGGTTAACACCCGTTATTTTTGTTTAGGTACCGGTTAATTTTGTTTGGATTAAAACTGTTACTAGAGTACACCTAAAACTACCATTATATTTCTATTGGGATTATCCTGTTTATGTTAAGCAATTAGGGAGTATGTAATCCTGCTACATATTTGTTATGCTAGTATTTTATATATGTCTTGCAATCCTACTTCTAGGGAGTATGTAATCCTGTTAAGCAACAAGTATTTTATATATATGTCTAGTATTTTATATATTTGTTATACTAGCAATTAGGGAGTATGTAATCCTGCTTCTATTTTATATATGTCTTGTAATGTTTCTGTTTCTGATTCTGTTTACCTATAACGCTTCACTAAACTAAATGCATTCTCTTAATGAGTGACATTAACGGATGTGAGGGGTCACAATGATTGAATGGTCGTTCTGATTATCATTGATGAATTGTTTTTCCTTTGGTTGTATAGATTGTAAAGCTATCACTGTCCGATGTGGGGAAGATAGGAGTTGTGTTCTTCTTTGATGTTGTGGGTAAATTAGTTAGTTTATTTACCCATTCTCATATACTATATTGATGAAGTTAGTCAGCTATTTTATCGCTCACTAAGACTGTTGTCTGACTCAAGGTTTTATGTTTCCCTCTTATTACCTTGGGCTGTTCATCCAATTTTGGATGGGCAGACTTGGTGGCAGGTGACATGCGATAGCTTATTAAGGACGATGTTGCAGTTCAGAGACGAGCAGGAGGATGGCATACTATCTCTCTTATTATATAGTATTTGGTTTTTCAGCTGTTTAATATTCTACTCTAAGTGATGTAATGAGGCAAATTTGTATAGACATATGTTGCAATCCTGGTGTAAGGATATACTTTCATATTGTTTTGAAAATTTGAGATTTCTACTCAAATATGCTTCACTAATATTACATGTTGTATATGTTTTATTATATTTTATCCTTGCGCTGTGAGATTTACGATAGGTTATGTTTGTGTTATCATACCTTGATGATCATCCATAGCTACATGACACACCTTTGAGCGCACCTTTCCTCTTGTTTAGTGCAAGGGTTATGGGCGATCATCAAATTTGGTATCAGAGCTATGGTTAATGATTTTTAGCCAAAGTTATAAGACATAATTACGTAAGAGAGACGTATTTGTAGATTTCAACTGGATGTATACTATATAGTAGTGTGTAGTATAATAGGGTTCATATTTCATTCCTATTATTATCTCATATGTAGACTAATCATTCTATTTTTAGTTTTAGAATGAGTCGTCAAACTACAGGAAACACTACTAGGGATGACTCTGCGACTGGAAGGGAAGAGGTTAGCAATCAGCTAGAAGCTTTAGTTGTTATGCTGGAATGTCTGCTTATGTTTGGGAACATCATGGTCGCGGTCTTGCTAAGGATACCTATTCCAGAAGCAGCAATAGAGCGTGGTGTTCTTGTGCATGTACCTAGGGGTGATTCCGCTAAGAGACAGAGGGATTATCCTCGTATAGATGAAGAAGATGAGTTCAGAAGAGGTATATCTTTAGAGCGACTTCGACGTCAGGCCAAGGAACGAAGAGCGAGGATCAATGCTTCTTGGGATGAGGCTTGTAGAAACAGGCATGAGCCGCATGATGAAACCTTTACTAGCTCCAGTAGAACAAGGAAGCTAAATAAGTAAAAGAAGAAACCCAAGAAGAATGACATTTGCTTTAACTGTCAGCTAAAGGCCATTATGCCAAGGATTGTAAGAAGCCAAGAGCCGAAATGAAGTGCTTTAAATGCAACAAGCCCGACATAAGAAGAAAGACCACCCAAATTTTTTTGAAGGATAAGCAACCGGCGGAAGCATGTGTTCTAGAAGCTATTCCGATTTTCTATTGCCTTCCTACTGAGAATTAGAAGAAGTTGTTGTTTGTTTGGATGTGCTTTCTGCCGCTGGGGTTTGTTTTAGTTCTATTCGGTATTAGAGAATCATCTTCTTTTACCTATAATAGGATGTATGTTGAATAGCTTTGGAAATGGAAGTTTTTATAGGCTTTTGATTGTAATTGATCCAGTACGGTGTTCATCTAATCTTTGTAGGACTTGTTGTGGTCCAATTTATATAGTCATGGTTGCTCTTCTATTAATGATCGTTTTGTTGTGACTTTCACTGGGATTGGTATTGTTTTGGGATATGGATTGGCTCAAGGGGTATGTGGCAAAAGTGGATTGCGAGAAATTGTAGATGACAGTCGGGAATGTGGAAGGGCAAATGTTTGTGATTCGGTGTAAGTCGAAGATGGTGTCTTCATATGTTATTTTATACTCGCTTGCGATTCCATGGGAGGATTTGTCATCGGAGCTTATCGTAAGTAAGTCAGATAATGTCCTTGTATAAGTCAAAGAATTGCAGCCGCATCGTGATATTGAGTACAAAATCGATTTCGTCGAGGGTGCCAGACCTATCGTTATGCCTCTTAGGAAGTGTAACACCCCGTGAATTCTATAACGTTAAGCTTCACGAATTAAAGTATAATTAATTATAAATGATGAAATCAAGGGAAATGAGTTATGCCATTGCGTTTGTCTCGAAATTCTGCTTGAGATAGAGTTCAAGTTTGCATAAAACGGATATCGTATGAAGAAGATATGGACGAACGAATTTGGGTAGAAAAACCGGAAAACGGGTCAGAATGCACTGGCGCACTTGTGAAGTGCGCCAGAACAAAGTTGAACTGGCGCACTTGGGAAATGCGCCAATACAATTTTGGCCTGGTGCACCTGCCAAGTGCGCCTAGGTCAGAAAGACCTGCTGGTCAGGTCCTGGCAGGCCTGGTCAGGATCTGATCGAATTCTGATGCTTGGCTGAGTCACTAGGGCTTACATGTCTCTTTCTTATTGGCCTCTCTTGAGAAGGATGGTCTAGATTCACCCTAGCTTCATCGACGGCTCAAAACAATTTAAAATTCTATAAATACAACTCAAGTCTAACCCTAAATTCACACAAATAATAGAATACAAAAGCCGTCATGCTGCTAGAGAGGAACTAGGTATGGCCGTCAATTAGAAAGCCTAGAGACAAGCCAACAAGCCTAAGAGACGAATCAAATTAAAAGAAGATCAAAGCTTAATCAAATCATTCAACACAACTTTTCTACCCAAAGGAGAGCATCTCCAAATCAGAATAACAGAAATCAGAAAACAAGAATTCATCACACGTTGTAAGTATAGTGACCTTTCAAAATATGAATAAAAACTGTGATGTGATTCGATGTAAATGAAAATAGAATCGTGTTGTTATAATCTTTGTGTATTGTGATGGTTCTATCATGACTTATGTACTGATGTTTGTGGCATAAATTAATTGATGCAAGCCTATTGAACAATTGTGTATGAAAAACAATGGCACTTGCAAGCTTGTGGCAAAAACTAGAAATTTATCCCTTTTTGTATATGTCGATGGTATGGACTATGTGTATTCCCTTAGTCTAAATTAGAATTTGTGTAAACATGTTATAGACCTTTTATGCCTACATGACCCAAAAACCTATGATATCATCCTTATGTTTATTGGCAAGTATAATTAGATCTATGTTTGCAAGTATAATTGGATCTATGTTTCATAAACTATGCAAGTTCATGTTTATTTGCAAAATATAATTGGTTCTGTGTCAAACATCGTTTGGGTTTCATAAACTATGCAAGTTCATGTTGAAATAGGCTATATGATTAGATGTAAAAATTGTACATTTTGATGAATGTATAAAATGCTAGTTTTGTGGTCGATATTATGCCAAGTTAACATGTTTAAATACAAGTTTGTATTTTCCTAAAACTGTGCCATTTCATATGTCACCTACTTAGTCATACTTTGATTCGAATGCAAGTTCACATGACCCATGTTATATGTTAGTTTAATCACCAAATTGCAAGTTCATGCGCCACACACCTTTATGTATTACATGTTCATGATTTCCCCTTTTCCTCACGTTTATAAAGTTGGGCTGAATTGTGACAAGCCCAACACATGTTATAACGTTGTGAACAAACGGGGGTAATAATGTTGGGTGTTAAATATGAAAACATATGTTGGCATGTTTGGCACATGCCAATGATTATGACACATAAGCGGTATGAATTGAAATACCCAAAAATAAAAGATATGACATTTACATGTAGTTGAAAAGTAATAAAATATGTAAATTTGGAAAACACGATATGCTTAACCCGAGGTTGGATTGAGTTGTGATGTAAACCTGCCCGGACCCGCCCGGCTGTCCAGTAGTCACAACAATACCTATCCAATGTGGGTGGTTAAGCATTGAGCCCAATAAGGACCCGAGTTTAGGCTGAGCTACGATGTAAACATACCCGGAACCGACCGGCATATCCAGTAACCATAGCAATACCTGTCTAATGTGAGTGGTCTGGTGCTCCTAAGAGGCTAAGGACAGATGGTAGGGTTAAGTCAACTATAACACTTAACCATATTCAACATGTTAACAAGAATTGATGGGTGGGGTTAGGTAAATACAGACACTTAACCACTTAACATGTTTGACTAGAAAATCCTGGTAACGAGGGACCCGTTTCAGCAGTAACCCAAAGTTATGTATCAACGATACCCTGAAACTAGGCAGGGTGGGGCATGATTACTATGCTGATTGTAAGCGGTCAAACGACGGGGGTGGGTGCACAGTGCAGGTCTAACGGGGTGCGGGCGTGCACACACTCCGGAGCAAACAACCAGGGCACTGGGGACACTAGTAGTAAAACCTATGTCTTCTAGTTTTGTGTCGGGGCCGCCACCATGGGTCTTGATACACCCCATGGTGGGACTAGCAATGGTATCTACAATTCTTGGGGACCATATGACACATGTTAACGCAAGTAGAAGCCGATCTTTAATAAGAATGGGGATCACTTCACCCTCACCATGGGGTACCAGTTAGAATAAACTCGAGTAGGTGCAGAGATATAGTATGGTGTGATAGTACATTCGACAATTCCTTAGCCTGTGACACTTTCCTATTTTTAGTTTATATCCGTCATATCCTTTTCTTATTCACATATTGAAGAGTTATTAGATTTACTCAGGCTTTATGTCTAACCCTATTTTCTTTTCGTCTTCTTTTCTTTCGTTCCCCCGAGGTTCACAGGGAGGAAACAGCTCAACTCAGTCAGGCTCTTTACAGGCACCAAGATCGTAGATGTATGATTTGGATCTTTCTTGCTCGAATAATGGCTTTGGATATCACTATGGGGATTTTTGTCACTTTATTTATGTTTTCATGCTTCTTTAATAATCAAGGAAGTTATGAGGTTGTAATGTTGAAAGTATTTTGAGACAATTATGGAAATCTTTGTTTGATACACGTATTGATGAAATAAAAGTTTGTTTGGTTTCCGCTGTTTAAAATATGTGTATTTATATCTGTCTTGAGTTCATATGTAGCTTTTACTTATAAACCTCCACCAAAGTTAAGGCATTCCCTTTGTGAGTGACCTTGATGGAGGTGGGGTATTTCACTTGGTATCAGAGCATAGGTTTACCAGACAAGATAAAAAATTTTGAAAATTGTTTTCAAAAAGAAAGTTTAAAGAAGCATTTTTTTTAAAAGTGTTATATTTATAAAAAGACAAAATCCCCCAAAGCCATGTGCCCTATCTATCCTTCTCTATCCTTCGTTTTGAATCTTTCCTTTCTGTTTCAGTATGTCTGGAAACCTTTACCTTCCAGAAGGAGTGCCGATTCCCGGCTGGTTTAGGAGGTACTTAGAAGCAAGGGCCGATGGCGCGGGCCCAGCAGACATCCCTCCTCCAGTGGCCGCGGTTCCTCCTCCTCCTCCGCCTCCTCTTGGAAATGCCTTTGCAAAAACATGTAGAGACTTCAAGGCTATGGGTGGAAAAGACTTTTATGGGACAGAATCTTTTGTTGGAGCAAGAAACTGGTTAAAGGAGACTGAGGATTTGTTTGTCATCTTTGGAGTGGATGACAGGCAAAAGATACAACTTGCGGCATGGTTACTTAAGGATGAAGCTTCCTATTGGTGGGAAGTTACTAATGCTCAGAGGGCAGTGGAAACATGGGAAGACTTCAGGACAAGGTTTGAGATGAAATTCCTCTCCCAAGCCGAAAGAAGCATGCAAATGGAAAAGTTTCTAACTCTGAAACAGGGAAGCATGACAATAAGGGAATATGTTAATCAGTTTAATCAGCTGGCCAGATTTGGGCTAGACTTAGTAAACACCCAACACAAGAAGGCACTCCGCTTTGTCAAGGGTTTGAATGAGCCTCTACACAGCCTTGCCATGACCCATGTATCCACGGGTGCGACTTATGAAAGCCTAGTGGACATGGCGTTGCGACACGAGGAGACCATGGCAAGAAAGAAACTAAGGGGGAAGAGAAGAAAGAAGGTCTACAAGCAAAGAAAACAGACTTCAAGAAAGGAGGGAAGAACAATAAGCCCCGTGAGAAGAGAAGGTGCAATTTCTGTGGCATTGTGGGCCATATATCAAAAGACTGCCAGAAAAAGAAGGCGAAGATGGGTGGCTGCTTCCATTGTGGAGAAACTGGACACCAAGCTAAGGACTGCCCAAAGAAGAAAGGGCAGGGACAAAAAGCCGGATCCACTTCAGGGGGTCAGGTTCATGAACTAGCGGCACCTCAGCAGGAACGAGGTAGTAATATTTCTGTAGAAAGTGTAGTCTATCTTTATGATCATCCAGTTCGTACACTTTTTGACTCTGGCGCATCATACTCTTTTATTTCATCTGCCTTAGTAGAATCTATGCATCTAGACACTAGTATGGTAGAAGATCCCTTAGTAGTTTCAAATCCAATTGGGGACTCCGCTTACTTGTCAATGGTTTGTTTGGGTTTGAAAATCTCTATTCTCAGCGTTGAGTTTAGTTGTAGTGCCTTTGTTTTGGGCTTCTCGGGATATGGTTTGATCTTAGGCATGGACTGGTTATCCAGTAATAGTGCCATTCTTGACTGTGATAAAAGAGTAGTTAGACTCTTGACTCGGCTTGGTAACACTCTAGAAATTTCTTGTAATCCCTTGAATATTGTTATGCTTAGTTATCTAGAGCCGCTTGATTCTTCTGATGAGAATTTGCAATCAGTTAGAGTAGTCCGAGAATATCCGGATGTCTTTGAGGAAGTGAAAGGCTTACCTCCGAGGCGGGAAATAGACTTCCGCATATATCTTGTGGATAACGAAAAGCCTGTAGCTTTACCTGTCAGACACATGGCTACAAGGGAGAGAAAGGAGCTCAGTAAGAAGGTTAAAGAACTTCTCGAAAAGGGGTTCATTAGACGGAGCATTTCGGAATAGGGTGCTCCAGTGGTGTTCGCAACCAAAGCAGACGGTTCGCTTCGCCTTTGCGTCGACTATAGGGAGTTAAACAAATTGACCTAGAAAAATAGGCACCCTCTTCCCCGAATCGATGATTTGTTTGATCAGCTTGTAGGTGCGACGGTCTTCTTCCAACTTGATCTGGCAACTGGGTTCCATCAGCTAAGAGCAGGTGAAGACAGCATTGATAAGACAACGTTCAGAACCCCAGACGGTTTCTTCGAGTGGCTTGTCATGCCTTTCGGCTTGACAAATGCACCCGCTTATTTCGTAGACCTAATGAGCAGGGTGTTTAGAGAATTCCTCAACAAATTTGTGGTTGTCTTCATAGATGATATCTTAATCTTCTCAAAGAGTGAGGAAGAACATGCTCAGCATTTGAAAGAAATCATGGATACTCTCCGTGCACATCAACTAAAAGCCAAATTCTCCAAGTGTCACTTCTGGAGAAAAGAAGTAAGGTTTCTTGGGCATATAGTGTCCAAAGAAGGTTTGGCTGTGGACCCCGCGAAAGTGGTGGCAGTACAAGATTGGAAGACACCAAGAAATGCAACCGAAGTTCGAAGCTTTCTTGGGCTAGCCGGTTTTTATCGAAAGTTTATTAGGGATTTCGCGAAAATCTCAGCCCCACTCACAAGGCTAACAAAGAAGAATCTAGCGTTCGCTTGGGATTTGGACTGTGACATTGCTTTCCAGGGATTAAAAAGGGCTCTCACAACAGCCCCAGTCCTGACCTTGCCAGATGGAAAAAAATGTTCACGGTATACACGGATGCATGTGGAACGGGACTAGGCGCTGTTCTAATGCAAGAAGGAAGGGTAGTAGCTTATGGAGGAAGACAATTGAAAGTTCATGAAAAGAACTACCCAACCCACGATCTTGAGTTGGTCGCCATTGTCTTTGCACTTAAGTCTTGGCGCCATTATCTCCTAAGTGAGAAGTTTGAATTATACACTGACCATAAATCGTTGAAATATCTCTTCTCCCAGAAGGATCTTAACTTGAGGCAGCAAAGGTGGATGGAGTTTCTTGCCTCATATGATTTTGAAATTTCCTATACTCCTGGAAAAGGCAACGTGGTAGCGGACGGGTTGAGCCGAAAGAAACTGACCCTAAGCCCTCTCTTTGTGGAAAGGCAAAACTTGGAGTATATAGCCAGTTTTAACTTTAGGCCCTCCTCGGATTTTGTACAGGGATTGTTAGCATCTCTCGAAGTACGCCCTACTCTCTTAGACTCAATAGGGGCAGCACAACGTGAAGACCCTCAGCTTGTTGATGTGATTGATAAACTTATTAGGGGAGAGACTTCTAGTCACCTCAGTAGATACGCCATCGATGATAAGGGTTGGCTGAGACGAGATGGAAGATTATGCGTCCTACAAGCAAGGGAGTTAACAAAGAAGGTTCTGAGGAAGCGCATCATTCCAAGATGACTATACACCCTGGTGGTGATAAGATGTACAAGGATATAAAAAGGACTTTCTTTTGGAACGACATGAAGCAAGACGTGGCAGATTTCGTTTCTAAGTGCATGACCTGCCAACGGGTCAAGGCGGAACAAAAGAAGCCTGGAGGACTACTTCACCCTCTAGAGGTCCCACAGTGGAAGTGGGATAGCATTTCAATGGACTTCATTGATGGACTGCCTAGATCAAGGAGAGGCAACACTAGCATTTGGGTAATAGTGGATAGGCTTACTAAAAGCGCCCACTTTATACCTATCAAGAGTAGGAGGACTGCCGCATCTCTAGCATCTCTTTATCTCAAGGAAATAGTTCAACTCCATGGGGTACCCTCTAGCATTGTTAGTGACCGAGACCCTATCTTCACGAGTGAGTTTTGGCAGAGTCTGCAAGAAGCTGTAGGCACACAACTATGTTTGAGTACGACCTATCACCCCTAAACAGATGGCCAGACGGAAAGGGTGAATAGAGTTTTAGAGGATCTTTTAAGACTTTGAGTTCTTGACTTTGGAGGGACATGGGAGGATCACCTTCCTTTAGTGGAATTTGCCTACAACAACAGCTACCAAGCTACCATCGACATGGCATCCTTCGAAGCCTTGTATGGAAGACCGTGCAAATCACCAAATTGTTGGTATGAGTCTACAGATAAGCTTATACTTGGACCAGATATGATTCGAGAGACTTCAGAGAAAGTGGACTTGATACGTAGGAGAATGAAGACAGCCCAAGACAGACAAAAATCCTACGCCGACAAAAGAAGGACCGACCTTGAGTTTGAGGTTGGGGACAGGGTTTTCCTTAAGGTATCCCCTTTAAGTAACGTTGTTCGTTTTGGTTCCGCAGGAAAGCTAGTACCAAGATTTGTAGGACCGTTTCCTATCATCGAGAAGATTGGGAAAATGGCTTATAGAGTAGATCTGCCTGAAAGATTGGCTGGAATTCACAACGTCTTTCACGTTTCTCATCTCCGGAAATGTCTACATTAATCAACGGAAGTGGTGGAGCCAAGCATTCTAGAAGAGGCCGAAGTGGAACGCGAAGAAACTGTGAGGAGAGTTCCAACCCGCATCATAGGAACTGAAGTGAAAAAGCTACGCAACCGCGAAGTGAAGCTCGTTAAGGTTCAGTGGAGCGACGCCGAGGAAGACACGACTTGGGATACTAAGGATAGAATATGCGCGGCATACCCTTTTCTTTTTTAGGGTACATCTTTGACCTCTCTTTTTCTTAAGTAGTGCTTGTATCTATCTTTTTAGGTATATCTCCTCGATATTATCCTTTATCCTTAGGTAGAAACCCCTTTGGATGTAAACATGTATTTGAAACATGTTATGGTTGATGGCTGCAAGTGGTTGCAAGTGGTTGCTAGTGGTTGCTCGTGGATGCATATACACACACACAACCTAGGTCTTAGATCAGCTCAATCACTTCATACTGCATATGCATATATGTATTCTTATTTGTATATGGTTGTAAACTTGATATGCTGTCATATGGTCATCGCATTTGTATGAATAGTTGTGCACTCATGTAGAATTATGAGTAGGAAAAATTTGCATACATAATGGATTCATGACACTTACATGATTCACATTAAGGAGGTCAACTGAATCAGTAGACCGCCTGATTTCTGCATTAGATAAGGGCATGTACACACACTATGCATATGATCATGAAGCATTAGAAGTCTTTTAAGGACAGTGGATGCCTGTGTTTGTTGGTTGAGTAGATAGACTGTTGGATGGTATGATATACATTCTTCCTAACTTGATGATTTCGGGGACGAAATCCTTTTAAGTGGGGGAGAATGTAACACCCCGTGAATTCTATAACGTTAAGCTTCACGAATTAAAGCATAATCAATTATAAATTATGAAATCAAGGGAAATGAGTTATGCCATTGCGTTCGTATCGAAATTCTGCTTGAGATAGAGTTCAAGTTTGCGTAAAACGGATATCGTATGAAGAAGATATGGACGAACGAAGTTGGGCAGAAAAACTGGAAAACGGGTCAGAATGCACTGGCGCACTTGTGAAGTGCACCAGAACAAAGTTGAACTGGCGCACTTGGGAAATGCGCCAGTACAACTTTGGCCTGGCGCACCTGCCAAGTGCGCCTAGGTCAGAAAGACCTGCTGGTCAGGTCCTGGCTGGCCTGGTCAGGGTCTGGTCGAATTCTGATGCTTGGCTGAGTCACTAGGGCTTACATGTATCTTTCTTATTGGCCTCTCTTGAGACGGATGGTCTAGATTCACCCTAGCTTCATCGACGGCGCAAAACAATTTAAAATTCTATAAATACAACTCAAGTCTAACCCTAAATTCACACAAATAATAGAATACAAAAGCCGTCATGCTGCTAGAGAGGAACTAGGAATGGCCGTCAATTAGAAAGCCTAGAGACAAGCCAACAAGCCTAAGAGACGAATCAAATTAAAAGAAGATCAAAGCTTAATCAAATCATTCAACGCAACTTCGCTACCCAAAGGAGAGCATCTCCAAATCAGAATAACAGAAATCAGAAAATAAGAATTCATCACATGTTGTAAGTATAGTGACCTTTCAAAATATGAGTAAAAACTGTGATGTGATTCGATGTAAATGAAAATAGAATCGTGTTGTTATAATCTTTGTGCATTGTGATGGTTCTATCATGACTTGTGTATTGATGTTTGTGGCATAAATTAATTGATGCAAGCCTATTGAACAATTGTGTATGAAAAACAATGACACTTGCAAGCTTGTGGCAAAAACTAGAAATTTATCCCATTTTGTATATGTCGATGGCATGGACTATGTATATTCCCTTAGTCTAAATTAGAATTTGTGTAAATATGTTATAGACCTTTTATGCCTACATGACCCAAAAACCTATGATATCATCCTTATGTTTATTGGCAAGTATAATTAGATCTATGTTTGCAAGTACAATTGAATCTATGTTTCATAAACTATGTAAGTTCGTGTTTATTTGCAAAATATAATTGGTTCTATGTCAAACATCGTTTGGGTTTCATAAACTATGCAAGTTCATGTTGAAATAGGCTATATGATTAGATGTAAAAATTGTACATTTTGATGAATATATAACGTGCTAGTTTTGTGGTCGATATTATGCCAAGTTAACATGTTTAAACACAAGTTTGTATTTGCCTAAAACTATGCCATTTCATATGTCACCTACTTAGTCATACTTTGATTCGAATGCAAGTTCACATAACCCATGTTATATGTTAGTTGAATCGCCAAATTGCAAGTTCATGCGCCACACACCTTTATGTATTACATGTTCATG
Organism: Allium sativum; assembly: GCA_030737875.1. Classification (NCBI taxonomy): domain Eukaryota; kingdom Viridiplantae; phylum Streptophyta; class Magnoliopsida; order Asparagales; family Amaryllidaceae; genus Allium; species Allium sativum. The sequence goes on from CM060910.1 coordinate 197,737,460, forward strand.
ATTTCCCCTTTTCCTCACGTTTATAAAGTTGGGCTGAATTGTGACAAGCCCAACACATGTTATAACGTTGCGAACAAACGGGGGTAATAACGTTGGGTGTGAAATATGAAAACATATGTTGGCATGTTTGGCACATGCCAATGATTATCACACATAAGCGGTATGAATTGAAATACCCAAAAATAAAAGATATGACATTTACATATAGTTAAAAAGTAATAAAATATGTAAATTTAGAAAACACGATATGCTTAACCCGAGGTTGGATTGAGTTGTGATGTAAACCTGCCCGGACCCGCCCGGTTGTCCAGTAGTCACAACAATACCTATCCAATGTGGGTGGTTAAGCATTGAGCCCAATAAGGACCCGAGGTTAGACTGAGCTACGGTGTAAACCTGCTCGGAACCGACCGGCATATCCAGTAACCGTAGCAATACCTGTCTAATGTGAGTGGTCTGGAGCTCCTAAGTGGCTAAGGACAGATGGTAGGGTTAAGTCAACTATAACACTTAACCAAATTCAACATGTTAACAAGAATTGATGGGTGGGGTTAGGTAAATACAGACACTTAACCACTTAACATGTTTAACTAGAAAATCTTGGTAACGAGGGACACGTTTCAGCAGTAATCCAAAGTTAGGTATCAACGGTACCCTGAAACTAGTCAGGGTGGGGCACGATTACTGGGCTGATTGTAAGCGGTCAAACGACGGCGGTGGGTTCACAGTGCAGGTCTAACGGGGTGCGAGCGTGCACACACTCCGGAGCAAACAACCAGGGCACTGGGGACACCAGTAGTATAACCTATGTCTTCTAGTTTTGTGTCGAGGCCGCCACCATGGGTCTTGATACACCCCATGGTGGGACCGGCATAGGTATCTACAATTCTTGGGGGCCGTATGACACATGTTAACGCGAGTAGGAGCCGATCTTTAATAAGAATGAGGATCACTTCACCCTTACCATGGGGTGCCAGTTAGAATAAACTCGAGTAGGCGCAGAGATATAGTATGGGTGTGATAGTACATTCGACACTTCCTTAGCCTGTGACAGTTTCCTATTTTTAGTTTATATCCATCATATCCTTTTCTTATTCACATATTGAAGAGTTACTAGAATTACTCAGGCTTTATGTCTGACCCTATTTTCTTTTCGTCTTCTTTTCTTTCATTCCCCCCCCAGGTCCACAGGGAGGAAACAACTCAACTCAGTCAGGCTCTTTACAGGCACCAAGATCGTAGATGTATGATTTGGATCTTTCTTGCTCTGATAATGGCTTTGGATATCACAATGGGGATTTTTGTCACTTTATTTATGTTTTCATGCTTCTTTAATAATCAAGGCAGTTATGAGGTTGTAATGTTGAAAGTATTTTGAGATAATTATGGAAATCTTTGTTTGATACACGTATTGATGAAATAAAAGTTTGTTTGGTTTCCGCTGTTTAAAATATGTGTATTTATATCTGTCTTGAGTTCATCTATGGCTTTTAATTATAAACCTCCACCAAAGTTAAGGCATTCCCTTTGTGAGTGACCTTGATGGAGGTGGGGTGTTTCAAGAAGATGGAAACTAAGGAACAACGATGGTTAAAGGTGCAAGTTCGTAACCTTTTCGGAAAAAGGATTCATTCGGAGAAGTATATCCGAATGAGGTTCCCTTGTTATGTTTACAACCAAGGCTGGTGGTTCGTTAATTGTGTATGGACTATCGTGAGAGGAATAAGGTGACTAAGAAGAACAAGTATCCGTTGTCATGGATTGATGACTTGTTGATCAGCGTCACAAAGCCAAAGTGTTTTCGTAGATGGATTGGGCCACGGGATTGCACCAGTTAAGGGTGGCAAAGAATAAGGTTGTGGCCTACGGAAGTCGATAGCCAAAGCCGTAAGAAAGGAATTACCCAACTCATGATTTAGAGTTGGTGGAAATCGTGTTTGTTCTGAAGATGTGGAGACATTACTTGTTGGAAGTTCAATTCGAGTTGTTCACGGATCACAACTCGTTGAAGTATCTTTTCTCCCAAAAAAGATTTGAATCTTTTGCAGTAATGATTGTTAGAATTTCTAGCATCATATGATTTTGGTATAGCCTATACTTCTAGTAAAGGTAACGCTGTTGCAGATGCGTTGAGTTGAAGACACTCAAGGTTGGAAGCGATGTTTTCAGAATGGAAAAGCCTCGAGTACTTGGCAGGATTTGATTTCAGACCAAGGTGTGAATTGGAACCTGAAATGTTGGCAAGCTTATCGATAAGACCTAGTCTCATCGAAAGGATTGGTGAAAGCGAAAAGAAAGATGCAAAGCTTGTTGAGGATATCCAGAAACTGGAACTAGAGAATAAGGAGTTCAAATTCGATCGAGAAGGTTGACTTCGAAAGTAAGGGCGACAAGTTGTTCCTGATATCGACAGATTGAAAGATGAGATTCTGAAGGAATGTCATCACTTGAAGTTGACAATTCATCCCAATGGTAATAAGACATATCAGGACATGAAGAAAACTACTACTGGGAGGAGATGAAGCGAGATATTGGAAAGTTCATTTCCAAGTGCATAAATTGTCAATTGGTGAAATCTGAACAGAAGAGGTTGAGTGGATTTTAGAAAATTTGCAAGAAGCTTTGGGAACTGAGATGTGTTTGAGTACGACATATCATCCCCAAACTGATTGTCAAACCGAAAGGGTTAACCGAGTTTTGGAAGATCTCCTAAGGCTTGTGTCTTAGATTTCGGAGGATCATGGGAAGACCATCTACATCTATTTGAGTTTGTACATAATAGTGACCTGTCTAGCATTGTATGAGAGGCCGTGCAATACTTCGACATGTTGATTAGAAGTTGGAGATATGTTGATATTGTGCCAGAGATGATTAGAGAAACCTCAGAATGTATCAAGATTGTTTGGCAACGAATGAAGGCATCCCAAGATCATCAGAAGAATTATGCTGATAAGCGTTGAAATGATTTGGAAGTCGACGTTGGCAATATGGTTTTCGTGAAGGTCTAGCCATTAAAGCATGTTGTTAGATTCGGAAGGAAAGGAAGTTAGCTCCGAGGTTTGTTGGACCATTTTCGATAGTCAAGCGAATTAGTAAGCTTGTATATAGATTAGAGTTACTCGAGAAGATGTCGTGTGTGCATAACGCTTTTCGAGAATCGTTTCTATGAAATATGCGCATGATCCGGATGTGGTAGTATCTCCGGAACGATACGAAAACCTAGAAGGCGAGGTCACAGTTACAAGACCTCGTAAGCCACTTCATGTTGTGGCGAATGACACAGAACAACTTAGGATGAATATTGTTAAATTATTCAAGGTACAATGGAGTGAGAATGGCGACGATGGTACGTGGGAGACAGAGGAGAGTGTATAGACGACCCATCCAAAACTCTTCGTCTGTATGACCCATTAAGACACTACGACAAAAACACCATATTACAACTTTAAATTTTCAACGGTGCGTAAAGCACAGTTGTAATAAATGCTTTTTTACAGCTGTGCAAAACGCACTATTGTAATAAATGTTTTTTACAACTGTGAAATAATCACTGTTGTAATAAACATATATATCACAACTTTTCATTTTATTGGTTGTAATAGAGATACCTAGTGCAGACTTCATGTTTATAGTATTTATATTTAATAACTAATTATATTGATATTTAATAATAATAATTAATAATAAACTTGGGAATCAATAATATTTGTCAATTATTATTAAATAATTAATAGTTAATAAGTAGTAAATTTTTTAATAGTTAATGTATGTTAACTAGCTACTTTATTAATTAATAGTAACATAAGCTTGTAATAAGTATCACTCTCGATTATAATAAACCAAGTAGAAAATAAGTAAAAGCTAAATAATTAATAACTATTATTAATAAGTAATATTTGATTTGGTAGTAAATATTTCAGCAGTTTTAATAAATATAATTTTGGCAAATTTGTTTGTTCAGCAGTTAACAACCGCGCTATCGTTTGTGCGCTTTTGATAGATTTTTTTATTTACGTGTAAACTTAATGTTGTAAGTAGTCCATGGCATTGCTTATGATTTGCCGGCTTTTGATAATTTTAATTACAAAGTAATATTTAATATTTGGCAATTAAATTATATAATAATTCATAAAAATATTGACAATAAATATAACATTTATAATAAATAAGATTTTAATAAACAATAAAAATTAAATACAAATATACAATAGTTAATAACTAAGACTAAATAATAATTATTAATTTGAAATGCGGCACAAATCAAAGCATAATGTTGAAAACGTTTTTTGTGAATAGTGGAACATAACTCAGCTCCAAACCGATTTCTCACCCCCTGACACTTAACAAAATTTCCATCAGTTCTTCAATTAATCTTCCCACTGTGTGGATGAAACGTTGTGCCTTTTTACATCGGTTCACGACATTTCTATCGTATTCCATTTCCATCCATTCACAACATTTCCTTTTCCATCAGTTCACAGTACATTTCCTTTTCCATTGTATTCCACCGCAAACCCTAATTCCCCTTTCGATAATCAGGCGGTATAGCGATCTCCTCCACTTCACATCGCCACGGCTCAATCGCCGCTGCTCAATCGCTACTGCCCTTAATTTCCGTCGTCCACTGCTCGATCGCCTACGTATCTTGCCTGCATTCTCTCGCTGGTAAATTTTTATTCGTTGTTTCAATTGCATGTGATTGTAATTTTACTGTTTCCCTCCGCTATTGCATTCGTGTAATTTTACTGTTTCCTCTCGCTGATAATCATGAGAACCCTCCCCGTCAGTATTTCCCATATATCCAATCCCTCACACATGCAAAGATTGACCAACTTTTTGGCTCATGCTACTGTGTCATATTGATCGTAACAATGCTCCTTTTAGGTTGAACTTTGTATGTAATTTGATGACAAACCTCAATAATGACCAAGAAACTGATGCAAATTTATAGGGTATGTTGTATTATCACTTATTTTATTTATATTTATGCTAAGGAAAGTTGAGGAAGTCATAGAGATGAATTAGTTGTTGACTCTATCCTTGGAATAGCTATTATAAAGTTCAGATTTTAATGTTAGATGTAAAAATTAATTGTGCTAAAACTGTTAGTTTCCATGTGAAATCATAACAATTCCTTGTCATTAATACTGTACATTTCCTTCTTAATTTGTCCATTTCTTGACAAATTACCATAGCAAACATCTACATTTCCACTGCTGCTTATTTTTCTCTTCTTTACTACCCATTATGTTTCTTCGATCTCACCAAACCCTGTCATCCATTTTTTATTTGTTTATTTTCATCTCCATATTTCTTCATCCAACTGTAATTCCTGTCAATTTGCAGTCACACTCATTTTGGACTTGAAATATGAAATTCGATCATATATATGCATATACACGTGCGCATATGTATAAAAATGTATTTGGTCATACGTTGAGTTTGTATATCTAGTTTATTATATTGACTTTCTAAATTTTACGGGTTTGGATATTTGCCATAAACGACCAGTATGTAAGAATGACCAAAGTTTGTTCGCTTGCATTTCATACTTGGTAATGCGTTACTGACTTTATAGGTTGGAATATATATACATTATACCAGCATTATTTTTGTATACAGTCAGGAATAAGTTCAACCACAAAAAGCATGGGTTAATACTGGTTAATCATTTATTAAATATACACCTACACATATACGTATATATATGTAATTGGCGAGACCTTAAACCAGTTTCATATATGTATATGCTGTTAAGATGGGGTAATATATGTATATATGTCACACTATATATGTAATTGGCGAGACCTTAAACCAGGTTGAAAACTGAATATATGTCACACTATATATTAGATAGAAACTTGTAGGCATGTTAGTTTAGCATGTACCCGGCTGCCCTGGCATGTTAGTGGGAAGAATTAACAGGTTATTTCATTACTTGAAGTTGTCAAATGATGTTGAAGATCGTAATAGGTGGAGGCCTCTGAAGTTAACCCATGTACTATCCACTTAATGCAGAAATAAATTGCTTATTCGTGCACAGATAAGCTGTGGACAACGCCATAAAAGCCATTTAACTACAGAAATAGACTGCTTATTGGCTCACACCTACCTCTGGACGGCAACATGAAAGCTATTTACATAAAGAACCAACCGGAAAAATACATAATTCAAAGAAGAATTACTACAAATTTTCATTTGAATTAGTTAGAAATTAAAATATGCAGCCTAGAAAAATAGTTCAAAGATTTAAGGAAATATGTCTAGATACAGCAATGTAAATAGTAACTAAGTGATATAATGAGACATATTGAAGACATATCTGTTTTTGCCCAGTTTGGTTTTGCAAGTTTAGAACAAAGGAACAACCCTTACGATTGGGTTAATAGGACGCTCCATGCATCAACTTGAGTAGCCAGGTGAAACTTTAAAAAACATATGCAAGTATGATAATCTTAGTTACAGTTAAGATTTGATGATTTTTGTATTTGAGATGATAAAATGAATGTTGTAACATGCAATTCAGATAGAATAATTAAGGAAGAAAAATTGAAATGATTTGTATTATCGAATGGTAGTCGTACAGCCTAAACAGGCAAATATGTATAAACATTGTTGGGCTTGATAAACAAATGCAAATGGCCCAAGTTCATGGTAAACAAATGAATGTTGTAGGCATGTTAGTTGAAAACTAGAAATACACCTGTAGCATAAGTATGCTTGTATATCCTTGGTGCTGGTCATCTAGGTGGAGATAGGATGATTAATGGGTTGGTTGCCATGGAGTTATCTCTAGTATGTGATGTACGTTGCATACACTTTCTAGTTATGTTAGTTATGGTCTACTGACAGGAGCTAGATTGATAATGAGAGAAATATAAATAAACATAAACCATCTAGAAAAACAACAGACCAGTAAATAAGAAACTATCAAATTCATTACTAAGTTTGGAAACAACCGTTATTAAATTTGGAAATAAGATATGAAAGAGAGAGAGAGAATAAGGATATGGATGTATAAAACTATCAACTTCATTACTAAGTTTAACCAATTCATTAATGAACTGTTGAACCATATATGATCATTTCCAGTAGGTCCGAAAATTAGAGGTATTGTTTTACCAAGATGGACAAAGCATGGGTCAATCTACCAAGGTTTCATCATTTTGGCTGTTACTTCCATAGTTATAAGTAGTGCCCTAGCATTAACTATAAGTATTTAAGAATGAGTATTAATACTTTTTTGTTTTGTAGAATGACAAGCGAATATAGACAAGCTATGGAAAATTTTGTATATGGGCATGCTGCGAGTGAAGGGAATCCAAAAAAAAATAGATGCCCATGTCATAATTGTAGGAATCTAATTTGGAAAACATCAAGGGAAGTTGTGTCACACTTGATTTGTTTTGGAATGGACCCAACCTATGATATATGGATTTTTCATGGAGAAAAACGGCGATCACAAAATAAAAGTGAGACTGATACTTATAGAATGTATGTTGATGCGCAAATATATGATGAGAGGTAGAAGCCAATGCTGAAGAAAGACATGGGGAATTTATTAAGAAAATGATGGAGAATGCCGAAATTCCTTTGTATCCCGGTTGTGCAAGCCACACAAAGTTGTCTGCTACAGTACTTCTTTTCAAGCACAAAGCGCGTAATGGTATATCGGACACGACTTTTACGGAGCTTCTTAAACTTCTAAAGGATATGTTTCCTAAAGAAAACATGCTTCCCGATTCTACATATGCAACAAAGAAGTTTCTTAAGTCATTTGGTTTAGGCTATATGTAACAACCCGAAAATCTGGGCCAGTTTAAAATTTTTATTTTGGCAATTTTAGCGAATTTTGATTATTTCAAATAGATTATTTTAAATAATATCGACGAGAAATTTATTTTGAATATAATTCGAACATATATATTATATACGTCGTCGTTAGAATATAAATAATTATATATAATTATAAATAGAATTGAAAATGGCGCGGTAGTTCGATAATTCGATTTCAAACTTCAATTGAATGTACCGGGTGCAAAACAATCCGGATTTTAGTGAAACCAAAAATAATAGGATCTCTTTGTGAATATCTTTCCAACGAATCCGAAAAATCAAAATTTCATAGCGGGAATCAAAAGATATGTCCAGTTGAAAATTCTGAATAGTCGCTATGGAATTCAGGCCCATAAAAATGGTTATTTTGCAAACGACCTCGGATTTCGACGAAACCACTTTTGTTGGATCCGCAGTGTCAAGTTATTGCTAGATTCCAAATTTCATAATTTTTCGAGTCAATATGTGAGTGTGGCGAAGGAAAACACGTTTGACCAGTTTCAGTTGATTTTAATCGACTGGAAAATGGCCATTTTTCAAATGGTCTCAGAATTCGATGAAATTAGTTTTGTTAGGACCGTATCGTCAATACGAAGCTAGAAATAATTTTTCTGTAATTTGTAGAGTCCGTATGTGGTCCCGGTAAATTAAAATGTGCGTTCCAATTGAAAATATAAAGAGTTATATTTTCAATTGAATCAAAACTGATCGAAACAGTCGAATCAGCTTGCGAAACATATCCCATTGTGTTCGGAATGGGGGTAATTAGCTAGGGACGACAGTCGGCGGGTTTGATTTCGAGTTCAAATGTAAAGCCAACTTTAAGGTGAATAAAATTAAAGGAAAATAATAAAATATAAATTAATTTTCGTTAAGCCCTTACCCTCCTTCTTACCTTTTCCCGTCGTGCTTCAGACCTTAATAAAAAAAAAGGGAAATCGAAAAGGGGAAACCGCACCCCCTCCCATCGCTGCAGCGCCGCCACCGTGCCATCGAAGGCCGTCGCTCCTCCCTCCACTCCATCGCTCCCTCCCCTTCTTCTCCATCCTCCTGTGTAGTCGCTGGCCCCTTCAAACCCTAAATCGACCGAAGCCGCCTCCCACAGCCACCGCCGGCCAACCCAGACTCCTCCGCCGAACCCTCCAGTCGCCACGATGAACCCAGCGCCCACTGACCCCCTCCCCATTCGATGTAAGTTTAGATTTTGATTTTATTTTAATGTATTTGTTTCATTTCAGTTTTCACGTCATAATCTTTAAATATAACTTGATTTTTTAGTTTATATTAATACAGAAATTTTATATTGGAAAAGATAGAATTTTTATATGTGAAGAGATAGGATTTTTATATTCGAAAAGTTCGAATTTTTATATATAGAAGAAAGGTTGGATTTTTAAAGAGAATTTAGATTTTTATTGATATAAAGTTACGTTTTTTAATCATATAAAAACTCGATTTTTAGTTAGGAAAAAAATCCGATTTTTATATGCATAAATTAGAAACAAAAATACGATCTTTACTATGAAGTTAGTGATACAAAAATGAGATTTTCATATATGAAGTAGCGATAAAAATACGATTTATATATATATGAAGTAGCGAATAAAAACGTAATTTTTATCTATATAGTAGCGGTATAAAAATTCGATTTTTATATATTGAATAGCGAAGTAAAAATGGGATTTTTTATATATTGAATAGCATGGTAAAAATTCGATTTTTATATATTGAATAGCATAGTAAAAATTCGATTTTTACATATTGAATAGGGAAGTGAAAATTCGATTTTTAAATGTATGAAGCGATTATAAAAATATGATTTTCAAATTGAAAGTGAACAAATAAAAACGTGATTTTTATTTTAAAGACATCAAAATATAAAAATGTGTGATTTTTATATATGTAGTGAATACGGTCAACGAAGGTGACAAAGATGCGATAACGATGAAGATTTCTATCAAAGAAGAGTCAAGATGTTTGGATAGCTTTCTGTGAGAATTTCTCACTCTTTGATTTAATTTTCTAGTTATATATATATATATATACTAGGATGCAGACGGTGTTTAGTAGCACCCGACACTCGTCATCCACAGACCATGGATGGCTTTTTTATTTAATTGTTTGGTTGTGTAGTTGGCTAGATTCTTTGGTTTGAATTGAATTGTTTGGTGAAATGAAATTGATTTGATTGATGTGTGAATGGCGTGGGCCTTCACTAGACCGGGGATAAGGCTGGGCCATGTCCCGTTTCTAGTATCGTGTCGTTATGCCGCCGAAATTTTCTAAAAATAAGTTAGAAAAATAAAGATAACATTTTATTTAATAAATGAATCGAATAGAAAATTCATAGGTTGAATAAAATAGTTTGATCGTTAAAAAAATAATTTTTAACGTGAATGTGAATAAATAAATATTCATTTACAAACCGGACGGTTTGTTTATGTACACCTATTTGAAGGACATTGATTGGGACGATAAATTTTACACATCGCCCAAATGCACAAATAAAATCTGTGTTTGATTGTTTGAAACCCCACACGGGTATTGGGATGACATTTGACGTGCACTAATCCCGATTGTTTAGTTGTATGTCGATCGATTGATTGACAGACTGTTATAAGCGTTGAATATTTATATTTAATGCTTATACAGTGTAGAATGCACTTTGGATGATGGTTGATTATTCATCGTTGTTGATATGTACATATGTTGTAGAAAATCCATATAATTAACACTATATGGTAATTGATTGTGCCTCATTCCAGTTTCGAAAAAGAAATATTTGAAATAAAAACCTTTGAAATAGAAATATTTGAAAAGAAATAATTGAAATAGAAATATTCGAAATGGAATATTTGAAAATATCAATATATGAAGCCGTGTTGATTAGATTGATGCCATTTTGACGTGAACGATATTTATATCGATTTTATTCATTTTATAATGAATATCGAAAGTGATTTCAAAATCTAATTCGAATTGAAACTAAATAGAATTGAATTCGAATTGAACTTGAATATAAATGAATTCGAATTGAAATTGATTTAAATGAATTTGAAATCAATTTGAAATGAATTTATATTGGAATATTCAATTTTGATTTGAAATTGAATATGAAGTTGAAACCGTTTTGAAAATGAATTTAAATCGATTTATAAAGCACATTTTGAATTGAAATCGACGAAGTATATATTATATATATATAATATAATGGCCTGAATAGAACGCGCCGCGCCGCGGCAGTTCGCGAATTTCGACCATTGACTTCGAACGGATATTAGGGGAGATCCGACCGTCGGATTCTCCTGAAACTGGAACCGTTGGGTTCGTATCGAAAAGAGCTTTCTAACGAATATTGGAAATTTGAAATCTAACGGTTGGATTTGGAGATACGTCCAAATCAAATTTGAAAAAGGTCGCTGTAAGTGCAGTTCGATGGCCATTGATGGAAATCGACTGTACGGGCCTGGATAAAATTATTAAAAATGGTAATAATCTGTGTAAAATCATGAGAAATGATTTAGAAAGAATTGGGATGAAAAACTCCATATTTGAAAAGATAAAAATAGATTTTTATCGAAATAAACTAGTTTTGAACTAGAATTATAATTCTATTTATTTTTAAATAAATAAATTTAATTTGAAATGATTTTGAAAATAACCAGAACTTCCAATGATTGCATTGGGATGGGTTTGAATCGAAATTGTCTTCGGAATATTTCGATGTTGGATTTCGTGATTATACAAATGTTGTTATGGAAATTTGAAAGATATAGATATATATATCGTTATTTCCAACACGATCTTTGTTGGTCGCAGAATTTGATATTGAATATAAGCCGGGATATTTCCTATTCAGAGCCTTGTGTTTAATATCAAATGTGATTTGGGTTTGTCGTGAATGGTGTCTTTACTAACACTGTTCTTGAACCTAGTTGAGGAAAGATTGAATCTTTTTATTTGGATTTAATGAAGTGTACCAATTAAATAATATTTAATTGAAATTGAATTGATATTGATTATTGGGTTTATCGTGGACAGTGTTTTAAATAACACTCGTTCTTTAACCCGATAATTAATGGAATGTGATTTTGGATTTATCATGAACTGTGTTTTAAATAACACTGATTCTTTAACCCAGTTAGCGATTAAAACTAAGTGGAGTATTAATGAATCTTTAACTAGATTGAAATGATCGAGAATGGAGTATCACCAGTTTTGCTCCAGGCGATAGTTAAATCTTTAATTAGATTTGAACGTGAAATGGTAATTGAATTTACCGATAACACCGTGATGTTAGATATGAAGTAGGACCGGTTTTACTTCATGGGATTAATAGGTTGGGGTTGGGAAATTAAAACAAATGATTACTTCGGTAAGGTTCGCTAATCCCGACTAATTTGAATTGATATTCAAGGGTAGATTAAAGAATGAATTTTAATGATTTATCTTGGATAAAATTAATGGGAACCTTTCCCTATGAATGTGAAATTTAGAAACTAACTGTCGGTTAGCTAAGCAGAATGGTTTTCTGGATATTGATCTGATGTTGGTTTCGGCCTTCGGGGTTAATATTCGGGGAATTATTCTCTTGATTAATTTATGGTTAGTGACTGATGAATTGGAATGAGGCGTATGTTGTGTTTGTGTAACACTTATTTAAAATATACGCGAGTTATTCGGGAAGACCGGGTTTATCCCATTCTGAATAACTGATACGACGATAAGTCGAAGATGAAGACGGTGGTCGAAGACCAGAAGTCTTCTCATCATTTGGGTGATTACTGATGATCTTGTTTGGGCTGTACACCCAAGAAGATGGAAACAGTTGGTGATCGTCCAGACGTACTTGGAGATCGATGGATATGCGGGGTACTAGGTGCCTCCGGTTTCGTTCAAACCCAGAACGGACTTGTAAATGGACGGTGTGTCTGACATTGGATTTTAGTCTGTGTGATTGATTTCTATTAAATATATATCTGTTTGGCGGCTGAGAATTTATTCTCTTGCTTAACGCCCTTCTCTGAGACGTACGAGCTCAGGGGTTATATACTGATGGATATCAAATGCATAGAGTGAATTGCCTGTGTGGCACGCCTAAGTGGCAAATGATCAAGGCTTCTGTTGAAAAGCAAAGTCTTGTGGTTGATGATCAAAGCACGGCCTTTGAGGCGTAGCTTTGTGTAACGTTTACTTCGCGAGTTTCACACCCGGTATGAACCAAAAACGGGAGAAGGACCTCAGGGAGCACATGCGTTTCTTTCTAGTTAGAAGTGGCGTCAGTGGTTTTACACGCCCTGACGAGTTTGACTTATGTGGTTGTTGCTGTTGCGAGGCGCCTCGATTAGATCGGACAATCCAGGTCCGATGGAGTCATTCGTTGGCTCATTTACGCCCCATAGGGCGGGGAGACGTATGGTTCAGGCATAATAATCCACATCGGTGGACCGGCCCTGACGATCCAAGGCTTGTCTGCGCGCTTGCCTGAGACTCGGACTAGACAGTCTCGAATCGGTTGAGGACTATCTTTTGCCTCGGTTCATAGATGGAAACCCAATTTCCAAATACGTGACATTTGCGGTTTTATTTGTAAACCTATATATGGTGACATAGTGGCATAGGACGCTCATGTCGCCTGTGATTGATACTTATGATTTGAAGTTGTTTTATACACTATGCACTTATAATAGTATCAAATGATTTGTTTTAAACGTATCAAGCATTCTTGGCTATTATAAGGTAAAAACCCTATCCCCCGGCTTGCGTTGCATTGTGTGATAGGACCTGGGTCTTATAATAGCTTCATTTTTTTCTTTATTTAGCATTGCGCTGTTTGTTTTATGCACTGGTATTCTTGGGAGGAAACCCGTTCCATGTTATACGGCGTGGTCCCTTGATTTACCTAACTTTAAAAATAAAGATTAATAACTGTTTTAGTTCTCACACCAGTCACATGACTGACCTGGAGTTTATTGTTTTAACCTAAACTCTGGGTGCCCTTATTTTGACACGGGCAGCTAGTAGTTTTGGTTTTGCAGATTTATATTCACAGGATCCTGGTTTACAGCTGGAATGATATCCGGAAAGCTTTGTATCCGTATATCTCTTCTAGTTGTGTATTGTATTATTTTCCGCTGCTATGTATTTAAATGTAATTTAAATCTCTGATATTTCTGTGTAATATTCATTTATACTCTGTATATTCTTGTAATCTGATGCATTTTTGTAATATACAATGAAATGTTCCTCCGTCTGCGTTCTATTTTGTCGTGTTCTCAAACGATAGGGCGTTTCGAACGGTCTGGGTCGGTTTAGCGACTGGTTCGGACCGAGCGAAATTCCTTCTCGTCACACTATAAGAAGAAACATGCATGTGTAAGTGATTGTTGTTTATTTAGAAAAGAGCTTGCAAATAGTGATTTTTGTCCTAAGTGTGGTAAGTCTCGCTGGAAAAAAAACAAGACTACTAAAGATGGGAAGCAAACCAAAATACCTATGAAGGTTTTGAAATACTTGCCATTAATACCAAGACTAAAAAGAATGTTTGCATTCCCAGAAACATCAGAACAACTAAGATGGCATAACAGTCATAAGAGTGAAGATGGTAAATTGCGTCATCCAGTGGATTCTTGTAGTAACCCGTAACTTCCCCAGTAAGGAGAGAGCGGATACTTCGAGAACAACACACAAAAGGACGCAAACAGAAGAACATTTCATTGTATATTACAACAATTCCATCAGAATACAAGAATATACAGAGTATGAATAAATATTACATAGAAAATATCAGAGATTTAGATTACAATTAAATACATCGCAGAGAAAAATAATACAAAACACAACTAGAAGTAATACACGGATACAGAGCTTTCCGAGTATCGTTCCAGCTGTAAATCAGGATCCTGTGAATATAAATCTGCAAAACCAAAACTACTAGCTGCCCGTGTCAAAATAAGGGCACCCAGAGTTTAGGTTAAAACAATAAACTCCAGGTCAGTCATGTGATTGGTGTGAGAACTAAAACAATTATTAATCTTTATTTTAAAGTTAGGTAAATCAAGGGACCATGCCGCATAACACGGAACGGGTTTCCTCCCAAGAATACCAGTGCATAAAACAAACAGTGCAATGCTAAATAAAGAAAAATGAAGCTATTATAAGACCCAGGTCCCATCACACAATGCAACACAAGCCGGAGGATAGGGTTTTCACCTTATAATAGCCAAAGAATGCTTGATACGCTAAATTTCATGTTTTAATTCTTAATCAGACTCCAACCGTAAAATAGCAAGTGAGCAATTCCCTAAGTATTAACCCTGAAGGCCGAAACCAACATCAGATCAATACCCAAGAAACCATTCAACTTAATTCGTTTCCAGTTAGTTTCTGATTTTAAATACAATCATAAATATCAATCATAGTCGGCATGAGCGCCCCATCCCACTATGTCGCCATATATAGGATTACAACTAAAACTGAAACGTCACGTATTGGAAGTTGTATTTCCGTCTGTGAACTGAGGCCAAGGATCGTCCTCAACCGATTCGAGACAATCTAGCCCATGTCTTAGGGACAGAACCCATTGACCCTTGGAGCGACAGTGTCGGTCCACCGATGTGGATTAAAATGCCTCAACATTGCGTTTCCCCATCCTTTGGGGGCGTAAATGAGCTAATGAATGACTCCATCGGCTTCACATAGTCACCAATATATCCGAGGCGCCTCGCAACAACAACAACCACATAAGTCAAACTCGTCAGGGCGTGTAAAACCACTAACGCCACTTCTAACTAGAAGGAAACGCATGCCCTCCCTGAGGTCCTCTCCCATTTTTGGTTCACAACCGGGGTGTGAGGCTCGCGAATCAACGCTACACAAAGTTATGCTACACAGGCTGTGCTTTGATCATCAACCACAAGACTCTGCTTTTCAATAGAAGCCTTGATCATTTGCATCTTAGCATGCCACACAGGCAGACCACTCCATGCAATCGATATCCATCAATCACACAGAATGATATACAATGTCAGACACACAGTCCATTTACAAGTCCGTTCTGGGTCTGAAAGAAACCGGAGGCACCTAGTACCCCGCATCTCCATCGATCTCCAAGTACGTCTGGACGATCACTAACTGATTCCCTCCTCTTGGGTGTACGACCCAAACAAGATCTTCAGTAATTATCCACACGACGTGAAGACCTCTGGTCTTCAACCACCATCTTCATCTTTGACTCATCGTCGAATCAGTTATTCAGAATGGGATAAACCAGGTCTTTCTGAATACCTCGCGTATATAATAAACAAGTGTTACACAAACACAACATACGCCTCATTCCAATTCATTAGTCACTAACCGTAAATTAACAAGAGAATAATTCCCCAAATATTAACCCCGAAGGCCGAAACCAACATCAGATCAATACCCAAGAAACCATTCCTCTTAGCTAACCTACAGTTAGTTTCTAAATTTCACATTCTTAGGGAAAGGTTTCCATTAATATTATTAAAGATAAAATCTTTTAAATTTATTCTTTAATCTTCCTTTGAATATCACTTCAAACTTGTAGCAACCCGGATTTTCGGCGGCTTTGGTTATCGACGTAAGCTCGACGTCGATAACCAAAACATCGAAAAATCCCGGTAATTAATGAAAGAAATTGGAAGGTGAGAATAGATAAGATAGAACTTATAGAATAGAAGAAGAAGAAGAACATCATCATCAGAGTAAACACGAATCTCACAGCGGAACGAAAAAAATATAACATAACATATCTTTGAAATAACATCAGTATATGTATACAATAGCACTTATCAGAGTACATCACTTACAACACATCGGAAATAATAATAGCTATATGATCCTGAAGCCTCCTGCCCCAGCTCTTCAATGTATCTGCAAATCCCGACTACTTGACTGCCCGTACAAATTTAGGCACCCAAGAGTTTAGGGAAAACAAAACAAATAACTCCGGGTCAGTCATGGGACTGGTATGAGTAAACTCAAATCATTTAAAACAGGTATATGATATCTCATAAGACCACGCCGTGAATACGGAACGGGTTTTTCCCTTATGAGAATCCAAATAACTTTTCGAAGCAATATCATTCTGATATTATAATAATGTCTAAGTACAAATAAATATCAATCTAGCAGAAACGCTTGCATCTCACGTTACTACATATATAGTATACAATCAAAATCGCAAGCACGTATTGGATGATTGGATTTCCAACTATGACAAGGTATGGAACCACCTTCAGATCAGTGTACTCTAGGAACGATACACTGGAGTTCAGCAAGAACATCTTGCAACTCAGCCACACATGACCAACCACTCATTTCGCTTGAGTGTATCGAATGTACATCACCAACGGTTGGGATCAGCAACCGTTCCCGTATATATATATGGGACAGCATTGATAGATTTAAGAAACAAATGAATATTCTCTAGATAGGTGATTATACACCCTACTTCGGTGCGAACGACTTAGCCATGCTGCCTTCCCGATTTCTGTCATTTACCGGATGTGAGGCTAGAAGCTACGCTTTATCATCACAACGGATTTACTTCGAATGCCACATTGTCAGATCCATCGAAAATCACTAATTGACGTCTACAACAATACATTACGTGTCAGCTAAAAGAAGTTTCCTTCTCCGCTTCCACTCTTGGTACAGTTGAAGAAATCAATGTACGTGACCCTTCTGGAAATACTCTGTTAGACATTCATTCATACAAGTCATCCTCATTCACTTAGAACGTCACATCGTCATACCCGCCAAATCACAAATTGATTTATCCAAAAATAACACGGGTATACAGCTAAGAGAAACGAATTCCTCCGCCACCAAACGTGAATACGTTTGAACAGATCAACTTACGCGATCCATTGGATATACTCTGTCAGACCTTCGTCCATACAAGTTGTCCTGGGACTGGAAAAAACCGAAGGCACTATTCTGTAAACAGGATAGCCCTTGCATTTTACTCCGTCTTCAATTATCTTTGGCATATATGATTCGCGACGCTTATGCCAATACATAGTGGTTCTTTGGATAATAATCCAACCGGTCTCTCCATATTAACAACGTTAAAATGGTAAAAACTTCGATAGTCTGTGATTTAACCATCAAAGAAAACAAGTGTGCAACCAACGATATTATTCCCAGATGGAAATTATATCGAACAAACATCTTTTAACATTAATCTCTTTAGTTCCTTTATTTACTTATCTCCTGTTTCCCTATGTTCTAAATTCTTATTTTCTTTTTATCAGAAAACATTTCTGATTCTCGTTTGGTAAACATTTCCAAAACTCCTTTACGATCAAACCTTACCATTTCTTAGTTAAGAAGGAAGTCACTCAAGTTGGGGTATAATTACCTCTCAGACCTTAACTGAACAACGTTATAACATCGAAATGGTCAGAGTTTATCTTTTAATCTTTAACAACTTCTTTACACCTTTCTTGGATTCAATTTTTCTAATCCACTTCTATATTTAAAACATTGGTTATAACGATAACGTTATAATCCCTACTTTCGAATTATCTAACTTTAATTATAACTTCTATTCCTATTAGTGAATAATTAACGTAACACTTATTTATTTATAAATGAATAAAACTCTATTTAAACACTGGAAAGTATAAGTACTTTCCCGAATTCGATATAATCGAATTCGCCGATTTACTCTCTTCGAGAAATCTCTATTTGATTAACTCTTCTTCGAATACCCTATATTCGATTAACTCCTTCTCAGATAAACGATATTCGATAAATCTCTCTTCGAATAACTAGTATTCGATAACTCTCCCTTTTCAATTATCTCATAATTGAAAATCTCACTTCGATTAAACTATAATCGATAACTCCTTTCGATGAAACTAACATCGATAACTCCTTTCGATGAACTAACATTGATAACTCCTTTCGATGAAACTAACATCGATAACTCCTTTCGAATTATCTAACATCGATAACTCCTTTCGAATTATCTAACATCGATACCTCCTTTCGAATTATCTAACATCGATAACTCCTTTCGATGAAACTAACATCGATAACTCCTTTCGAATTATCTAACATCGATAACTCCTTTCGATGAAACTAACATCGATTTATTTAACTCGACAAACTTAACTCGACAAACTTAACTCGACTAACTTAACTCGACTAACTTAACTCGACTAACTCGACTTACTTGGTTCGACCAATTCGATTCGATTAACTAGGCTCGACTAACTTGGTCGAACCACCCGATCAACTCAACTTATTTAACTTTAACTGGTTTTACTTGGTTTGACTCACTCAATTTATTAACTCGACTGACTAATTCAACTCGATTAACTTAACTTGATTTACTTATTTCGATTAACTGAACTAATCACTTTGATTAACTCGACTAATTCACTTTGGTTAACTTAACCAATTCACTTAACTAATTCACTTAGTTTAACTTAACTAATTCACTTAACTCCTATCGAAGAGACTATATTCGATTAACTCCTTTACTCTATTCGAATAAACTATATTCGATTAACTCCTTTACTCTATTCGAATAAACTATATTCGATTAACTAACTTCGAATACCATATTCGATTAACTCCTTTCGAATGTCTATATTCGATTAACTAACTTCGAATACCATATTCGATTAACTTACTTCGAATACCATATTCGATAACTTTATTCACTTTATAAAGATTTCCTTTTTAACAACGTTTTATTCATTTGAAAAGATTTACTTTTAAATAACGGTTCTACACTTTAAAAATGATTTCCTTTTTATAACGTTTCCTTTCCAATTCTATTTGTAAATGGTTTACAAATATTTCCTTTTCAAATTTATTCTTGAAATATTCTAACTCCTTAAATTTCCGGGAAAATTCGCCATAACCTCCTTTGTATCGGGAGCATCGGGAAAATCCCCAAACTCGCCACACAGGCCTTTCCATTCAAAAAGAAATGTTTTGAATTTATTTCCTTTTTAAAATATGTCCTATTTATAAATATCCCAATTTATAAATATTCCTTATTTATAAATATTCCACTTTATAAATATCTCTTATTTATAAATATCCCAATTTATAAATATTCTGTTTTCAATATCACTTTGAAAATTCCCTTATCAACATTTCGGTATGTTATGGTGTTCAATCATATCAAATCACGATGTTCAATATCGTCCACGTACATATAATCAACCACAGATTATAAACTACATCATATATTACAATAAATGAAAAACAATAAAATAACTGTTGAGGAATCCAGTCGGATTCCTCCAACCTGTTTCCCTGCATCACAGATGTTAGACAATATAGATAACATCACTTTCAGTTCCATATGATATATTCTGTTAAACAGAATCAATATAGAAATTTAACTAACTGACTAGCAGTTCAATCAAACAATCAACACACAATCAAACAGTCAATATTTAACAGTTCTAAAAAATACAACATGAAAATATAAATTGTTCAGAGTTAGCGAGATTTACTCACTTTTGCAGTTCACCGTTAAATAACGATAAACTGGTCTTTGATTCAACGGACAATTTATTTTGCAATAAATCGTAATGAGGTTCGATTCGCTCTCAGTCAGTTCCATGTTGTTGTCGTCGTCCATACGATCCCGTCGGATCTTGTTTCGCTGAATTTCGTTAACATATGAACGAGTTATTTAATTTACAAGTTATACACATTTTAAATAAAATAAAACTTGAAATTCTATTCTTCTTAGTGGGCCTTAACCCCTAACTTCAGCCCACTTACCCTTTTAAAAGCCCACACCGCATTTGATTTTCTTCCCTAACGAATACTGCAGCTCCAACATTTCGGTGAGCAGAAAATCAAAACAAGTGGCCCAAACCACTTTCCTTAACCCACGTTTTCACCCATCAGCCGCTCACCCTTTTTCTCCCACAAATCAACCCGTAATCCCCTTCACCACATTAACACCCGTTGACCACCTTTTGACTGATCGCTGCACCTCCCTCGGCCAACAATAACCACCGCCAATCCCTTCATTCCGCCCAGCTTTCAAAACCGCACTAGTTGACCCCCACCATTCACAACTCGCGCCACCATGTCGGAACCCGTCTCATCGAACTCACGTGCTCTTCCTGAGGTGCGACGTCGCGCCTGAAATGGGCTGCTACCATGAGTTAGCGTCACTTTTTGTACTGAAATCTCACCTAAATATCAACTAAGGTGCTCCCCCATCCCATGAACACAAATCTATATTTGGTTTGGGATTCTCAGAATTTTATTTGATTTTATCACCATTTTTAAAACCAACGTTTTAATGAAAAGAGATGGCGGCTCCTTTATTTATTTTTTTGCTGAAGAACTAATTAGGTCTTACGGAAAGGGGAGGGGGTACTTATAGGCTTAGTATTGGATATTATATTATATATAAACTTACCAATGAGTTTTTCGTAAAATTAACCCCTCAAATGACATCTGTTTTTCACAAACAAAGTCAATCCTAGCATAAAAAGATATTCCGGATCCAATGGGATAAGTTTCGTCGAATTCCGACACCGTTTGCGAAAATCCTTTAGAAAATATCGATGAAAAACACCGAGTAATTCCTAACAATTCCAGAAAAAATCCTAAAAATATGAGGCCTAGACGTTTCACTAGACCTCTTCCTAAGGTTTCATATGAAACTTGTTTCGTTGAATTCTGAGTCCGTTTGACCAGTTAACCATTCAGTTTAGTTTGTTTTAAGTTAAAAACATAGCGTACCGTACTATGAAATATTATGTTCACATAGAGACTGTTATGGACAGAAACAAAAATACCATTGAAATGAGTGACGTGCTCTGGTCCCAAAAATGTAATAATACCGGTAGATGAACTCATATTGTGAAACCCCGAAATGTCGATACAGGGTGCCAAATACTCCGAATAAAAAGTTGCTTATTTAATTAATTAAAAATTACCATAAAATTCTAAAAATTAAATTATCACTATTTCCCAAAAGAACCTTGTCTAAATTCAAACCCGATCTCTAGTTATATCGAATAAACCGATACGGTCGATAAACGATTCTATAGCGACTATTCTAAAATTTGATTTGGACATATCTCAAAATCTACACGACGAAATCCTGATTTTTCTCTTCCGCTAGAAAGATATACTCCACTAGCTCCACACGTTTCTTGTTTCATAGAAATCCGGTTTAAAACGAATCCTGTACATTCAGTTGAAGTTCAAATCGCCAAATAGCGAACTGCAGCGCCATTTCGAGCTCGATTTTAATTGTATTATAATTATACGTTCAAACTGTCGTCGATTGAATATATTCGTTATTATATTTCGAATCGAAACTCCACCAAATCTCGTATGCTATTCAATTCACACGATATTGTGAATTTCACTATTTCCGACTATTTCGACATTATAATATATTATTATATTATAATTATTAATTAAATATACAATATTATTTAATTAAACGATCATTAACTTCTCTAAATCACCAATTATATAATTATATTAATAAATTATTATCTTGCTAAAATACGGGTCAGTACAATCTTCCCCCCTTAAATAAAATTTCGTCCTCGAAATTGCTAAGCTAGGGGATGACCCTATCGACTGGTTAGAACATATTTGTTCACTTCTTAACTTCAGTTTCAACTGAACCAATTTAATTTCATTTAAATTATAAATTAATTCTTATCAACGAAAATTTTCAAAAATCCTGAAAATTTTCTAACGCCTTAACTTTTCTAAAAATTTTGCCAGCACTTCCTTTGTATTGGTCAATATCTCAAACTCCAACTCGCCTCTCTGGGTCTTCTTTATCCCAAAAGAAAATCAAACAGCCAAGCGGCTTGCCAAATTGGCTCATAAATTCCAAACTCATATAAATTATAAACTTGTACCTTTTTGTCGGGCACATCAACTCTATCACTTCCATATGCTATCAACTCAGCATATACCAGTGTTATTTCCATCAAATTCCAATCAGTTCATATCCTCAAATCCAAATCGAATTTTCATTTGAACCCCAATATCAAATTCCAAATTATTGACTCATCAACCCAATTCCATAACAGATTATTCTCTAATCCAATTCAATTTAATTCTATTTAACTATGTTCAAGTTAAATTTCAATTTAT
The DNA here is from genome assembly GCA_030737875.1 of Allium sativum. NCBI lineage: Eukaryota > Viridiplantae > Streptophyta > Magnoliopsida > Asparagales > Amaryllidaceae > Allium > Allium sativum. The sequence goes on from CM060910.1 coordinate 197,760,437, forward strand.
TTTTACCATCTCATTTTATCTAACTTCATTAGTTAAATTTTAATTTCTAGAACTTAAATTCCTGGGCAAATTTCAAATCAATTTGAAATCATACTGCCAATTCAAAACCTTTGAATTTCTAAACACTTGTTTTCTCAAAACAATTCAAATCAAAATCTCTGGTAGTAATCCACCACTTAGAACTCGAAAATCACACCGATGATACTGCGCAGTCATCATCAGAATTATTTTCCAGCGACCCAAGTGATTTCAATACTATATCATTTTCAAAACCATTACTAAATACTTCCATTTTGAAAACATTTCAAAATCTCCCGGGAACTTAAAATTTCCTTATTTTAATTCCAAATCTGATTTAAATTCATATTTAATTCATCTTATTTTATATACTTTACCTATATGAATTCTGATTGGTTATATATAACCATTTCACATGTTATAATCTTACTCGATTGTAATAGCAACCAATATATCCTATATATGATAATATATCACATATCCATACTGTGTCGGTCCATCGTATTCAAGTATTTATTTACTCCTACCGATACAGTGGATCAAACTGATCGACCAGAACTCATAAACAACTCAGCCAATGAATCTCCACAATATAAAACCATTTTTATATCAAATACAAATACGCACTCGTATATATACACTCAAACTCAATCTAGGGTATTACTAACCCTATCTCTACCGAGTCACGCCACAGAGCCAAGTAATTCTTAACTTAAGCTCTGATACCAACTGTAGCAACCCGGATTTTCGGCGGCTTTGGTTATCGACGTAAGCTCGACGTCGATAACCAAAACATCGAAAAATCCCGGTAATTAATGAAAGAAATTAGAAAGTGAGAATAGATAAGATAGAACTTATAGAATAGAAGAAGAAGAAGAACATCATCATCAGAGTAAACACGAATCTCACAGCGGAACGAAAAAAATATAACATAACATATCTTTGAAATAACATCAGTATATGTATACAATAGCACTTATCAGAGTACAGCACTTACAACACATCGGAAATAATAATAGCTATATGATCCTGAAGCCTCCTGCCCCAGCTCTTCAATGTATCTGCAAATCCTGACTACTTGACTGCCCGTACAAATTTAGGCACCCAAGAGTTTAGGGAAAACAAAACAAATAACTCCGGGTCAGTCATGGGACTGGTATGAGTAAACTCAAATCATTTAAAACAGGTATATGATATCTCATAAGACCACGCCGTGAATACGGAACGGGTTTTTCCCTTATGAGAATCCAAATAACTTTTCGAAGCAATATCATTCTGATATTATAATAATGTCTAAGTACAAATAAATATCAATCTAGCAGAAACGCTTGCATCTCACGTTACTACATATATAGTATACAATCAAAATCGCAAGCACGTATTGGATGATTGGATTTCCAACTATGACAAGGTATGGAACCACCTTCAGATCAGTGTACTCTAGGAACGATACACTGGAGTTCAACAAGAACATCTTGCAACTCAGCCACACATGACCGACCACTCATTTCGCTTGAGTGTATCGAATGTACATCACCAGCGGTTGGGATCAGCAACCGTTCCCGTATATATATATGGGACAGCATTGATAGATTTAAGAAACAAATGAATATTCTCTAGATAGGTGATTATACACCCTACTTCGGTGCGACCGACTTAGCCATGCTGCCTGCCCGATTTCTGTCATTTACCGGATGTGAGGCTAGAAGCTACGCTTTATCATCACAATGGATTTACTTCGAATGCCACATTGTCAGATCCATCGAAAATCACTAATTGACGTCTACAACAATACATTACGTGTCAGCTAAAAGAAGTTTCCTTCTCCGCTTCCACTCTTGGTACGGTTGAAGAAATCAATGTACGTGACCCTTCTGGAAATACTCTGTTAGACATTCATTCATACAAGTCATTCTCATTCACTTAGAACATCACATCATCATACCCGCCAAATCACAAATTGATTTATCCAAAAATAACACGGGTATACAGCTAAGAGAAACGAATTCCTCCGCCACCAAACGTGAATACGTTTGAACAGATCAACTTACGCGATCCATTGGATATACTCTGTCAGACCTTCGTCCATACAAGTTGTCCTGGGACTGGAAAAAACCGAAGGCACTATTCTGTAAACAGGATAGCCCTTGCATTTTACTCCGTCTTCAATTATCTTTGGCATATATGATTCGCGACGCTTATGCCAATACAGAGTGGTTCTTTGGATAATAATCCAACCGGTCTCTCCATATTAACAACGTTAAAATGGTAAAAACTTCGATAGTCTGTGATTTAACCATCAAAGAAAACAAGTGTGCAACCAACGATATTATTCCCAGATGGAAATTATATCGAACAAACATCTTTTAACATTAATCTCTTTAGTTCCTTTATTTACTTATCTCCTGTTTCCCTATGTTCTAAATTCTTATTTTCTTTTTATCAGAAAACATTTCTGATTATCGTTTGGAAAACATTTCCAAAACTCCTTTACGATCAAACCTTACCATTTCTTAGTTAAGAAGGAAGTCACTCAAGTTGGGGTATAATTACCTCTCAGACCTTAACTAAACAACGTTATAACTTCGAAATGGTCAGAGTTTATCTTTTAATCTTTAACAACTTCTTTACACCTTTCTTGGATTCAATTTTTCTAATCCACTTCTATATTTAAAACATTGGTTATAACGATAACGTTATAATCCCTACTTTCGAATTATCTAACTTTAATTATAACTTCTATTCCTATTAGTGAATAATTAACCTAACACTTATTTATTTATAAATGAATAAAACTCTATTTAAACACTGGAAAGTATAAGTACTTTCCCGAATTCGATATAATCGAATTCGCCGATTTACTCTCTTCGAGAAATCTCTATTTGATTAACTCTTCTTCGAATACCCTATATTCGATTAACTCCTTCTCGGATAAACGATATTCGATAAATCTCTCTTCGAATAACTAGTATTCGATAACTCTCCCTTTTCAATTATCTCATATTTGAAAATCTCACTTCGATTAAACTATAATCGATAACTCCTTTCGACGAAACTAACATCGATAACTCCTTTCGATGAACTAACATTGATAACTCCTTTCGATGAAACTAACATCGATAACTCCTTTCGAATTATCTAACATCGATAACTCCTTTCGAATTATCTAACATCGATAACTCCTTTCGAATTATCTAACATCGATAACTCCTTTCGATGAAACTAACATCGATAACTCCTTTCGAATTATCTAACATCGATAACTCCTTTCGATGAAACTAACATCGATTTATTTAACTCGACAAATTTAACTCGACTAACTTAACTCGACTAACTTAACTCGACTCGACTAACTCGACTTACTTGGTTCGACCAATTCGATTCGATTAACTAGGCTCGACTAACTTGGTCGAACCACCCGATCAACTCAACTTATTTAACTTTAACTGGTTTTACTTGGTTTGACTCACTCAATTTATTAACTCGACTGACTAATTCAACTCGATTAACCTAACTTGATTTACTTATTTCGATTAACTGAAGTAATCACTTTGATTAACTCGACTAATTCACTTTTGTTAACTTAACCAATTCACTTAACTAATTCACTTAGTTTAACTTAACTAATTCACTTAACTCCTATCGAAGAGACTATATTCGATTAACTCCTTTACTCTATTCGAATAAACTATATTCGATTAACTCCTTTACTCTATTCGAATAAACTATATTCGATTAACTAACTTCGAATACCATATTCGATTAACTCCTTTCGAATGTCTATATTCGATTAACTAACTTTGAATACCATATTCGATTAACTTACTTCGAATACCATATTCGATAACTTTATTCACTTTATAAAGATTTCCTTTTTAACAACGTTTTATTCATTTGAAAAGATTTACTTTTAAATAATGGTTCTACACTTTAAAAATGATTTCCTTTTTATAACGTTTCCTTTCCAATTCTATTTGTAAATGGTTTACAAATATTTCCTTTTCAAATTTATTCTTGAAATATTCTAACTCCTTAAATTTCCGGGAAAATTCGCCATAACCTCCTTTGTATCGGGAGCATCGGGAAAATCCCCAAACTCGCCACACAGGCCTTTCCATTCAAAAAGAAATGTTTTGAATTTATTTCCTTTTTAAAATATCTCCTATTTATAAATATCCCAATTTATAAATATTCCTTATTTATAAATATTCCACTTTATAAATATCTCTTATTTATAAATATCCCAATTTATAAATATTCTGTTTTCAATATCACTTTGAAAATTCCCTTATCAACATTTCGGTATGTTATGGTGTTCAATCATATCAAATCACGATGTTCAATATCGTCCACGTACATATAATCAACCACAGATTATAAACTACATCATATATTACAATATATGAAAAACAATAAAATAACTGTTGAGGAATCCAGTCGGATTCCTCCAACCTGTTTCCCTGCATCACAGATGTTAGACAATATAGATAACATCACTTTCAGTTCCATATGATATATTCTGTTAAACAGAATCAATATAGAAATTTAACTAACTGACTAGCAGTTCAATCAAACAATCAACACACAATCAAACAATCAATATTTAACAGTTCTAAAAAATACAACATGAAAATATAAACTGTTCAGAGTTAGCGAGATTTACTCACTTTTGCAGTTCACCGTTAAATAACGATAAACTGGTCTTTGATTCAACGGACAATTTATTTTGCAATAAATCGTAATGAGGTTCAATTCGCTCTCAGTCAGTTCCATGTTGTTGTCGTCGTCCATACGATCCCGTCGGATCTTGTTTCGCTGAATTTCGTTAACATATGAACGAGTTATTTAATTTACAAGTTATACACATTTTAAATAAAATAAAACTTGAAATTCTATTCTTCTTAGTGGGCCTTAACCCCTAACTTCAGCCCACTTACCCTTTTAAAAGCCCACACCGCATTTGATTTTCTTCCCTAACGAATACTGCAGCTCCAACATTTCGGTGAGCAGAAAATCAAAACAAGTGGCCCAAACCACTTTCCTTAACCCACGTTTTCACCCATCAGCCGCTCACCCTTTTTCTCCCACAACTCAACCCGTAATCCCCTTCACCACATTAACACCCGTTGACCACCTTTTGACTGATCGCTGCACCTCCCTCGGCCAACAATAACCACCGCCAATCCCTTCATTCCGCCCAGCTTTCAAAACCGCACTAGCTGACCCCCACCATTCACAACTCGCGCCACCATGTCGGAACCCGTCTCATCGAACTCACGTGCTCTTCCTGAGGTGCGACGTCGCGCCTGAAATGGGCTGCTACCATGAGTTAGCGTCACTTTTTGTACTGAATCTCACCAAAATATCACCTAAGGTGCTCCCCTATCCCATGAACACAAATCTATATTTGGTTTGGGATTCTCAGAATTTTATTTGATTTTATCACCATTTTTAAAACCAACGTTTTAATGAAAAGAGATGGCGGCTCCTTTATTTATTTTTTTGCTGAAGAACTAATTAGGTCTTACGGAAAGGGGAGGGGGTACTTATAGGCTTAGTATTGGATATTATATTATATATAAACTTACCAATGAGTTTTTCGTAAAATTAACCCCTCAAATGACATCTGTTTTTCACAAACAAAGTCAATCCTAGCATAAAAAGATATTCCGGATCCAATGGGATAAGTTTCGTCGAATTCCGACACCGTTTGCGAAAATCCTTTAGAAAATATTGATGAAAAACACCGAGCAATAATTCCTAACAATTCCAGAAAAAATCCTAAAAATATGAGGCCTTGACGTTTCACTAGACCTCTTCCTAAGGTTTCATATGAAACTTGTTTCGTTGAATTCTGAGTCCGTTTGACCAGTTAACCATTCAGTTTAGTTTGTTTTAAGTTAAAAACATAGCGTACCGTACTATGAAATATTATGTTCACGTAGAGACTGTTATGGACAGAAACAAAAATACCATTGAAATGAGTGACGTGCTCTGGTCCCAAAAATGTAATAATACCGGTAGATGAACTCATATTGTGAAACCCCGAAATGTCGATACAGGGTGCCAAATACTCCGAATAAAAAGTTGCTTATTTAATTAATTAAAAATTACCATAAAATTCTAAAAATTAAATTATCACTATTTCCCAAAAGAACCTTGTCTAAATTCAAACCCGATCTCTAGTTATATCGAATAAACCGATACGGTCGATAAACGATTCTATAGCGACTATTCTAAAATTTGATTTGGACATATCTCAAAATCAACACGACGAAATCCTGATTTTTCTCTTCCGCTAGAAAGATATACTCCACTAGCCCCACACGTTTCTTGTTTCATAGAAATCCGGTTTGAAACGAATCCTGTACATTCAGTTGAAGTTCAAATCGCCAAATAGCGAACTGCACCGCCATTTCGAGCTCGATTTTAATTATATTATAATTATACGTTCAAACTGTCGTCGATTGAATATATTCGTTATTATATTTCGAATCGAAACTCCACCAAATCTCGTATGCTATTCAATTCACACGATATTGTGAATTTCACTATTTCCGACTATTTCGACATTATAATATATTATTATATTATAATTATTAATTAAATATTCAATATTATTTAATTAAACGATCATTAACATCTCTAAATCACCAATTATATAATTATATTAATAAATTATTATCTTGCTAAAATATGGGTCACTACAAAACTAGTCGGGATTAGCGAACCACACCGAAGTGATTATTTATTTTATTTCCCAATCCCAACCTATTTATCCCACGAAATAAAATTGGTCATACTTCATATCTAACACCACGGTGTTATCGGTAAATTCAATTAACTTTTTACGTTCAAATCTAATTAAAGATTTAACTACCACCTGGAGTAAAATTGGTGATACTTCATTCTCGACCTTTTCAATCTAATTAAAGATTCATTAAAACTCCACTTAGTTTTAAGTTTTAACTGGGTTAAAGAATCAGTGTCATTTAAAACCCGGTTCACGATAAACCCCAAAATCACATCACATTTCAATTAGTCCCTAACCGTAAATTAGCAAGTGAGCAATTCCCTAAGTATTAACCCCGAAGGCCAAAACCAACATCAGATCAATACCCCAGAAACCATTCAACTTAACTAATCTCCAGTTAGTTTCTGATTTTCTTAAATCCTTTGGGTCTAAGAACAATATTATTGAAGATACCGTTCACGACAACCTAAAATCATATTCCATTAATTATCGGGTTAAAGAACAAGTGTTATTTAAAACACTGTTCACGATAAACCCAAAAATCAATACCAATTCAATTCCAACTAAATATTATTTAATTGGTACACTTCATTAAATCTGAATAAAAAGATTTAATCTTTTTCTCAACTGGGTTTAAGAACAATGTTAATGAAGACACCATTCATGGAAAACCCAAATCACGTTTGATATTAAATTCAAGGCTCTGAATAGAAAATATATCGACTTATATTCAATATCAAATTCTACGACCAACAAATATCGTATTGGAAATAACGATATATATATATATATATATCTTTCAAATTTTCCTAACAATATCTGTATAATCATGAAATCCAACATCGAAATATTCCAAAGACAATTTCGATTCAAATCCATTCCAATTCAATTATTGGAATTTCTGGTTATTTTATAAACCATTTCAAATCCACTTTATTTATTTTATAAATAGAATTATAATTCTAGTTCAAAACTAGTTCATTTTGATAAAAATCTATTTTTATCTTTTCAAATATGGAGTTTTTCATCCCAATTCTTCACAAATCATTTCTTATGATTTTACACAAATTATTATTATTTTTAATAATTTTATCAAGGCCCGTAAATTCGATTTCCATCAACGGCCATCGCACTGCACTTACAACGACCTTTACCAAATTTGATTTGGACATAATTCCATATCCAACCGTTAGATTTCTAATTTCTAATATTCGTTAGGAAGCTCTTTTCGATACGAACCCAACGGTTCCGGTTTTAGGAGAATCCGACAATCGGATCTCCCGTAATGTATGTTCGAAGTCAATGGTCGAAATTCACGAACTACCGCAGCGCGACGCATTCTATTCAGACCATTATATTATATATATAATATATATAATATATATTTTGCCGATTTCCTTTTAAAATGTATTATATAAATCGTTTTAAATTCGTTTTCGAAACGATTTCAACTTCATTTCTAATTCAAATCAAAATTGAATTTTTCCTTATAAATTCGCTTTAAATTCATTTCAAATTGATTTCAATTCAAATCGATTTTTAATTCAATTTCGGTTCGTTTTCAATTCAATTCAATTCAATTTCAATTCGAATTCTTTTCCAATTCGAATTCATTTCAAATTGATTTCCATTCAATTTCAATTCGATTCGGATTCATTTTATTTTTAATTCAATTCGAATTCTAATTCGGTTTCAATTCAATTCGAATTCTATTTCGTTTCAATTCAATTCGAATTCTAATTCGTTTCAGTTCAATTTAAATCGAATTTCATTTCAAAATATTCGATTTTGAAATCTCTTTTCAATATTCATTATAAAAACGAATATAATCGATATAAATATCGTTCGCGTCAAAATAGCGCATATCTAATCAACACGGCTTTATATATTTCTATTTCAAATATTCTATTCAAATATTTCGTTACAAATATTTCTTCTCAAATATTTTATTCAAATATTTCTCTTCAAATATTCTATTTCAAAACTGGAATGAGGCACAATCAATTAACATAGATTTTATTTCTATGGATTTCCATACAACGCATGTATATATCAACAACGACAAATAATCAACCATAATCCAAAGTGCATTCTACACTGTACAAGCATCAAATATAAATATTTAACGCTCATAACAGTCTGTCAATCAATCGATCGACATACAACTAATTGTTGGGATTAGTGTATGTCATATATCATCCCAATACCCGTGTGGGGTTTCAAATCAACAAACACATATTTTATTTGTGCAGTTGGGCGATGTGTAAAATTTATCGTCCCAATCAATATCAATCAAATTAGTGTATATAAACAAACCTCCGATTTGTTTATAATTATTTATTTTATATACACGTTAAAACTTATATTTTTAACTATAAAATATTTTCAACTATAAAATATTTTATTTCATTCCAAATCACACAATCCAATTTCACAACATAACAACCAAACAAACAAGTCATCCATGGTCTATGGACGACGGGTGTCGGGTGCTACTAAGCACCGTCTGCATCCTAGTATATATTTCAGACTAGAAATAAAAATAAAAGCGAGGAGTTCTCACCGACTAGCTAAACCAAACGCCAAGACTCTTCTTATGTAGAAAATCTTCGCCACTCGCCTTTTATTGCTTTAGTTGACCGTAGCCACTACATATATAAAAATCACATTTTTATATTGTTGCTATGTATATAAAAATCACATTTTCACACTGCTACTATATAGATAAAAGTTCTATTTTTATATAGCTACTATATCGATAAAAATTCTATTTTTATATAGCTACTATATCGCTAAAAATTCAATTTTTATATAGCTACTATATCAATAAAAATTCTATTTTTATTCTTTATGTCTTCATATATAAAAAATCTCATTTTTTACTTCACCATTTCAACTATATAAAGATTCAAACTTTTCTAATATAAAAATCCGACCTTTTCTATTCGATTAACTATATAAAAATCCTACCTTTTCTATTCGGTTAACTATATAAAAATCATAGCTTTAATTATAAAAATACGATCTTTTCAAAGTTAAAAATCAAAACCTTTCAGTTTAAAAATCAATTCTTTTCAATTTAAAAAAAACAACAATTCTTAACGCAAACGAAAAATACTGTACTAAAATAAACAAAATAAAGAAACTTACTTTTTCTTCGTTTTTGTTTGCAGAGGGGAGGAGAGGGTTTTTGCGTCACTACTGGTGGCGGAGGGAGAAGGAGCTGGACAAGGAAGGAGGGAGGGGCAGGGGGCGGTTCGCTGTCGTTCGCCAGAGGGTGTTTCACGGCTCGTTTGTGTCATGTCGATGGGGGAAAGGAGGAGAGAAAGGGGTGTTCACTGTCGGGAGGAGGAGGAGGGGGGCTGCTTCCGTCGATCGCCTGTGGAGGGTGGTGGCGCACGCCTAGGCGATAGTGAGATTTATCAACACAGGGGGAGGATGGTGCAGATTAGGGCATCTCGATTTTTTTTCCTTTGTTTTTTTTGAACTGATCGATTGAAACGGGGGGAGGGAGAAAATAAAATAAAAGGGGGGGGGGGTTATATTAAATTTTTATATTATTTTATTCTATTTTTATTTCAAAAAGGTTGACTCTTCATTCGACCACCAAACGAGGCCCAACCACTGTCGCCCATAGCGTAATACCCCCCTTCCGAACACAATGGGACGTGTTTCGCAGACCAGTTCCATCGTTTCGACCAGTTTCCGTCAAAATCAAAATATATATCTATATATTCTATTTTAAACGTACATTTCAAATTACCGGGGCCACATACGACCTCTAAAAATTCCTGAAAAATTATTTCTAGCTTTGTATTGACGATACGGTCCTAAAAAAACTAATTTCGTCGAATTCTGAGACCGTTTGAAAAATGGCCATTTTCCAGTCGATTAAAATCAATTGAAACTGGTCAAACGCGTTTTCCTTTGCCACACTCACATATTGATTCGAAAAATTACGAATTTTGGAATCTAGCAATAATTTGACATCGCAGATCCAGCAAAAGTGGTTTCATCGAAAACCGAGGTCGTTTGTCAAAATGGCCATTTTTAAGGGCCAGAATTCCATAGCAACTATTCTGAATTTTCAACTGGGCATAGCTTTTGATTCCCGCTATGAAATTTCAATTTTTCGGATTCGTTGGAAAGATTTTCTCAAATAGATTCAATTATTTTTGGTTTCACTAAAATCCGGTTTATTTTGAATCCTATACAATCATTTGAAATTTGAAATCGAATTATCGAACTACCGCGCCATTTTCAATTCCTTTTACAATTATAAATAATTATTTATATTCTAACGACAATTAAAATAAATATATACATTCGAATTCTATTCAAAATAAATTTTTCGTCGTTATTATTTAAAATAATTCATTTTAAATAATCAAAATGCACTAAAATTGCCAAAATAAAAATTTTAAATTGGCTCGGATTTACGGGTTATTACAATCTCCCCCACGTAAAACTTTTCGTCCCTGAAAAGGAACGAAGCCGAAAGTTGTTTAACTAATCAACTCAACTTTCACTATTTTCGTTATAGCTTAAGTTCTTCAACTTTTCTGTTTCTAAGAACTTTTCAAATTTTTCGAAAATTTGGCTAACACCCTAAATTTTTCGAAAAATTTCTCCATAACCTCCCCTGCACCGGGGACTTCGGGATATTTCATATAGCCTCCCATGGACTTCTTCAATCCAAAAGAAAAAGAAAAAGCCAAGCGGCTGTAACGGAAAGGAACTTCGCTCGATCCGAATCAGTCGCTAGACCGATCTAGGCCGTTCGAAACGCCTGATTGTTTGAGAACACGACAAAATAGAACGCAGATGGGAGAACATTTCATTGTTAATTACAACAATTCATCAGAATACAAGAATATACAGAGTATAAATAAATATTACATTCGATAAATATCAGAGATTACAATACATTACATAGCAGCGGAAAATAATACATTACACAACTAGAAGAGATATACGAATACAAAGCTTTCCGGATATCATTCCAGCTGTAAACCAGGATCCTGTGTATATAAATCTGCAAAACCAAAACTACTAGCTGCCCACGTTGAAATAAGGGCACCCAGAGTTTAGGTTAAAACAATAAACTCCAGGTCAGTCATGGGACTGGTGTGAGAACTAAAACAGTTATTAATCTTTATTTTAAAGTTAGGTAAATCAAGGGACCACGCTGTATAATACGGAACGGGTTTCCTCCCAAGAATACCAGTGCATAAAACAAACAGCGCAATGCTAAATAAAGAAAAATGAAGCTATTATAAGACCCAGGTCCTATCACACAATGCAACGCAAGCCGGGGGATAGGGTTTTCCCATATAATAGCCAAATATGCTTAGTACATTTAAAAAAAATCATTTGATACTATTATAAGTGCATAGTGTATAAAAAAACTTCAAATCCTAAGTATCAATCATAGGCGGCATGGGTACCATATATCATGTCGCCATACTAGTTCTACAATTAAAACCACAAAATCACGTATTTGGAAGTTGGATTTCCATCTATGAACCAAGGCCAGGGATCGTCCTGTACCGATTCGAGACTGTCTAGTCCGAGTCTCAGGCAAGCGCGCAGACAAGCCTTGGATCGTCAGGGCCGGTCCACCGATGTGGATTATTATGCCTGAACAATACGTCTCTCCGCCCTATGGGGCGTAAATGAGCCAACAAATGATTCCATCGGACCCGGATCGTCCGATCAAACCGAGGCGCCTCGCAACAGCAACAACCACATAAGTCAAACTCGTCAGGGCGTGTAAAACCACTGACGCCACTTCTAACTAGAAAGAAACGCATGTCCTCCCTGAGGTCCGTCTCCCGTTTTTGGTTCATACCAGGTGTGAAACTCGCGAAGTGAACGTTACACAAAGCTACGCCACAATGGCCTTGCTTTGATCATCAACCACGAAACTTTGCTTTTCAACAGAGGCCTTGATCAATTGCCACTTAGGTATGCCACACAAGCAATTCATTTCATGCGATGGATATCCATCAATATATAACCCCTGAGCTTGTACGTCTCAGAGAAAGGCGTTAAGAAAGAGAATAAATTCTCCGCCGCCAAACAGATATATATTTAATAGAAATCAATCACACAGACTAAAATCCAATGTCAGACACACAGTCCATTTACAAGTCCGTTCTGGGTCCGAACGAAACCGGAGGCACCTAGTACCCCGCAAATCCATCGATCTCCAAGTACGTCTGGACGACCACCAACTGTTTCCATCTTCTTGGGTGTACATCCCAATCAAGATCATTAGTAATCACCCAAACGACGTGAAGACCTCCAGTCTTCGACCACCGTCTTCATCTTCGACTTATCGTCGTATCAGTTATTCAGAATGGGATAAACCCGGTCTTTCCGAATAACTCGCGTATATTTTATATAAGTGTTACACAAACACAACATACGCCTCATTCCAATTCATCAGTCACTAACCGTAAATTAATCAAGAGAATAATTCTCCAAATATTAACCCTGAAGGCCGAAACCAACATCAGATCAATATCCAGAAAGCCATTCTGCTTAGCTAACCGACAGTTAGTTTCTAAATTTCACATTCATAGGGAAAGGTTCCCATTAATTTTATCAAAGATAAATTCCTTGAATTTATTCTTTAATCTTCTTTTGAATTTCGATTCAACTAGTCGGGATTAACGAACCTTACAGAAGAAATCATTTGTTTTAATTTCCCAATCCCAACCTATTCATCCCATGAAGTAAAACTGGTAATACTTCATATCTAACACCATAGTGTTATTGGTAAATTCAATTACCATTTCACGTTCAAATCTAATTAAAGATTTAACTATCGCCTGGAGCAAAACTGGTGATACTCCATTCTCGATCTTTTCAATCTAATTAAAGATTCATTAAAACTCCACTTAGTTTTAATCTTTAACTAGGTTAAAGAATCAGTGTCCTTTAAAACACGGTTCACGATAAACCCAAAAATCAATACCAATTCAATTCCAATTAAATATTATTTAATTGGTACACTTCATTAAATCTAAATAAAAAGATTTAATCTTTTCTCAACTGGGCTTAAGAACAGTGTTAATAAAGACACCATTCACGACAAACCCAAATCACATTTGACATTAAATACAAAGCTCTAAGTAGAAAATATACCGGCTTATATTCAATATCAAATTCTACGACCAACAAATATCGTATTGGAAATAACGATATATATATCTTTCAAATTCCCATAACAATATCTGTATCATCACGAAATCCAACATCGAAATATTCCGAAGACAATTTCGATTCAAATCCATTCCAATATAATTATTGGAAATTCTGGTTATTTTAAAAACCATTTCAAATCCAATTTATTTATTTAAAAATAAATAGAATTATAATTCTAGTTCAAAACTAGTTCATTTCGATAAAAATCTATTTTTATCTTTTCAAATATGGAGTTTTTCATCCCAATTCTTCCCAAATCATTTCTTATGATTTTACACAAATTATTACTATTTTTAATAATTTTATCAAGGCCCGTACAGTCGATTTCCATCAACGGCTATCGAACTGCACTTACAACGACCTTTTCCAAATTTGATTTGGACATAATTCCAAATCCAGCCGTTAGATCTCAAATTTCTAATACTCGTTAGAAAGCTCTTTTCGATACAAACCCAATGGTTCCGGTTTTAGGCGAATCCGACGGTCGGATCTCCCGCAATGTCCGTTCGAAGTCAATGGTCGAAATTCGCGAACTGCCGCGGCGCGGCGCATTCTATTCAGGCCATTATATTATATACATAATATATACTTCTTCGATTTCAATTCAAAATGTGCTTTATAAATCGTTTTAAATTCACTTTCAAAACGGTTTCAACTTCATATTCAATTTCAAATCAAAATTGAATATTCCAATATAAATTCATTTTAAATTCATTTCAAATCGATTTCAATTCGAATTCGTTAAAATTCAATTTCAATTCGAATTCATTTCTATTCAATTTCAATTCGAATTCATTTATATTCAATTTCAATTCGAATTTCAATTCTTTTCAAAAATCAGATTTTGAAATCACTTTCGATATTCATTATAAAATGAATAAAATCGATATAAATATCGTTCACGTCAAAAATGCGTCAATCTAATCAATACGGTTTCATATATTCCTATTTTCAAATATTCTATTTCAAATATTTCTTTTTCAAATACTTCTATTTTAAAACTGGAATGAGGCCCAATCAATTACCATATAAGGTTAATTATATGGATTTTCTACAACACATGTATACAATAACAACGATGAATAATCAACCATCATCCAAAGTGCATTCTACACTGTATAAGCATCAAATATAAATATTTAACGCTCATAACAGTCTGTCAATCAATCGATCGACATACAACTAATTATTGGGATTAGTGTATGTCATATATCATCCCAATACCCGTGTGGGGTTTCAAACAATCAAACACATATTTTATTTGTGCAGTTGGGCGATGTGTAAAATTTATCATCCCAATCAATATCAGTCAAATGTGTGTATATAAACAAATCGTCCGATTTGTTTATTTTATTTCATATACACGTTAAAAATTCTATTTTTAACTATAAAATATTTTCCACTATAAAATATTTTATTTCAACTATATAAATGTTTTATTTCATTTTACATCACATCACACAATCAACTACACATCAAAATCAAACAAACAAGCATACAAGCCGTCCATGGTCTGTGGACGACGGGTGTCGAGTGCTACTAAACACCGTCTGCATCCTATTATATATTTATAACTAGAAAATAAATTAAAGGTGAGGAGTTCTCATCGACTAGCTAATCCAAACTCCACGACTCTTCATATGTAGGAAATCTTCATCTTTCTCGCCTTTCGTCAATTTCGTTGTCTGTAGCCACTACATATATAAAAAATGACATTTTTATATTGTAGCAATGTATGTAAAAATTCTATTTTTATACCGCTACTATATAGATAAAAATTCTATTTTTACACCGCTACTATATAGATAAAAATTCTATTTTTACACCACTACTATATAGATAAAAATTCTATTTTTACACTGCTACTATATAGATAAAAATTCCCTTTTTACACCACTACTATATAGATAAAAATTCGATTTTTACACCGCTACTATATAGATAAAAATTCTGTTTTTACACCGCTACTATATAGATAAAAATTCTATTTTTATACTTCTCACTATATAAAAATCCGACCTTTTCACTTTGATTAACTATATAAAACTCCGACCTTTTCACTTTAATTAACTATATGAAAATCCGAACTTTTCACTTTGATTAACTATATAAAAATCCGACCTTTTCACTTTGATTAACTATATAAAAATCCGACCTTTTCACTTTGATTAACTATATAAAAATCCGACCTTTTCACTTTGATTAACTATATAAAAATCTTTTCAAAACTTAAAGATTATAACTTTATAATGCTAAGTATACAATAAATTTATAACTTTTCAAACAATAAAAAAAATCATTGCTTTAACTTAATGAAAATCTAATCTTTAGCATACGCATACATATGAATTTCAGATTTTTAATTATATACAGATATAATAAAACCGAAAATAAATATAAATAAAATAATAAAAGAAAACTCACTAGGATGGCGTTGTCGGAATTGGTAAGTGGAGGGGGAAGCAGGGCTGACCGGCGGCTCTGACCAAGGGGGGGTGCTCGGTCTTCGATCCACGGGGAGGGGTGGTTTTGTGGTGGGTTCAGGGGAGGGGCGCGAGGTGGAGAAGAAGAGGGGGAGGAAGGAAGGGGGGTCGCGGTGAGGGGGGGCTCCCTATGGCGGCGCACAGGCGGTGGTCGGGGGGTTGACGCGATGATTTGGTTTTTTTTCTTTCTTGTTTGACTGTAATGAATGGGAGGGGGCTGAGAGGGTAAGGGGATGTAGAGAGAGTTTTTTTAAATTTTTATTTAATTATTTTAAATTTCAAAAAGGATCTTTAAAATACAAACTCGAAATGAGACCCACCGACTATCGTCCCTAGCGTTTTACCCCCATTTCGAACACAATGGGATATGTTTCGTTAGACAATTTGGCCGTTTCGATCAGTTTTCGTCAAAATCAACATATAACTCTATATATTGAATTTGGACGCACATTTCGATTTACCGGGGTCACATACTAACTCGAAAGATTCCAGAAAAATACTTTCTAGCTTCGTATTGATGATACAGTCCTAACAAAACTAATTTCGTCAAATTCTGAGACCGTTTGAAAAATGGCCATTTTCCAGTCGATTAAAATCAATTGAAACTGGTCAAATGCGTTTTCCTTTGCCACGCTCACATATTGATTCGAAAAATTATGAAATTTGAAACATAGCAATAATTTGACATCGCGGATCCAACAAAACTGGTTTCGTCGAAATCCGAGGTCGTTTGCAAAATTTCCATTTTTAAGGGCCTGAATTCCATAGCGACTATTCAGAATTTTCAACTGGGCATATCTTTTGATTCCCGCTATGAAATTTTGCTTTTTCGGATTCGTTGGAAAGATATTATCAACTAGATTCAAATATGTTTGGTTTCACTAAAATCCGATTTATTTTGAATCCTATACATCCATTTGAAGTTTGAAATCGAATTATCGAACTACCGCGCCATTTTCAATTCCTTTTATAAATATAAATAAATATTTATATTCTATCGTCGATTCAAACGAATATATACGTTCGAATTATGTTCAAAATAAATTTCTCATCGATATTATTTAAAATAATTCATTTTAAATAATCAAAATTCGCTAAAATTGCCAAAATAAAATTTTTAAACTGGCCCAGATTTCCGGGTTATTACAATCTCCCCCACTTAAAACTTTTCGTCCCCGAAAAGGAATGAAGCCGAAAGTTGTTTTAAATACCAACTCAACTTTCATTATTTTTATTATGGCTTAAGTTCTTCAACTTTTCAGTTTCTAAGAACTTTTCAAAAATTTCAAAAATTTGGCTAACACCCTAAATTTTCGAAAAATTTCGCCATAACCTCCCCTACACCGGGAGCACGAGAAAATCCCAAAATTTCCATACAGGCCTTTTGATCTCAAAAAGAAAAAGAAAAAGCCAAGCGGCTAGCCAATCGGCTCATAAAATCATCATCACCCAAACAAAATAGTAAATTATGGTAAACATGTACCTATTTGTCGGGCAAACAATTTTATTCTTCTGCTCTAGCCTCCTTGCTATGACCTGTTCAATGTAAGTACATGTATATGCAAGCAAATGCGACAAATTTTCAATACAATTCACTATTTGATTCAATTTGGCTAAATGGTTCAAAATTATCAAACAAATAAACAAACAACACAAACATCAATCAATTAGTGAATTATCATTTCAAATTCATAACTTTGATATATAGTCAAAAATCAGATTTTTGATGTCAAATCACAACAATAGGCCCTACCTAATTTTGGTTCTCACACCAGTCAATAGGAAATATATAGAAAGCCCACTTTCGTCACTCGAACATAAATTCTAATGATGGAGCTCCATCATCAAAATCATCTCCGGACGATTAGAGTGTAATTCTATATCTATCCAGTATATTAAAATTTCAAATACACGTGGATCAGACGTATACGCAAAATCTTTATATACTAGACTGTCCAACTCAATATAAATAGATAATCAAATACGAATAATTGATTTAAATTTTCAAAACAAAAATTGTTTTCACTTTCAAAAAAATATACTCTTCACACTCGTTCTAGGATACTACTGATCCCATCTCTAACAAGTCATTCCCGTTGGATATTACTAATCCAGTTTCTGATGAATTCTTTCGTACGGTTCAAATGTGTCCTGTTCTCTGAGCTTTGTAAACCAAAACTCTGATACCAACTGTGAAGGAAAGGAACTTCGCTCGATCCGAATCAGTCGCTAGACCGATCTAGACCGTTCGAAACGCCTGATTGTTTGATAACACGACAAAATAGAACGCAGACGGGAGAACATTTCATTGTTAATTACAACAATTCATCAGAATACAAGAATATACAGAGTATAAATGAATATTACATTCGATAAATATCAGAGATTACAATACATTACATAGCAGCGGAAAATAATACAATACACAACTAGAAGAGATATACGGATACAAAGCTTTCCGGATATCATTCCAGCTGTAAACCAAGATCCTGTGAATATAAATCTGCAAAACCAAAACTACTAGCTGCCCGCGTTGAAATAAGGGCACCCAGAGTTTGGGTTAAAACAATAAACTCCAAGTCAGTCATGGGACTGGTGTGAGAACTAAAACAGTTATTAATCTTTATTTTAAAGTTAGGTAAATCAAGGGACCACGCCGTATAACACGGAACGGGTTTCCTCCCAAGAATACCAGTGCATAAAACAAACAGCGCAATGCTAAATAAAGAAAAATGAAGCTATTATAAGACCCAGGTCCTATCACACAATGCAACGCAAGCCGGGAGATAGGGTTTTCCCTTATAATAGCCAAATATGCTTAGTACGTTTAAAACAAATCATTTGATACTATTATAAGTGCATAGTGTATAAAACAACTTCAAATCATAAGTATCAATCATAGGCGGCATGGGTACCATATATCATGTCGCCATACTAGTTCTACAATTAAAACCGCAAAATCACATATTTGGAAGTTGGATTTCCATCTATGAACCGAGGCCAGGGATCGTCCTCTACCGATTCGAGACTGTCTAGTTCGAGTCTTAGGCAAGCGCGCAGATAAGCCTTGGATCGTCAGGGCCGGTCCACCGATGTGGATTATTATGCCTGAACAATACGTCTCTCCGCCCTATGGGGTGTAAATGAGCCAACAAATGACTCCATCGGACCCGGATCGTCCGATCAAACCGAGGCGCCTCGCAACAGCAACAACCACATAAGTCAAAATCGTCAGGGCGTGTAAAACCACTGACGCCACTTCTAACTAGAAAGAAACGCATGTCCTCCCTGAGGTCCGTCTCCCGTTTTTGGTTCATACCGGGTGTGAAACTAGCGAAGTGAACGTTACACAAAGCTACGCCACAAAGGCCTTGCATTGATCATCAACCACAAGACTTTGATTTTCAACAGAGGCCTTGATCAATTGCCACTTAGGCATGCCACACAGGCAATTCATTCCATGCGATGGATATCCATCAATATATAACCCCTGAGCTCGTACGTCTCAGAGAAGGGCGTTAAGCAAGAGAATAAATTCTCCGCCGCCAAACAGATATATATTTAATAGAAATCAATCACACAGACTAAAATCCAATGTCAGACACACAGTCCATTTACATGTCCGTTCTGGGTCCGAACGAAACCAGAGGCACCTAGTACCCCGCAAATCCATCGATCACCAAGTACGTCTGGACGACCACCAACTGTTTCCATCTTCTTGGGTGTACATCCCAATCAAGATCATCAGTAATCACCCAAACGACGTGAAGACCTTCGGTCTTCGACCACCATCTTCATCTTCGACTTATCGTCGTATCAGTTATTCATAATGGGATAAACCCGGTCTTTCCGAATAACTCGCGTATATTTTATATAAGTGTTACACAAACACAACATACGCCTCATTCCAATTCATCAGTCACTAACCGTAAATTAATCAAGAGAATAATTCCCTAAATATTAACCCTGAAGGCCGAAACCAACATCAGATCAATATCCAGAAAGCCATTCTGCTTAGCTAACCGACAGTTAGTTTCTAAATTTCACATTCATAGGGAAAGGTTCCCATTAATTTTATCAAAGATAAATTCCTTTAATTTATTCTTTAATCTTCTTTTGAATTTCGATTCAACTAGTCGGGATTAACGAACCTTACCGAAGAAATCATTTGTTTTAATTTCCCAATCCCAACCTATTCATCCCATGAAGTAAAACTGGTAATACTTCATATCTAACACCACAGTGTTATCGGTAAATTCAATTACCATTTCACGTTCAAATCTAATTAAAGATTTAACTATCGCCTGGAGCAAAACTGGTGATACTCCATTCTCGATCTTTTCAATCTAATTAAAGATTCATTAAAACTCCACTTAGATTTAATTTTTAACTGGGTTAAAGTATCAGTGTCCTTTAAAACACAGTTCACGATAAACCCAAAAATCAATACCAATTCAATTCCAATTAAATATTATTTAATTGGTACACTTGATTAAATCTAAATAAAAAGATTTAATCTTTTCTCAACTGGGCTTAAGAACAGTGTTAATAAAGACACCATTCACGACAAACCCAAACCACATTTGACATTAAATACAAGGCTCTGAATAGAAAATATACCGGCTTATATTCAATATCAAATTCTACGACCAACAAATATCGTATTGGAAATAACGATATATATATATATATATCTTTCAAATTCCCATAACAATATCTGTATCATCACGAAATCCAACATCGAAATATTCCAAAGACAATTTCGATTCAAATCCATTCCAATATAATTATTGGAAATTCTGGTTATTTTCAAAATCATTTCAAATCCAATTTATTTATTTAAAAATAAATAGAATTATAATTCTAGTTCAAAATTAGTTCATTTCGATAAAAATCTATTTTTATCTTTTCAAATATGGATTTTTTCATCCTAATTCTTCCCAAATCATTTCTTATGATTTTACACAAATTATTACTATTTTTAATAATTTTATCAAGGCCCGTACAGTCGATTTCCATCAACGGCTATCGAACTGCACTTACAGCGACCTTTTCCAAATTTGATTTGGACATAATTCCAAATACAACTGTTAGATTTCAAATTTCTAATATTCTTTAGAAAGCTCTTTTCGATACGAACCCAACGGTTCTGGTTTTAGGAGAATCCGACGGTCGGATCTCCCGCAATGTCCGTTCCAAGTCAATGGTCGAAATTCGCGAACTGCCGCGGCGCGACGCGTTCTATTCAGGCCATTATATTATATATATATATAATATATAATATATACTTTGTCGATTTCAATTCAAAACGTGCTTTATAAACCGTTTTAAATTCACATTCAAAACGGTTTCAACTTCATATTCAATTTCAAATCAAAATTGAATATTCCAATATAAATTCGTTTTAAATTCATTTCAAATCGATTTCAATTCGAATTCATTTATATTCCATTTCAACTCGAATTCATTTCTATTCAATTTCAATTCGAATTCATTTATATTCAATTTCAATTTGAATTTCAATTCTTTTCGAAAAATCAGATTTTGAAATAACTTTCGATATTCATTATAAAATGAATAAAATTGATATAAATATCGTTCACGTCAAAATGGCGTCAATCTAATCAATACGGCTTCATATATTCCTATTTTCAAATATTCTATTTCAAATATTTCTTTTTCAAATACATCTATTTTAAAACTGGAATGAGGCCCAATCAATTACCATATAATGTTAATTATATGGATTTTCTACAACACATGTATACAATAACAACGATGAATAATCAACCATCATTCAAAGTGCATTCTACACTGTATAAGCATCAAATATAAATATTTAACGCTCATAACAGTCTGTCAATCAATCGATCGACATACAACTAATTATTGGGATTAATGTATGTCATATATCATCCCAATACCCATGTGGGGTTTCAAATAATCAAACACATATTTTATTTGTGTAGTTGGGCGATGTGTAAAATTTATCGTCCCAATCAATATCAGTCAAATGTGTGTATATAAACAAATCGTCCGATTTGTTTATTTCATTTCATATACACGTTAAAAATTCTATTTTTAACTATAAAATATTTTCCACTATAAAATATTTTATTTCAACTATATAAATGTTTTATTTCATTTCACATCACACAATCAACTACACATCAAAATCCAACAAACAAGCATACAAGCCGTCCATGGTCTTTGGATGATGGGTGACGGGTGCTACTAAACACCGTCTACATCCTAGTATATATTTATAACTAGAAAATAAATTAAAGGTGAGGAGTTCTCACCGACTAGCTAATCCAAACTCCACGACTCTTCATATGTAGGAAATCTTCATCTTTCTCGCCTTTCGTCAATTTCGTTGTCCGTAGCCACTACATATATAAAAAATGACATTTTTATATTGTAGCAATGTAAGTAAAAATTCTATTTTTACACCGCTACTATATAGATAAAAAATTCTATTTTTACACCGCTACTATATAGATAAAAATTCTATTTTTACACCACTACTATATAGATAAAAATTCTATTTTTACACCGCTACTATATAGATAAAAATTCTATTTTTATATTTCTCACTATATAAAAATCCGACCTTTTCACTTTGATTAACTATATAAAACTCCGACCTTTTCACTTTGATTAACTATATAAAAATCCGACCTTTTCACTTTGATTAACTATATAAAAATCCGACCTTTTCACTTTGATTAACTATATAAAAATCCGACCTTTTCACTTTGATTAACTATATAAAAATACGACCTTTTCACTTTGATTAACTATATAAAAATCTTTTCAAAACTTAAAGATTATAACTTTATAATGCTAAGTATACAATAAATTTATAACTTTTCAAACAATAAAAAAATCATTGCTTTAACTTAATGAAAATCTAATCTTTAGCATACACATACATATAAATTTCAGATTTTTAATTATATACAGATATAATAAAACTGAAAATAAATATAAATAAAATAATAAAAGAAAACTCACTAGGATGGCGTCGTCGGAATTGGTAAGTGGAGGGGGAAGCAGGGCTGACCGGCGGCTCTGACCAAGGGGGGGCGCTCGGTCTTCGATCCACGGGGAGGGGGGAGTTTTGCGGTGGGTTCAGGGGAGGGGTGCGAGGTGGAGAAGAAGAGGGGGAGGAAGGAAGGGGGTGCGGTGGGGGGGGAGGGCTACCTATGGCAGCGCGCAGGCGGTGGTCGGGGAGGGGGGACGCGATGATTTGAGGTTTTTTTTCTTTCTTGTTTGACTGTAATGAACGGGGGGGGGGGGGGGGATGAGAGGGTAAGGGGACGAAGATAGAGTTTTTTTAATATTTATTTTATTATTTTAAATTTCAAAAAGGTACTTTAAAATACGAACTCGAAATGAGACCCACCGACTGTCGTCCTTCCCCATTCCGAACACAAAGGGAAATGTTTCATTAGACAATTTGGCCTTTTCGATCAGTTTTCGTCAAAATTAACATATAACTCTATATATTGAATTTGAACGCACATTTCGATCTACCGGTGTCACATACTAACTCGAAAGATTCCAAAAAAATATTTTCTAGCTTCGTATTGATGATACGGTCCTAACAAAACTAATTTCGTCAAATTCTGAGACCGTTTGAAAAATGGCCATTTTCCAGTCGATTAAAATCAAATGAAACTGGTCAAACGCGTTTTCCTTTGCCACGCTCACATATTGATTCGAAAATTATGAAATTTGAAACCTAGCAATAATTTGACATCGCGGATCCAACAATAGTGGTTTCGTCGAAATCCGAGGTCGTTTGCAAAATTTCCATTTTTAAGGGCCTGAATTCCATAGCGACTATTCAGAATTTTCAACTGGGCATATCTTTTGATTCCCGCTATGAAATTTTGCTTTTTCGGATTCGTTGGAAAGATATTGTCAATTAGATTCAAATATGTTTGGTTCCACTAAAATCCGGTTTATTTTGAATCCTATACATCCATTTGAAGTTTGAAATCAAATTATCGAACTACCGCGCCATTTTCAATTCCTTTTATAAATATAAATAAATATTTATATTCTATCGTCGATTCAAACGAATATATATGTTCGAATTATAAATAAAATAAATTTCTCATCAATATTATTTAAAATAATTCATTTTAAATAATCAAAATTCGCTAAAATTGCCAAAATAAAAATTTTAAACTGGCCCAGATTTCCGGGTTATTACAGCGGCTAGCCAATCGGGTCATAAAATCATCATCACCCAAACAAAACAGTAAATTATGGTAAACATGTACCTATTTGTTGGGCAAACAATTTTATTCTTTTGCTCTAGCCTCCTTGCTATGACCTGTTCAATGTAAGTGCATGTATATGCAAGCAAATGCGACTAATTTTCAATACAATTCACTTTTTGGTTCAATTTGGCTAAAGGTTCAACCTTTAATTAATCACACAATAATCAAACAACACAATCATCAATCAATTTTTTGATTATCATTTCAAATTCATAACTTTGATAGATAGCCAAAAAAATCAGATTTTTAATGCCAAATCACAACAATAAGCCCCATCTAATTTTGGTTCTCACACCAGTTAATAGGAAATATATAGATATCACGCTTTCGGCACTCGAATATAAATACTGATGATGCGGCCGCATCATCAGAATTATCCCCGGGCGACCAGAGTGTGACTCTATATCCATCCAGTATATTAAAACTTCGAATACACGCTAGCTAGGCATATACGCAAAATCTTTATATACTAAATTGTCCAAATCAATTAAAAATAAATATTCAAATACGTATAATATGATTTAAATTTCAAAACAAAATTTGTTTTCATTTTTATTTTAAAAATATACTCTTCACATTCATTCTAGGATACTACTTATCCTATCTCTAACGAGTCATTCCTATTGGATATTTCTAATCCAATCTCTGATGAATTCTTTCGTATGGTTCTAATGTGTCTTGTTCTCTGAGGTTTGTAAACCAAAGATCTAATACCAAATGTAGTAACTCGTAACTTCCCCGGTAAGGAAAGAGCGGATACTTTGAGAACAACACACAAAAGGATGCAAACTGAAGAACATTTCATTGTATATTACAATAATTCCATCAGAATACAAGAATATACAAAGTATGAATAAATATTACATAGAAAATATCAGAGATTTAAATTACAATTAAATACATCGCAGTGGAAAATAATACAAAACACAACTAGAAGTAATACACGGATGCAGAGCTTTCCGAGTATCGTTCCAGCTGTAAATCAGGATCCTATGAATATAAATCTGCAAAACCAAAACTACTAGCTGCTCGTGTCAAAATAAGGGCACCCAGAGTTTAGGTTAAAACAATAAACTCCAGGTCAGCCATGTGACTGGTGTGAGAACTAAAACAGTTATTAATCTTTATTTTAAAGTTAGGTAAATCAAGGGACCACGCCGTATAACACGGAGCGGGTTTCCACCCAAGAATACCAGTGCATAAAACAAACAGCGCAATGCTAAATAAAGAAAACTGAAGCTATTATAAGACCCAGGTCCCATCACACAATGCAACGCAAGCCGGAGGATAGGGTTTTTACCTTATAATAGCCAAAGAATGCTTGATACGCTAAATTTCATGTTTTAATTCTTAATCAGACTCTAACCGTAAAATAGCAAGTGAGCAATTCCTTAAGTATTAACCCCGAAGGCCGAAACCAACATCAGATCAATACCCAAGAAACCATTCAACTTAACTCGTTTCCAGTTAGTTTCTGATTTCATATACAATCATAAATATCAATCATAGGCGGCATGAGTGCTCCATCCCACTATCTCGCCATATATAGGATTACAACTAAAACTGAAACGTCACGTATTGGAAGTTGGATTTCCATCTGCGAACTGAGGCCAGGGATCGTCCTCAACCGATTCGAGACAATCTAGCCCATGTCTCAGGGACAGAACGCATCGACCCTTGGAGCGACAGGGCCGGTCCACCGATGTGGATTAAAATGCCTGAACACTGCGTTTCCCCACCCTTTAGGCGTAAATGAGTCAACGAATGACTCCATCAGCTTCACATAGTCACCAATATATCCGAGGCGCCTCGCAACAGCAACAACCACATAAGTCAAACTCGTCAGGGCGTGTAAAACCACTGATGCCACTTCTAACTAGAAGGAAACGCATGCCCTCCCTGAGGACCTCTCCCGTTTTTGGTTCACAACCGGGGTGTGAGGCTCGCGAATCAACGCTACACAAAGCTACGCCACACGGGCTGTGCTTTGATCATCAACCACAAGATTCTGCTTTCAACATAAGCCTTGATCATTTGCATCTTAGCATGCCACACAGGCAAACCACTCCATGCAACCGATATCCATTAATCACACAGAATGATATCCAATGTCAGACACACAGTCCATTTACAAGTCCGTTCTGGGTCTGAACGAAACCGGAGGCACCTAGTACCCCGCATCTCCATCGATTTCCAAGTATGTCTGGACGACCACCAACTGATTTGCTCCTCTTGGGTGTACGACCCAATCAAGATCATCACTAATTATCCACACGACGTGAAGACCTCTGGTCTTCAAACACCGTCTTCATCTTCGACTCATCGTCGAATCAGTTATTCAAAATGGGATAAACTCGGTCTTTCTGAATAACTCGCGTATATAATAAACAAGTGTTACACAAACACAACATACGCCTCATTCCAATTCATCAGTCACTAACCGTAAATTAACAAGAGAATAATTCCCCAAATATTAACCCTGAAGGCCGAAACCAACATCAGATCAATACCCAGGAAACCATTCCTCTTAGCTAACCTACAGTTAGTTTCTAAATTTCACATTCTTAGGGAAAGGTTCCCATTAATTTTATCAAAGATAAATTCTTTTAAATTTATTCTTTAATCTTCCTTTGAATATCACTTCAAACTAGTCAGGATTAGCGAACCACACCGATGTAATTATTTATTTTATTTCCCAATCCCAAACTATTTATCCCACGAAATAAAACTGGTCATACTTCATATCTAACACCACGGTGTTATCGGTAAATTCAATTACCATTTTACATTCAAATCTAATTAAAGATTTAGCTACCGCCTGGAGTAAAACTGGTGATACTCCATTCTCGATCTTTTCAATCTAATTAAAGATTCATTAAAACTCCACTTAGTTTTAATCTTGAACTGGGTTAAAGAATCAGTGTCATTTAAAACACGGTTCATGATAAACCCCAAAATCACATCACATTTCAATTAGTGAGCAATTCCCTAAGTATTAACCCCGAAGGCCGAAACCAACATTAGATCAATACCGCATAAACCATTCAACTTAACTAATCTCCAACTAGTTTCTGATTTTCTTAACTCTTTTGGGTCTAAGAATAGTATTATTGAAGATACCGTTCACGACAACCAAAAATCATATTCCATTAATTATCGGGTTAAAGAACAAGTGTTATTTAAAACACTGTTCACGATAAACCCAAAAATCAATACCAATTCAATTCCAATTAAATGTTATTTAATTGGTACACTTCATTAAATCTGAATAAAAAGATTTAATCTTTTTCTCAACTGGGTTTAAGAACGGTGTTAATGAAGACACCATTCACAGCAAACCCAAATCACATTTGATATTAAATACAAGGCTTTGGATAGAAAATATATCGGCTTATATTCAATATCAAATTCTACGACCAACAAATATCGTATTGGAAATAACGATATATATATCTTTCAAATTTCCCTAACAATATCTGTATAATCATGAAATCCAACATCGAAATATTCCAAAGACAATTTCGATTCAAATCCATTCCAATTCAATTATTGGAATTTCTGGTTATTTTCAAAACCATTTCAAATCCACTTTATTTATCTTAAAAATAAATAGAATTATAATTCTAGTTCAAAACTAGTTCATTTTGATAAAAATCTATTTTTATCTTTTCAAATATGGAGTTTTTCTTCCCAATTCTTCACAAATCATTTCTTATGATTTTATACTAATTATTATTATTTTTAATAATTTTATCAAGGCCCGTACAGTCGATTTCCATCAACGGCCATCGAACTGCACTTACAACGACCTTTTCCAAATTTGATTTGGACATAATTCTAAATCCAACCGTTAGATTTCTATTTTCTAATATTCATTAGGAAGCTCTTTTTGATACGAACCCAATGGTTTCGGTTTTAGGAAAATCCGACTGTCGGATCTCCCTTAATGTATGTTCGAAGTCAATGGTCGAAATTCACGAACTACCGCAGCGCGACACGTTTTATTCAAGCCATTATATTATATATAATATATGTAATATATACTTCATCGATTTCCTTTTAAAACATATTATATAAATCGTTTTAAATTCGTTTTCGAAACGATTTCAACTTCATTTCTAATTCAAATCAAAATCGATTTTTTCCATATAAATTCGTTTTAAATTCATTTCAAATTGATTTCAATTCAAATTGATTTTTAATTAAATTTCAGTTCGTTTTCAATTCAATTTCAATTCGAATTCATTTCAAATTAATTTCCATTCAATTTCAATTCGATTTGAATTCATTTTATTTTCAATTCAATTCGAATTCTAATTCGTTTCAATTCAATTCGAATTCTATTTCGTTTCAATTCAAATTCTAATTCGTTTCAATTCAATTTAAATCGAATTTCATTTCAAAATATTCGATTTTGAAATCTCTTTTCAATATTCATTATAAAAACGAATATAATCGATATAAATATCGTTCGCGTCAAAATAGCGCATTTCTAATCAACACGGCTTTATATATTTCTATTTCAAATATTCTATTCAAATATTTCGTTTCAAATATTTCTTCTCAAACATTTTATTCAAATATTTCTCTTCAAATATTCTATTTCAAAACTGGAATGAGGCCCAATCAATTACCATAGATTTTATTTCTATGAATTTCCATACAACGCATGTATATATCAACAACGACAAATAATCAACCAACATCCAAAGTGCATTCTACACTATATAAGCATCAAATATAAATATTTAACGCTCATAACAGTCTATCAATCAATCGATCGACATACAAATAATTATTGGGATTAGTGTATGTCATATATCATCCCAATACCCGTGTGGGGTTTCAAATCAACAAACATATATTATATTTCTGCAGTTGGGCGATGTGTAAAATTTATCGTCCCAATCAATATCAATCAAATCAGTGTATATAAACAAACCTCCGATTTGTTTATAATTATTTATTTTATATACACGTTAAAAATTATATTTTCAACTATAAAATATTTTCCACTATAAAATATTTTATTTCATTTCAAATCACACAATCCAATTTCACAACATAGCAACCAAACAAATAAGTCATCCATGGTCTGTGGACGACGAGTGTCGGGTGCTACTAAGCACCATCTGCATCCTAGTATATATTTCAAACTAGAAATAAAAATAAATGGGAGGAGTTCTCACCGACTAGATAAACCAAACGCCACGACTCTTCTTATGTAGAAAATCTTCGCCACTCGCCTTTTATCGCTTTCGTTGACCGTAGCCACTACATATATAAAAATCACATTTTTATATTGTTGATATGTATATAAAAATCACATTTTTACACCGCTACTATGTAGATAAAAATTCTATTTTTATATAGCTACTATATCGATAAAAATTCTATTTTTATATAGCTACTATATCGATAAAAATTCTATTTTTATATAGCTACTATATTGATAAAAATTCTATTTTTATATAGCTACAATATCGATTAAAATTTTATTTTTATATAGCTACTATATCGATAAAAATTCTATTTTTATATAGCTACTATATCGATAAAAATTCTATTTTTATTCTTTATGTTTTCATATATAAAAATCTCATTTTTACTTCACCATTTCAACTATATAAACATTTAAACTTTTATAATATAAAAATCTGACCTTTCCTATTCGATTAACTATATAAAAATCATAGCTTTAATTATAAAAATACGATCTTTTCAAATTTAAAAATACGATCTTTTCAAAGTTAAAAATCAATACCTTTCAGTTTAAAAATCAATTCTTTTCAGTTTAAAAAAAACAACAATTCTTAACGCAAATGAAAAATACTGTACTAAAATAAACAAAATAAAGAAACTTACTTTTGCTTTGTTTTTGTTCGTAGAGGGGAGGAGAGGGTTTTTGCGTTATTGCTGGTGGCAAAGGGAGAAGGAGTTGGACGGGGAAGGAGGGAGAGGCAGGGGGCGGTTTGCCGTCTTTCACCAGAGGGGGTTTCGGGGCTCGTTTGCGTCGGGTCGATGGGGGAAAGGAGGAGAGGAAGGGGGTTTTCGCTGTCGCGAGGAGGAGGAGGGGGGCTGCTTCCGTCGATCGCCTATGGAGGGTGGTGGCGCACGCCTAGGCGACGGCGAGATTTATCGACACGGGGGGAAGGGGGCGCGGATTAGGGCATCTCGATTTTTTTTCTTTTCCTTTGTTTTTCTCTGAACTGATCGATTGAATCGGGGGAGGGAGAAAATAAAATAAAGGGGGGGGGGGGGTATATTAAATTTTTATATTATTTTATTCTATTTTTATTTCAAAAAGGTTGACTCTACATTCGACCACCAAACGAGGCCCAACCACTGTCGCCCATAGCGTAATACCCCCCTTCCGAACACAATAGGACATGTTTCGCCGGCCAATTCCATCGTTTCGACCAGTTTCCATCAAAATCAAAATATAAATCTGTATATTCTGTTTTAAACGTACATTTCAAATTACGGGGCCACATACGACCTCTAAAAGTTCCAGAAAAATTATTTCTAGCTTTGTATTGACGATACAGTCCTAACAAAACTAATTTCGTCGAATTCTGAGACCGTTTGAAAAATGGCCATTTTCCAGTCGATTAAAATCAATTGAAACTGGTCAAACACATTTTCCTTTGCCACGCTCACATATTAATTCGAAAAATTACGAATTTTGGAATCTAGCAATAATTTGACATCGCGGATCCAACAAAAGTGGTTTCGTCGAAAACCGAGGTCATTTGCAAAATGGCCATTTTTAAGGGCCAGAATTCCATAGCGACTATTCTGAATTTTCAACTGGGCATAGCTTTTGATTCCCACTATGAAATTTCAGTTTTTCGGATTTGTTGGAAAGATATTCTCAAATAGATTCAATTATTTTTGGTTTCACTAAAATCCGGTTTATTTTGAATCCTGTACATTCATTTGAAATTGAATTATCGAACTACCACGCCATTTTCAATTCCTTTTATAATTATAAATAATTATTTATATTCTAACGACGATTCAAATAAATATATACGTTCAAATTCTATTCAAAATAAATTTTTCGTCGTTATTATTTAAAATAATTCATTTTAAATAATCAAAATTCACTAAAATTGCCGAAATAAAAATTTTAAATTGGCTCGGATTTCCGGGTTATTACAATTCTACTCAGTGGGCTACGATTGATAGAATGTATCATTCTTTTGCTTCCGATCCATGAAATTTAAGACTTGGCTTTGCATCTGATGGCTTTAATCCTTTTGGTGATTGGAATTGTGGATATAGTTGTTGGCCAATGTTTCTTGTTGCTTACAACTTTCCTCCATGGCTTTGTATTGCACAAAGATAATATGATGCTATCTTTGTTAATTCCTGGGCCACGACAACTGGGAAATGACATTGACGTATACTTGCTACCACTTATTGAAGATTTGAAAAAATTGTGGGATAAAGGGGTGAAAGTGTACGACGCTTACAGTCGTAGTGAATTAAGATTACATGCTATTCTTATGTGGACAGTCAATGATTTTCCAACTTACGAAAATTTAGCTGGTTGCACTGTAAAAGGTAAGAGAGAGCATGTCCTGTTTGTGGTGTCAATACCTGCTCAATATGGCTACCAATTAGTAAAAAGTGTGCATACATGGGTCATAGACGATTCCTTGAACCTAACCATGAGTATCGTCAACGGAAAAACTTATTTGATGGAACTATAGAGAATAGACAAAGGCCTCAGATACAAACTGGTGTTCAAATCTTTGACGATGTTCAAGATATTATTAATGATTGGGGGAAAAAATTAAAAAAGTTAGAGAAAGGTGAAAGGAAAAGGAAAACTATGATGAAAAAAGGATGTAAAATATGGAAGAAGAGGTCCATTTTCTTTGACTTGCCTTATTGGAAGGTGAAATTTAACTAGAAACACATTGGTTTTCATTTTCTATTCATGTTTGCTACTTAGTTCTTAATTATTTGTGTTTTGTCAATTTTTAGGCACTTCCTTTGCGGCATAATCTAGATGTGATGCAGATTGAGAAAAATATTGGTGAACGTATTATTGGTACATTGCTTGATATCAAAGGAAAATCAAAAGATGGCCTCAAATCACGCCAAGATCTAGAAGCAATGGGCATTAGAAAAAAATTGCATCCTATAGACATGGGAAATAAAGTATTGCCCCCAGCCGCACCATGCACCTTATACGATCAAGAAAAAGAGATCTTTTATAGCAAAATGAAAAACATGAAAGTGCCTGATGGATATAGCTCAAATATTGGAAAATGTTTTGCAAAAGAAGACAAGATATCAAACCTTAAGTCTCATGATTATCATGTATTGATACAACAACTATTGTCCGTTGCATTAAGAGGACTTCTACCTACAGGGATAAGGAATGCATTACTACGACTATGTTCATTTTATAATGACATATGCCAAAGAGTGGTTGATAGGGATAAACTAGAATTAATGGAATATCAATTTGCATTAACACTATGTGATCTAGAGAGGTTCTTTCCCCTTTCCTTTTTCGATATCATGATTCACTTAACAATACATTTATGGATAGAAGCAAGAATTTGTGGGTCAGTCCAATATCGATGGATGTATCCATTTGAGAGGTAATATTTATTATAAATAATTGACGCTTAAAAGTATGTATAGTTATGAAAGTAACTTGTTTATTCATTTTGGTTATAGATATCTGAAAATATTAAAAGGATATGTTAAAAATCAAGCACGACCTGAAGGATGCATTGCTGAGCGCTATGTTGCCGAAGAATGTATGAAATATTGCTCTGGATATATTAAAGATGCATTACAAATTGGAGATAGGAAAAACCGAATTGAAGTGGAACAAAAATATTTTATACTTGAGGGGCGTCCTATTTCCAAAGTAAAACCTACTATAGTCGATGAGGAGGTGATTAATGGTGCTCGTCGATACGTTTTGTTTAATACGGAAGAAGTAGAGCCGTATTTAGAGTAAGTACAAGTCCAACTTAACTATGACATACAAAATAAATTAGATCCTTAATTACATTTATGTATGCAGAATGCATAAAGAGGAGCTAAAATGTTTGAATCCTCATCTTGCACAAGACAATTTGGAACTGTCAAAATTGCAATCGGAGACTTTTAGTTTTTGGTTTGGAAAAAAGGTTGATAGTTATATCTTAAAAAACTATTAATGATGAAAGTAATAGATCAACATAAATCTTTATTAATGTATTGTATTTGTCCAGGTTAGAGAGGATATACGTATATCCAATGTCAACAACATAATAAAGTGGCTTTCATACGGACCTCGTTCGCAATTAATTTCTTATTCTGGCTATATTGTTAATGGTCGACGTTTTCATACGAAAGATTATAAGCAGCTACACAAAATAGTGGTGTTTCCATTGAGGCAAGTACTGTTTGTGTAGATGGTTCTATTGAAAAAGTAATATAATATGGGGTCTTGCGTGAGATTTTCTTGTTGGATTATCGTCCATTTCGAGTTGCCTTGTTTAAATGTGGTTGGGCAAATATGCATCGTGGAGTCAAAGTTGAAGATGGATTTACATTCGTCAATTTGCATCAATTTCAAAATAAGTTTGAAAGTGACCCGTTTATCTTAGCAATACAAGCAGTTCAAGTTTTCTTCTCTAGAGAAGGTAGTTCTTAAAATAGGTATGTTGTGTTGAGAGCGCCCTCTAGAGGGTTTCATGAATTAGGAAAATACGACGAGGATGAAGAATCAACTAGTAAACCATTGGATGAGTCACAAATTGATGATAGAGACGTAGATAATGGAGATGAAAGATACATAAGGGAGGGTTGTAATGGTATTTTGGTACGTTATAAGCATATTTTATTGATTTTTATTTTATTTTATGCATGTTCATGTATACCATAAAATGTGTTGTTAGATGGTAAAAAAAATCTAATACAGATTGACATTTTAGCGTGTATCAAAATGATTTTATTTTCTACTGTACGTGTTCTTTGCATGTGTAATTTATTTTGTACATGGTTGTTACAAAGTAGTGCTATATTTAGTATGATGTTCTAATCCTTTGTAAATCGTTTTGTTTTTTTATAGGTCGACGAGAAAGATTGATCTTGTATTATCGACGAGGAAGATGGTGCTACACGATGCAGAGGTATTCAAGTTACATATGCATTTTTTACCACATGCTTTTTTTACTTCAGTCTTATTTTGTTTCTTTTGGTACGTTGTGTTGAGGTATTTGATCATCAATGCACATATGATATTTAAAAAAAAAATCACAGTATTAATTAAAAATGGAAGGAATTCCACTTTTTATTTCTCACGTTCCACTTGAATTGATTTTGGGTGTGAGAAAACAAGAAAAGCGAGAGTTTTCCTTGGTAAAAGCGAGAGTTTATACTAGATTATTTTTGAATTACTTGATAAAAGTGAGAGTTTCCCTTAAATGTCTACAAATTTAAGTTTATACTAGATTATTTTTGAATAACCTGCAAAATTGTGTATTTTTTAAATAATTAGAAAACATTATTACTCATTCAGAAAATATGTTTACATACATTTATTTTGCAAATACCATTGAAATAGGTAAATTGCCTTTTAATTTTTCTAGGTGTGTTATTTTGATACACATGTATCTCTTCTTCATTACAAATTGATGCACCTTTGTATTTGTCTTTGATTCCCGTGCAAGACAATATATCTTAATTAATAATATTAATAAAAATACAATTTTTTGATTCAATTATTAAATTTAAAATACAATTTTTTGACTCAATTATCAAATGAAATATTTTATGTATAAATTTGAGAGACAAATTGGATGAGTTCTTTGTTAAGTTTCAAAATACATAAAACATCATTGTCGAAAAACATATGAATATTACGTCCATCTTTTTTGAAAATCATCAAAAAAAAAACATTACATATAAACGTAAAATACTACCAAACTTCAGAAATTAATTCATTTTAATTATAAACATCTATGTATTTATGTTAGAAAAGTATAAAAAAGCACAAAAATGAACAGAAAAATCAAGATTCAGCAAAACTTTTAGGAACAGATGCAGTTTGTTGAAAAATTGCAGACATTAACCTGATTATAGCAAAAATTTGCATATATTTATGTAATTTTTGCTAAATGCTTTAAAATTTCAAATTTAATGTCGATATTTATTCGGCATTGCAGTATTGCAGAAAAATCATTAAAAACTTAACGTAAATTGCATACAAATGAATTTTGAATAGGTATATGTCTTGTATAAAGTTTGATTTAAAAGCAAGTCACTTATTTTGACTTCACTAAAAAACAAGTTCTTATGTGGAATTCTTTACTAAAAATAATACTGGATTATTACATTTAGTCAAGAAGGAATTTATGACATCTTAAAACAGCAAGGTTCTAGATAACTTTGTTTTTAATAATAATAATGCCGTTTAAGTCATATGCTTTGATCTATGCTATTTATTTGGCCAAAAAAATACTGCTAATAGTATAGCTCATTATGAGAATCGACCAAGTAGAGTAAAACTCAGTCTTTGCTGGTAGTTTAAATTTCATGATTAGTCGAATAGAATATAACTATTGACTGTAAACTATTTGAGTGATAGAATTTTGTAACGTGGCCGTATTGTTTGTCATATTGACCGGTGAACCCATTTGGATATGAAATTTCGTAATAACTTGTTTATGCATCATTGTGGTTGCTAAGCTCCAAATTTGAATTTGTTTTTAGTTATGCATTAACATTTTTCTTTCTTTGTTTAATTTCAAAATATAACAGTTTTTATAACTTGGTATTAAGGTTATTAATTTCTACATTTTGATATGATAAAAATTTATACTTTTTTTAAAATAATTTCTAATTTCTCTTCTAAAATAGTTTTCTCATGTAATAACATTTCAATTTCTGATTATGCTCTATTTAATTTTCCATTATATTCTTTATTCGATTAATTTAATTCCAAGCATTGCCATAAAGTTCAATATTAATTTTTAAAACCTCATCGTAAGTAAGTTCAAGATGTATATCATCGATGTTTTCCATGAAACGTGCATTGGCTTGTTCAAAATCATTATCCTGTCACTTTTGAAAGACGAAGAGAAAGAATCATCTCAAATCACTTGAAAATCGTGTTCTTCTTTTTAAAATTTTGAAACTTGCTTTTCCTCTTGTTATCATTGAGAAATGGATACTATTTATTTATATGCCTAAATTTACCATTTGCATAGAAGTTAAATGACGCTTGTTTTGAATTCCACTCTTCTCATGACCAATAATTTTACTAATTTTTTTAAACTTATAGTAGTTCTATGCAGTGAGAACTATTTCATTTTTATCTAAGTTAAAGTGCCAGTATTTGTTTGAAATGTTATATTTATTTGGTCGGATATTTGCTTGCCAATAAGTTAGCTTCATATGATATCAAATTGCAATTTATTCTTAACTTTGAGTTGACAAAGATCTTTGGCTTCTTCAATTGCTAATATTTTTTTCTCAATTAGAAGTCATGCAACTAAATCAAATCTAGTGAATTTGACTCCTAGTACAATGAGGTCATGTTGAATAGTTTGAACTCCTCCATAAATATTGGTGATAGAGTCATTTGTCTTCAGTTTGAATGATGAAAATTGACTTTATAATTTGGAAATCATTGTCTGTCTAATAATAGTTGTATCTTCATGTGTAAATTGAAGTATATACCAAATATCATAAGCTCTTCAACATAACATGATTTATGAAAATTTATTTTTATCAAGTGAATAAAGCAATACATTCATAACTCTGGCATTGTTAATGGCCTCAGTCTTTTGTGTATTTATACCTTGCAAAGTCCTGCATTGATCAAAACGATAATCTAGTATTATTTTTCAATGTATATATATTATATTTTAGATTACAGCTATAACACCTATTTTAACAATTGCTTATTTTTTATTATCGATTTATTATAATTAGCGGGCATCCATTTGTATCTATTAATGTAGATGTTCGATATCTAAAAATAACTTTTTATGTTGCCTATTTCATACTTCGAGTTGCTTATTTCATACTTTGAGTTAGATCAGCCTCTTTTATTGCTACTTGTCTGTTTTCAAACACCATGGTTACAAAGACTTAACCACTGAAAACTGAATTAAGATTTTTATTTTTTAGAGCTCAAAAGTAGGAAGCAAAAGAGAAAAAAAGTAAAAATTAGCTGCACTTGCAGCTGCTAATGCTGATGCTGAGAGGATGGTTGCGATTAGAGTCAGCGATCAGCCAAATGTACCACTTGCGTTGCTTCGTGAATTAAATATTGCTATAAGAAGATCTCCTCGAAAGCATGTTGAATACCCAATACGCACTAATCCTCGTAAAACTGGAAGCATCCTTGGCTACACTACAAAACATATGCAGCCCCCTCCTCCTTCCAGTAGCATCCCCGTCGACAATACAAACCCGATTCAACCCCCTCCCTCCAGTAACAGCCCTATCGACACTACAAACCAGATTCAGCCCCCTCCTTCCAGTAACAGCTCCTTCGACAATACAAACCCAGAACAGCCCCATGTCCGTCAACTAAACTTCCAGCAAACTACAGCCACCTCTGTAACAACCCGGAAAATCTGAGCCAATTTAAAATTTTTATTTTGGCTATTTTAACGGATTTTGAATATTTAAAATGATTTATTGTAAATAATAATTTTATTTAAAATATTTAAAATTTTATTTTCGACAAAGTTAAAACGAATAATTTTATTTTAATCATATAACAAGCCAGAAATGGCGCGGTCGTTCGAAAATTCGATTTCGAAATTCAAATGAATATACAAGATTCAATTTAAGTCAGAATTGAACGAAACAAGAAATATTGGAATTTGTTTAATCATATCTTTCTAACGGATGTAAGAAACTGGGATTTCCCTTTATAGAGTGAAAGATATGTCCAGTTTAAAATTCTGAAAAGTCGCTGTGGAATTTATATATATTTTAAAAATATATAAAGCCCTTAAAATGGAAATTTTACAAACGACCTTCGTTTTCGACGAAACCACTTTTGTTGGATCCGGGATGTCAAATTATTGCTAGGTTTCAAAATTCATAATTTCATGAATCAGTATGTGAGCGTGGCGAAGCTAAACGCGTTTTGTCAGTTTCAATTAGTTTGGGTCGACCAAAAAATGGCCATTTTTCAAACGGTCTCATAATTTGACAAAACTAGTTTTGTTAGGACCGTATCTTCAATACGAAGCTAGAAATAATTTTTCTGCAATTTTTAGAGTTTGTATGTGGCCCCGGTAAATTGAAATGTGTGTTCAAATTGAATATATATTAATTTATATTTTAATTTTGATGAAAACTGACCGAAACAGCCTAACTGGCTTACGAAACATATCCCATTGTGTTCATAATGGGGGTATTTAGCTAGGAACGACAGTCGTTGGGCTTGGTTTGGAGTTAGAATTGGAAAGTAACTTTTTGGGATTTAAAAATTAAATTAAATAAAAAAATATAATCCCTTCCTCCCTCTACATACTCGGTCAACGGACCCCCACCCAATTCATTTATCTCGTTCAAAACTCGTTCAGCCCAAATTGAAAAAAAAAACTCCGTCTCCACCACGAAATCGCCATCGCAGCGCCCTCCAGGCGTTCAACATCGGAGCTTCCCTTTTCCCCCTTTCACCTCCGGCCCTCCTCCGTGCGAACCCCCTCCCCTGCTCAGTTCGAAACCGCACCCCCTAAACCCATTGAAATCCGCCACCGTAGCCCTGTGTTTTTCCGGCGATAAGACCACGAAGCTGAACGAATTTCTGGGTGATGGTGGATCGCGCGTGGGCGCTTCAAGTGGAGGGATTCAATCATCTAACGGTCAACCAGTGGAGGAGCTAGTTGAAGCCCTAGTCTTCAACAAAATGGGTTAAGCGGTCGGCGTTATTCCTGGAAGAAGATAAAGAAGGGAAAGGCAGCGTTAGGGGTAAACATTATTAATTAGCATTCGTTTTTTTAATAGGTTTTAAAAATATAATGGCATTGTATAATCAGTTTTAAAAATAAAATGTTTGTAAAAAAAATACTATCTTCGTAAATGTAAAAAAAATACGATCTTTGTAAATATAAAAATACAATTTTTGTTTCAATAAAGATATGATTTTTATTTTGAAAACTGAATTGTAAAAATATGATTTTAATTTATGTAGAGTAATAAAAATATGATTTTATTTAGAAAACTGATAAAAATATGATTTTTATTATATATATGAAGCGATAAAATTAATGGGATTTTTAAAATATAACCATCGATAGAAAAATATGATTTTTTGTTATGTAAAAAAATATAAACATCATATTGAGGATGTGACTTTCAATATGAACAGCGCGGAAAAGACTGCGTTGAATTTCGGGCAATTCCCAGTTATTCAGAAATTCAGAAATAAAATGGAGGAGTGTATCCCAAAGGTGAGAACTCCTCACTTTTAATTTATTTTCTAGTTGAAATATATACTAGGATGCAGACGGTGCTTAGCAGCACCCGACACCCGTCGTCCACAGGCCATGGACGGCTTGGTTGTTTGATTGCTGTGTTGTGAAATTTGATTGTGTGATGTGGAAAGAAATAAAATATGTTATAGTGGAAAATATTTTATAGTTAAAAATATAATTTTTAACATGTATATAAAATAAATATTTATAAACGAATTGGACGATTTGTTTATATACACTGATTTAACTGATATTGATTAGGACGATAAATTTTACACATCGCCCAACTGCACAAATAAAATCTGTGTTTGATTGATTGAAACCCCACACGGGTATTGGGATGATATATGACATACACTAATCCCAATAATTAGTTGTATGTCGATCGATTGATTGACAGACCGTGTAAGTGCTAATTTTTTATATTTAATGCTTATGCAGTTGTGTGGTGCACTCTGGATGATGGTTGATTATTTATCGTGGTTATTTTATACATGTGTTGTAGAAAGTCCATATAATTAACATGATATAGTAATTGATTGGGCCTCATTCCAGTTTCGAAATAGAATATCTGAATAGAAATATTTGAATAGAAATATTTGAAATAGAAATATTTGAATAGAAATATTTGAAATAGAAATATTTGAAAAAGAAATATTTGAAATAGAATATTTGAAAATAGAAATATATGAAGCCATGTATATTAGATTGACGCCATTTTGACGTGAACGATATTATATCGATTTTATTCATTTTTAAATGAATATTGAAAAGTGATTTCAATAATCAAATATTTTAGAAAATGAATTCAAGTGGAATATTTTAGAAAATAAAATCGAATTGAAATTGAATTGAATAGAATTCGAATCGAATTGAAATTGAATTGAATAGGAATTCAAATTGAATAGGAATTCAAATTGAATTGAATAGGAATTCAAATCGAATTAAAATTGAATTGAATAGAATTCAAATCGAATTGAAATCGAATTGAAATCAAATAGAAATGAATGTAAAAAGGATTTTATAAAGGAAAATTCAATTTTGATTTGAAATCGAATAAGAAGTTGAAATCGTTTTGAAAACGAATTTAAACGATTTATATAATACGTTTTAAAAGGAAATCGACGAAGTATATATATATATATATATATATATATATATATATATATATATATATATAATGGCCTGAATAGAACGCGTCGCGCCGCGGCAGTTCGCGAATTTCGACCATTGACTTCGAATGGATATTGCGGGAGATCCGACCATCAGATTCTCCTAAAACCGGAACTGTTGGGTTTGTATCGAAAAGAGCTTTCTAACGAATATTAGTAATTATAAATCTAACAGTTGGATTTGGAATTATGTCCAAATCAAATTTGGAAAAGGTCGCTGTAAGTGCAGTTCGATGGCCGTTGATGGAAATCGACTGTACGGGCCTTGATAAAATTATTAAAAATAGTAATAAATTGTGTAAAATCATAAGAAATAATTTCGGAAGAATTGGGTTGAAAAACTCCATATTTGAAAAGATAAAAT
Source organism: Allium sativum (assembly GCA_030737875.1). Lineage (NCBI taxonomy): Eukaryota > Viridiplantae > Streptophyta > Magnoliopsida > Asparagales > Amaryllidaceae > Allium > Allium sativum. Next base: position 197,802,195 of record CM060910.1, read on the forward strand.
TAGACTTTTATCGAAATGAGCTAGTTTTGAACTAGAATAATAATTTGTTTATTTTTAAAAATAAATAAATTGGATTTGAAATGGTTTTGATAATAACCAGAATTTCCAATAATTTAATTGGAATGGATTTGAATCGAAATCGTCTCTGGAATATTTCGATGTTGGATTTCGGGATTATACAGATATTGTTATGGAAATTTGAAAGATATATTTATATCGGTATTTCCAATACGATATTTGTTGGTCGTAGAATTTGATATTGAATATAAGCCGATATATTTTCTATTCAGAGCCTTGTATTTAATATCAAATGGGATTTGGGTTTGTCGTGAATGATGTCTTCATTAACACTGTTCTTAACCCCAGTTGAGAAAAAGATTAAATCTTTTTATTTAGACTTAATTAAGTGTACCAATAAAATAATATTTAATTGGAATTGAATTGGTATTGATTTTTGGGTTTATCGTGAACAGGGTTTTAAATAACACTTGTTCTTTAACCCAATAATTAATGGAATGTGATTTTGGGTTGTCGTGAATGGCATCTTCAATAATACTGTTCTTAGACCCAAAGGAGTTAAGAAAATCAGAAACTAACTAGATATTAGTTAAGTTGAATGGTTTTTGGGGTATTGATCTGATGTTGGTTTCGGCCTTCGGGGTTAATACTTAGGGAATTGCTCACTTGCTAATTTACGGTTAGGGACTGATTGAAATGTGATGTTATTTTGGGTTTATCGTGAACCGTGTTTTAAATGACATTAATTCTTTAACCCAGTTAAAGATTAAAACTAAGTGGAGTTTTAATGAATCTTTAATTAGATTGAAAAGATCGAGAATGGAGTATCACCAATTTTGCTCCAGGCGATAGTTAAATCTTTAATTATATTTGAACGTGAAATGGTAATTGAATTTACCGATAACACAATGGTGTTAGATATGAAGTATTACCAGTTTTACTTCATGGGATTAATAGGTAGGGATTGATAAATTAAAACAAATGATTACTTCGGTAAGGTTCGTTAATCCCGACTAGTTTGAAGTGATATTGAAAGGAAGATTAAAGAATAAATTTAAAAGAATTTATCTTTGATAAAATTAATGGGAACCCTTAAATTTAGAAACTAACTGTAGGTTAGCTAAGAAGAATGGTTTCCTGGGTATTGATCTGATGTTGGTTTCGGCCTTCAGGGTTAATGTTTGGGGAATTATTCTCTTGCTAATTTACGGTTAGTGACTGATGAATTGGAATGAGGTGTATGTTGTGTTTGTGTGACACTTGTTTATTATATACGCGAGTTATTCGGAAAGACCGGGTTTACCCCATTCTGAATAACTGATACGACGTTAAGTCGAAGATGAAGACGGTGGTCGAAGACCGGAGGTCTTCACGTCGTTTGGGTGATTACTGATGATCTTGATTGTACCGTACACCCAAGAGGTGGGAATCAGTTAGTGGTCGTCCAAACGTACTTGGAGATCGATGGATATGTGAGGTACAAAGTGCCTACGGTTTTGTTCAGACCCAGATCCGACTTGTAAATGGACTGTGTGTCTGACATTGGATATCATTCTGTGTGATTGATTGATATTGGTTGCATGGAGTGGTTTGCCTGTGTGGCATGCCAAGATGCAAATGATCAGGGCTTCTGTTGAAAAGCAAAGTCTTGTGGTTGATGACCAAAGCACCGCCTGTGTGGCATAGCTTTGTGTAGCGTTGATTCGCGAGCCTCACACCCTGGTTGTGAACTAGAAACTGGAGAGGACATCAGGGAGGACATGCATTTCTTTCTAGTTAGAAGTGGTGTCAGTGGTTTTACATGCCCTGACGAGTTTGACTTATGTGGTTGTTGTTGTTGCAAGGCGCCTCAGATATATCGGTGACTATGTGAAGCCGATGGAGTCATTCGTTGGCTCATTCACACCCCAAAGGGTGGGGAAACGAAGTGTTCAGGCATTTTAATCCACATCGGTGGATCGGCCCTGACGATCCAAAGGTCGCTCGAGCTCTGACCTGAGGGGCGGACTAGAGCGTCTCGAATCGGTAGAGGACTATCTTTTGCCTTGGTTCACAGATGGAAATCCAACTTCCTATACGTGACGTTTCAGTTTTAGTTGTAATCATATATATATATATGGCGACATAGCGGGATAGGGCGCTCATGCCATCTATGATTGATATTTATGATTGTATATAAAATCAGAAACTAACTAGAAACGAGCTAAGATGGGTTGTTTCCTGGGTATTAGTCTGATGTTGGTTTCGGCCTTCAGGGTTAATACTTAGGGAATTGTTCTCTTACTAATTTACGGTTGGAGTCTGATTAAGAATTAAAACACGAAATTTAGCATATCAAGCATTCTTTGGCTATTATAAGGTAAAAACCCTATCCTCCGGCTTGCGTTGCATTGTGTGATGGGACCTGGGTCTTATAATAGCTTCATTGTTCTTTATTTAGCATTGCGCTGTTTGTTTTATGCACTGGTGTTCTTGGGAGGAAACCCGTTCCGTGTTATACGGCGTGGTCCCTTGATTTACCTAACTTTAAAATAAAGATTAATAACTGTTTTAGTTCTCACACCAGTCCCATGACTGACCTGGAGTTTATTGTTTTAACCTACACTCTGGGAGCCCTTATTTTGACACGGGCAGCTAGTAGTTTTGGTTTTGCAGATTTATATTCACAGGATCCTGATGTACAGCTGGAATGATACTCGGAAAGCTCTGTATCCGTGTATTACTTCTAGTTGTGTATTGTATTATTTTCCGCTGCTATGTAATGTATTGTAATCTCTGATATTTTATAATGTGTAATATTGATTATACTCTGTATATTCTTGTAATCTGATGGAATTGTTGTAGTTAACAATGAAATGTTCTTCTGTTTGCGTCCCGATGTGGCTCGTTCTCAATTCAATCTGTGCTTTCCTTACCGGGTAAGTTCGGGTTGTGTCAGCTTGGTATCAGTGCTCTGGTTTACAGAGCTTGAGAACAAGACACGTTAGAACCAAACGAAAGAATTCATCAGGGATTGGATTAATAATATCCAATGGGTGTGGCTCGTTAGAGATGGGATCAGTAGTATCCTAGAATGAGCCGGAAGAGTATATTTTTGAAAATAAAATTGAAAACAAATTTTGTTTTGAAAATTTAAACCATTTTATACGTATTGGATTATTCATTATATATTGAATTTGGACCATTCAGTATATAAAGATTTTGCATATACGCGTCATGAACGTATATTCGAAGTTTTAATATACTGGATAGATATAGAATCACACTCTATTCGCCCGGGGATGATTCCACTGATGACTATATAGCATCAGTGGTTTGGGTTCGTGTTTCGAAGGTGTGATGTCTATATATTTCCATTAGACTGGCGTGAGAACCAAAATTTACATAGGATTATTTGTTGTGATTTGGCATCAAAAACATGATTTTTGACTATATATGTAAAAGATACATGTTTGAAAAACTAGTCAACTAATTGATTGCTGGTTGTGCTGTTTGATTATTTGTTTCACTAATTAGAATAATGAAAACAATATGAGCCCGAATGGTAAAGTTAGTCAAATATTGAACTGTACTGAAAATTGCTTGAATTTGCATGCATATACATGTCTATACATTGAGCAGGTCACAACAAGGAGGCTAGAGAAGGGGAATAAAATTGTTTGCCCGACAAATAGGTACATGTTTATTGTATTTCTTTGGGATTTTGATGATTTTATGAGCCGATTGGCTAGCCGCTTGGCTGTTTCTTTTTCTTTTTTATTGGAGAGGCCAGTGTGGCGGTTTGGTAATTTTCCCGATGCTCCCGGTGCAGGGGAGGTTATGGCGAAATTTTTCAAAAATTTAGGGTGTTAGCCAAATTTTTGAAAAATTTGAAAAAATTTTAGAAACTGAAAAGTTGTAAAAATTAAGCCAAAATAAAAATAATGAAAGTTGAGTTGATTAGAAAACAACTTTCACCTTCATTCCTTTTCGAGGACGAAGAGATTTTAAGCTGGGGAGATTGTAACAACCCGGAAAAACTGAGCCAATTTAAAATTTTTATTTTGGCTATTTTAACGGATTTTGAATATTTAAAATGATTTATTTTAAATAATAATGACAGAAAATTTATTTTCGACGAAGTTAAAAGGAATAATTTTATTTTAATTATATAACGAGCCTGAAATGGCGCGGTAGTTCAAAAATTCGATTTCGAAATTCAAATGAATATACATGATTCAATTTAAGTCAGAATTGAACGAAACAAGAAATTTTGGAATCTGTTTAATCATATCTTTCTAACGGATGTAAGAAACTGGGATTTCCTTTTATAGAGTGAAAGATATGCCCAGTTTAAAATTCTGAAAAGTCGTTGTGGAATTTATATATATATTAAATATATATAAAGCCCTTAAAAATGGAAATTTTGCAAACGACCTTCGTTTTCGATGAAACCACTTTTGTTGGATCTGGGATGTCAAATTATTGCTAGGTTTCAAAATTCATAATTTTCGGAATCAGTTTTTGAGCATGGTGAAGCTAAAAATGCGTTTTGTCAGTTTCAATCAGTTTGGGTCGACCAGAAAATGGCCATTTTTCAAACGGTCTCGGAATTTGACAAAACTAGTTTTGTTAGGACCGTATCGTCAATACGAAGCTAGAAATAATTTTTCTGCAATTTTTAGAATTTGTATGTGGCCCCGGTAAATTGAAATGTGCGTTCAAATTGAATATATATTAATTTATATTTTAATTTTGATGAAAACTGACCGAAACAGCCTAATTGGCTTACGAAACATATCCCATTGTGTTCGAAATGGGGGTATTTAGCTAGGGACGACAGTCGTTGGGCTTGGTTTCGAGTTAGAATTGGAAAGTAACTTTTTGGGATTTAAAAATTAAATTAAATAAAAAAAATATAATCCCTTCCTCCCTCTACATACTCGGTCAACGGACCCCCACCCAATTCATTTATCTCGTTCAAAACCCATTCAACCATAATTGAAAAAAAAAACTCCGCCGCCACCACGAAATCGCCATCGCACCGCCCTCTAGGCATTCAACGTCGGAGCTTCCCTTTTCCCCCTTTCACCTCCGGCCCTCCTCCGTGCGAACCCCCTCCCCTGCTCAGTTCGAAACCGTACCCCCTAAACCCATTGAAACCCGCCGCCGTCGCCCTGTGTTTTTCCGTCGATAAGACCACCGAGCTAAACGGATTTCTGGGTGATGGTGGATTGCGCGTGAGCGCTTCAAGTGGAGGGATTCAATCATCGAACGGTCAACCAGTGGAGGAGCTAGTTGAAGCCCTAGTCTTCAACAAAATGGGTTAAGTGGTCAGCGTTGTTCCTGGAAGAAGATAAAGAAGGGAAAGGCAGCGTTAGGGGTAAACGTTATTAATTAGCATTCGTTTTTTTAATCAGTTTTTATACTTAATTTTTTTTAATTGGTTTAAAAATATATAATGGCATTGAATAATCAGTTTTAAAAATAAAATGTTTGTAAAAAAAATACTATCTTTGTCAATGTAAAAAATAATAATACGATCTTTGTAAATATAAAAATATGATTTTTGTTTCAATAAAGATATGATTTTTATTTTGAAAACTGAATTGTAAAAATACGATTTTTATTTAGAAAAATGAATTATAACAATATTTTTTTTTATTATATATATGCAGTGATAAAATTAATGGGATATTTAAAATAAAATCATCGATATAAAAATATGATTTTTAGTTAGGTAAAATAATATAAACATCATATTTAGGATGTGATTTTCAATATGAACAGCGTGAAAAAGACTGCGTTGAATTTCGGGCAAATCCCAGCTATTTAGAAATTCAGAAATAAAATGGAGGAGTGGATCCCAAAGGTGAGAACTCCTCACTTTTAATTTGTTTTCTAGTTGAAATATATACTAGGATGCAGACGGTGCTTAGCAGCACCCGACACCCGTCGTCCACAGACCATGGACGGCTTGTTTGTTTGATTGCTGTGTTGTGAAATTTGATTGTGTAATGTGGAAAGAAATAAAATATGTTATAGTGGAAAATATTTTATAGTTAAAAATACAATTTTTAACATGTATATAAAATAAATATTTATAAACGAATCAGACGATTTGTTTATATACACTGATTTTACTGATATTGATTGGGACGATAAATTTTACACATCGCCTAACTGCACAAATAAAATCTGTGTTTGATTGATTGAAACCCCACACGGGTATTGGGATGATATATAACATACACTAATCCCAATAATTAGTTGTACGTCGATCAATTGATTGACAGACTGTGTAAGCGCTAATTATTTATATTTAATGCTTATGCAGTTGTGTGGTGCACTCTGGATGATGGTTGATTATTTATCGTGGTTATTTTATACATGTGTTGTAGAAAATCCATATGATTAACATTATATGGTAATTGATTATGCCTCATTCCAGTTTTGAAATAGAATATCTGAATAGAAATATTTCAATAGAAATATTTGAAAAAGAAATATTTGAAATAGAATATTTGAAAATAGAAATATATGAAGCCGTGTTGATTAGATTGACAACATTTTGACGTGAACGATATTTATATCGATTTTAATCATTTTTAAATGAATATTGAAAAGTGATTTCAATAATCGAATATTTTAGAAAATGAATTCAAAAGGAATATTTTAGAAAATAAAATCGAATTGAAATTGAATTGAATAGAATTCAAATCGAATTGAAACTGAATTGAATAGGAATTCAAATCGAATTGAAATTGAATTGAATAGGAATTCAAATCGAATTGAAATTGAATTGAATAGGAATTCAAATCGAATTGAAATTGAATTGAATAGAATTCAAATCGAATTCAAATTGAATTGAATTCGAATTGAAATTGAATTGAAATCAAATAGAAATGAATGTAAAAAGGAATGTATAAAGGAAAATTCAATTTTGATTTGAAATCAAATAAGAAGTTGACATCGTTTTGAAAACGAATTTAAACGATTTATATAATACATTTTAAAAGGAAATCAACGAAGTATATATATACATAATATAATGGCTTGAGTAGAAAGCGCCGCGACGCGGCAGTTCTCGAATTTCGATCATTGACTTCGAATGGATATTGCGGGAGATCTGACTGTCGGATTCTCCTAAAAACGGAATGGTTGGGTTTGTATCGAAAAGAGCTTTCTAACGAATATTAGAAATTAGAAATCTAACAGTAGGATTTGGAATTATGTCCAAATCAAATTTGGAAAAGGTCGTTGTAAGTGCAGTTCGATGGCCGTTGATGGAAATCGACTGTACGGGCCTTGATAAAATTATTAAAAATAATAATAATTAGTATAAAATCATAAGAAATGATTTGTGAAGAATTGGGAAGAAAAACTCCATATTTGAAAAGATAAAAATAGATTTTTATCAAAATGAACTAGTTTTGAACTAGAATTATAATTCTATTTATTTTTAAGATAAATAAAGTGGATTTGAAATGGTTTTGAAAATAACCAGAAATTCCAATAATTGAATTGGAATGGATTTGAATCGAAATCGTCTCTGGAATATTTCGATGTTGGATTTCGGGATTATACAGATATTGTTATGGAAATTTGAAAGATATATTATATCGTTATTTCTCGTAGAATTTGATATTGAATATAAGCCGATATATTTTCTATTCAGAGCCTTGTATTTAATATCAAATGGGATTTGGGTTTGTCGTGAATGGTGTCTTCATTAACACTGTTCTTAACCCCAGTTGAGAAAAAGATTAATTCTTTTTATTTAGATTTAATGAAGTGTAACAATTAAATAATATTTAATTGGAATTGAATTGGTATTGATTTTTGGGTTTATCGTGAACAGGGTTTTAAATAACACTTGTTCTTTAACCCGATAATTAATGGAATATGATTTTGGGTTGTCGTGAACGGTATCTTCAATAATACTGTTCTTAGACCCAAAGGAGTTAAGAAAATCAGAAACTAACTGGAGACTAGTTAAGTTGAATGGTTTCTGGGGTATTGATCTGATGTTGGTTTCGGCCTTTGGGGTTAATACTTAGGGAATTGCTCACTTGCTAATTTACGGTTAGGGACTGATTGAAATGTGATGTGATTTTGGGTTTATCGTGAACCGTGTTTTAAATGACATTGATTCTTTAACCAAGTTAAAGATTAAAATTAAGTGGAGTTTTAATGAATCTTTAATCATATTGAAAAGATCGAGAATGGAGTATTACCAGTTTTGCTCCAGGCGATAGTTAAATCTTTAATTAGATTTGAATGTGAAATGGTAATTGAATTCACCGATAACATAGTGGTGTTAGATATGAAGTATTACCAGTTTTACTTCATGGGATGAATAGGTTGGGATTGGGAAATTAAAATAAATGATTACTTCGGTAAGGTTCGTTAATCCCGAATAGTTTGAAGTGATATTCAAAGGAAGATTAAAGAATAAATTTAAAAGAATTTATCTTTGATAAAATTAGTGGGAACCTTTCCCTAAGAATGTGAAATTTAGAAACTAACTGTAGGTTAGCTAAGAAGAATGGTTTCCTAGGGATTGATCTGATGTTGGTTTCGGCCTTTGGGGTTAATGTTTGGGGAATTATTCTCTTTCTAATTTACGGTTAGTGACTGATGAATTGGAATGAGGCGAATGCTGTGTTTGTGTAACACTTGTTTATTATATACGCGAGTTATTCGAAAAGACCGGGTTTATCCCATTCTGAATAACTGATACGACGATAAGTCGAAGATGAAGATGGTGGTCGAAGACCGGAGGTCTTCACGTCGTTTGGGTGATTACTAATGATCTTGATTGGGTCGTACACCCGAGAGGAGGGAATCAGTTAGTGGTCGTCCAGACGTACTTAAAGATCGATGGATATGCGAGGTACAAGGTGCCTCCGGTTTCGTTCAGACCCAGAACGGACTTGTAAATGGACTGTGTATCTGACATTGGATATCATTCTGTGTGATTGATGGGTATTGGTTGCGTGGAGTGGTTTGCCTGTGTGGCATGCTAAGATGCAAATGATCAGGGCTTCTGTTGAAAAGCAAAGTCTTGTGGTTGATGATCAAAGCACCGCCTGTGTGGCATAGCTTTGTGTAGCATTGATTCACGAGCCTCACACCCCAGTTGTGAACTAGAAATGGGAGAGGACATCAGGGAGGGCATGCGTTTCTTTCTAGTTAGAAGTGGCGTCAGTGGTTTTACATGCCTTGACGAGTTTGACTTATGTGGTTGTTGCTGTTACGAGGCGCCTTGGATATATCAGTGACTATGTGAAGCCGATGGAGTCATTCGTTGGCTCATTTACACCCCAAAGGGTGGGGAAATGCAGTGTTCAGGCATTTTAATCCACATCGGTGGACTGGCCCTGACAATCCAAAGGTCACTCGAGCTCTGATATGAGGGGCGGACTAGAGCGTCTCGAATCAGTAGAGGACTACCTTTTGCCTCGGTTCACAGATGGAAATCCAACTTCCAATACGTGACGTTTCGGTTTTAGTTGTAATCCTATATATGGCGACATAGTGGGATGGGGCACTCATGCCATCTATGATTGATATTTATGATTGTATATAAAATCAGAAACTAACTGGAAACGAGCTAAGATGGGTGGTTTCCTGGGTATTAGTCTCATGCTGGTTTCGGCCTTCGGGGTTAATACTTAGGGAATCGTTCTCTTACTAATTTACGGTTGGAGTCTGATTAAGAATTAAAACATGAAATTTAGCGTATCAAGCATTCTTTGGCTATTATAAGTTAAAAACCCTATCCTCCGGCTTGCGTAGCATTGTGTGATGGGACCTGGGTCTTATAATAGCTTCATTGTTCTTTATTTAGCATTGCGCTGTTTGTTTTATGCACTGGTGTTCTTTGGAGGAAACCCGTTCCGTGTTATACGGCGTGATCTCTTGATTTACCTAACTTTAAAATAAAGATTAATAACTATTTTAGTTCTCACACCAGTCCCATGACTAACATGGAGTTTATTGTTTTAACCTAAACTCTGGGTGCCCTTATCTTGCCACGGGCAGCTAGTAGTTTTGGTTTTGCAGATTTATAATCACAGGATCCTGATTTACAGCTGGAACAATACTCGGAAAGCTCTGTATCCGTGTATTACTTCTAGTTGTGTATTGTATTATTTTCCACTGCTATGTAATGTATTGTAATCTGTGATATTTTATAATGTGTAATATTGATTTATACTCTGTATATTCTTGTAATCTGATGGAATTGTTGTAATTAACAATGAAATGTTCTTCTGTTTGCATCTCAATGTGGCTTATTCTCAATTCAATCCGTGCTTTCCTTACCGGGGAAGTTCGGGTCGTGTCAACCTCAGATTCCAGTCCAAACGAACTTCAACTGGATTCTACTGAAGGTAATAGATCGACGCAAACTAGAAAAAAGAGGGGCAGAACAATGTTGAAATCATTAGCTGTTATACCAGATGAGAAGCCGGAAGTTGAATTTAGTGAACGCGGACAAGCAATAGGTACTAATTCCAAACTTTTATCGTCATATATTGGTACTCTAGCAAGGGAGATGGTGCCTTTTACCACTAGCTCATAGAGGAATGTCGATGACGATTTGAGGAATGATCTGTGGACTTGTATATAGGTATTGATATTTGACTTGTATATACCAGCTGTTGGCGATAACATGAGCAAGTGAATAATAAAATATGACTTTCAATTGTTTTTAATTTAACTGATTCTATGTTATTTATGTTATAGTACCTATATGTCTCAACATTCAAAGCAAAATATTATATACCTGTTGTAGTTCTCTCTATGTGCAATATGCATTATGCACATGCCTATGGTACAACATTGCATTTTGCAATTCTGTCAGAGACTAATCTACGTTTTTTATTTGGGATGCAGTCAAGATTCCAGGTAGATATAGTTTATAAGGATTACTTGTTAATGATAATAGGACAGCGATGGAAGGAGTCAAAATCAAGGTTAGTTGCAGCTATCAAAAAAGCGTCTCAAAATCCTGACTCTAACAATACTTTAGCAGGCCTAAAACCGTTTAACATAAAAAGCGCTGACGAGTGGAATGCTTTTGTAAATGAAAAATTGTCAGAAACGTTTGAGGGTGTTATTTTTGTCTGATTGATTATAACTGTTAAATGTATTACATTTTCCTATATCATATTTATTTAATTGATCTTATAGGCAATAAGCCAAAGATTTAAAAGTATTAGAGAAAAGAACAAACTTCCACACACCATGAGCATAAAAGGTTATGCAAGATTGGAAGAAGAAATGGTAAAAAGTATTGTTAAAGCAATTTTTATTTGTTATCATTTGTACATTTTTAAGCTGTTAATTAAGCTATTTTGGCAGAAAAAGGAAAAGGCAACATCTAGTATCACTAGAGACGAATTATGGTGCAAAGGCCACACTAAAAAATATGGAAAACCTCCGAATTCAGTTATTACTGAATGCATAGTAAGAAAAAGTTCAAATATACAATATACGAAACTGTTGCTATTGTTAATGTAGTTTTAATTTTAATTTCTAAATATTGGTTGTTTTTGAATTTGTAGTCTAAGATAACAGAGCATCATAATGCCGTAAGTCAGGATTCTCAGGGAGGAACACCAGTTACTCAAGATGGTATGTCGAAGCTTTTTGTTCAGGAACATAGAGGACGTGTAAGAGGGCTTGGTTTTGGGATTGTACCATCTCAGCTTCGTATTCGGGGTAACTCATCAGGTGAAGTACATGCATTGCGAAACCAAGTTAGTGGATTGGAGAACAAATTACAGGAGCTTACTTCAATGTTGATGGTAAGTGTTAATTAGAAAATTATTTTAACGGCAATTTTTCCTGTTAATTAGAAACCAAGTTATTGTCGCAAGCAGGTGTAGCTATTGCCCTCAGTTTGCTGCCAAATTCATTAGTTTTAAGATTTTTCCTATTTTCCTGTAGTAAACCATCATCTGAAAGGGAAATGAACTGTTATTAAATTTATGGCTTCCTACTTGTGCTAGTTTTATATGACCAAAATCATATTTATTTTGTGATAATATTATATGACCTATGTATATATAATGAACCATACCTTGTATATAGCCTATATATTTTGGATCCTCCTTGCTCATTCAATCATTTTAAAATCCCTCATGAACTTTTTCATATTTATATACCTCATAGAGGCAATATGTTTAAAATCAAAGGAGTGATAAGAAATTTCCGGCCCTTTAAGAGCCAGTGGTCAAAACGAGCATTTTCGATGATTTGCATTAACTTGTGATTTTGAAGGATTCAAACTTTCAAAATAAACTAAACCATTTAGAAAAGTTCCTAAGAACCGTTAAACTGTTTAAAAATATGCGTTGATGCCAGGACACACACGAAGTCAATTATGAGGTGACATAGCGGATGTGTATTCATTATGGGTTCTTTTGAATTTATCTAACATGGTAAATTTGATATTTTAAGTTTACAATGATTAATATTTGATTTGAAGGTAGAATCCAATGTTATGATGCTTGTTGAGAACCAACGGCAAACCATCCACTTCATAAGCGTCATTGTCAGTAGATGACACTTATGTGATGGGAACAGAATGTATACAATGAAGTAATTTATAGTTTAGGGGGACTTTTTTTTATATAATTGAACTGATATATGTATTTATAGTTGAGTATAATTTTCAATCCATGCAATCTTTACAGGAGCTAAAAGAAAAGCAAGCAACTAATGCGGGAAATCCAGCAACTCCTGATCCTAATACGCCTCAGGTACCCTTTTTTTATTGGTATAATTGATAGAAAGCTGTAACATTTAATGATCTACAGAATTGGAATATTGCTGTTAAATGCATCAACTTTTTTTTGACAATGCAAGTTTAATTCTTTGGTGACATGTTTGGTGAACATTGAAATGCTTTTAACCGGGGCCGTGAAAATTTTGGGTGATTTTAAGGACAGTAAATGGAGGGGGGTTGGGTATGTTAATAAGGTATTTCGACGGGGGTTGGGTAAATTGAGAAATGGGTAAAAGAGCCCCTAATATGGCACTGTCTTATGTGGATACCAGATCTCCCTTAAATCTACAATGTTTGTAAAGAATTTCGAAACACTTTATATTTACAGATTCAGAAACGCCAAGAAAGCACAACAAATTCAAGTTTTTTCATCCTTTTCTCCTTGCTTATGTCTTTCAACACATTCGTTTTGAGATTACAAATTCAATGCTCTCATCTTTGCGGTCAATTCAACAGATTGTTTGAATCGGTCTCCACGGTATTACCACAATTAATTAAGAAGAGTAGTCCTCTTGACTTCATAGTAATTTGAAAATCGATTTTCTTTAACTCGCAGCACCAATTTGTTTGTTTAAATGATCGATGAAAGCAAATAACGTGTTAAGCAAAATATTGTCGCTTTTCCACTTCATCATATATCTAAAGTCCACACCAACATATATGTGTTATATAATGATCCAGAATTGGACTGGCTTAGGTAGATTTTTTTTAAAAAAAAAATAGAAATGGAGTAAAATTACACTACAAGCAAGTTTTTATTTTTATGGAAAAAGGGGGAGAGAGGGGTACAGCACGCTACATGTACAAAATGAAAAAAAAAATGTCATTGAGGTTTATCCCAAACTTGATTACACAATGATAATATCCATGATCATACAACGATAATGGCGCCCATGTATTCCAAAAATGCAGGATTTAGCTGACCAGAACTGTACATGCACACAGTGCATTCCCAATTTTCTCAACCTTGTATATCTTGACCTTCTGTTGATCATTTAAATGACCTCTTATGGTTTTTAGGAGAATATATAAGACCTGAATCGCTCCTGTCTGCTTCTCCTCCTCCTGAATTCACTTGTCTTCGGCGATTTTGTTAGTGAGTTACATCACTGAGTCACAGCATTGGGTAAATAATGGAATGCAAATACATTTCATTTACCTGTGAAGTAAATACATTTTAACTAAATCTGTTAATTATTCTTAATTGTTTCATTTCATGGTTTGTAGTACAAGTCTTGTTCTCTTCAGTTCCCGAAAATAAGTCAAGAGTTGGATCCAAATCTGTTAATTTAACTAGTAACCATTAATATACTGCTTGTGTTCAAATATTCATATGCTAAAACAGAAGAGAAAAGAATAAAGGGGGAGTTTTGCACTTAGTTTAATATACTGCTTGTGTTCAATTTTGTTAATTAATATACTGCTTGAGTTTAATATACTGCTTGAGTTTAGCTAACATAAGAGAAAATATGTTAATTAATATAATGCTTGTGTTCAAATTTTTATCTGCTAAACCAGTAACCAGTAACCATTATTCAATTAGTTTTGCACTGAGTTTTGCACTGGGTAAAGAGAGGAGTCATTTTTCAGTTCATTCACAATATTGTTATACTGAACTTATTAAAAAAATCCAGTCACACCGTGGAAGCAATAACTTGACAGCTCAACAGAAACAAATTGCACAGCAAGCAGCTAAAAATGAAATGCAAGCAGTTGAAAATGAGGCCAGCAAAACCGCTCGACAGACCAGACAAAATGGAAAGAAAGCTGAAAATGAATAGGGTAGAAGACCAGTTGAGCAGTATAAACAATTTGGAAATCACGCTGAAAATGATCACGCTAAAGAAAATGAGGGCAGAAAATGTAAAATACTGAATTGGGACAAACAAGTAGTTTCTAAAGGAAGATTGGCATCCACTAATCCAGAAGCTTTGGTGCATTTTAAAAAAATTGGAACGCAAGGTTGGAAAATTTTGATTGATGTGGCGGTGGATGCTGAAGCTTTCTTGTGGAGGCCGACTCCTGAAATGACTACTATTGGAGAAGTTGTTGGATCGACTGTGGCCTGGAATAAAAATTATGTTGCCTTCAACTAGAGTGCTTTTATAGGGTATGCAACCTTTTGTAGACAAAACTTCATCTTTCTTATGTATATTTTGGGTTATATCATATGTATTTTGAAACGGTTATGTGTTTGGTGACGAGTTAAGTTGGTGATGCATGTACTACGTACGTTTGTTTTATGTTGATCGAATATTATATCAAGTAATATATATGAATGATTCTGTGTAGTAATATTTGTTGCATTATAATGTGAATCATATTATTATTAATATATATGAATTTGTTTTACTAGTTAGGTTTATATAAATTACAACAGAAAAAAAAAGTTGTAATAAGCTATGTTACAACGGTGTAAAATTGTTGTAATAAGCCATGTTACAACGGTGTAAAAATGTTGTAATATTAAGGAACTTACAACGGTGTAAAAAATGTTGTTATATCTATGATCTCAAGATATTATAATATCTACAACAACGGGGATAAAGGTTGTAATACAGTTTATTACAATGGTGCAAAAATGTTGTTATATCTATGATCTCACAGTATTACAATATATACAACAACGGGGATAAAAATTGTAATACAGTTTATTACAATGGTGACAAAAGTTGTTATACGTATGCTCTTACTTTACTACAGCATATACAACAATGGAGAACTAGAGTTGTAATAAAATTTATTACAACAGTAAATAACTATTGTTAAATACCCCTATTACAACGGTGCAGAAAAGTTGTAACAGATTTGAATATACTACAACTTCTGCATACACGACGGTGGAGGCACCGTTGTAAAATGATACTGCAACTGTTTTGCACCGTTGTTATAGGGTGAATTTGTTGTAGTGAGATCACACCATCATTACATTATTGTTGCTTATTGTTATTATTATTGCTTGTTGTTATTTTTGTTATCTTTGTTGTTTGATAGAATTTCGCGTGCTAGGATAAGGCTATGGATGCATGGCTTGATGGTTGCTAGCTTGGATGATAGAATTGGCTTTCCATGGATGATAGGCATGCAGAATTGTTATGGTTGCTTGTGTTTGTTGGAATTTCGGGGGCGAAATTCTTAAGGGGGGAGAATGTAATAGCCCGCATTTTACGTATCATAAGATCATAAAATATTTCTATTTTATTCGTTGAAGGTTGGATTATTCTCATATTTTAATATGTTGCTTAGGGGGATATGAGACATGTCCTTAATTTTTACCAATTTTGTTTGCGACCATTTTCCTTATCAGTCTTGTACAGGGCATAACTTTTGACTCAGGTTGAATCAAGTGGTGAGACCTGTGCCATTGGAAAGGAACTGATGATTGCCTTTGCATAGAGTGGTTACATTAAAGATTTGGCTCAACAGTTTGGGAGGACTCGCTATTTTAAGGTTTAATAGTTGGCTGTCCAGGTTTTAAAGCCTTAATGGGCTGATTTGTAGAGGCTCATTAGTGGGCTGAGGGAATGCTATACATAGAGGGTGGGAGGAATGAAGAATAGTTTACTTCCTCCATTCTCTTATTTGGTCTACGTTCCTCCTTCCTCTAATACCTTTCCACCATTAAAATCGAGATCCAAGCTTAAGAAATCGAAGATCTACACCATTCGAGGCTAGATCTACATCATTTCAAGGGAGAATTCAACGGATCGAGGAGTTTGGTTCTAATTGCTCACTGTTCGGATTCATATTTCTATCATTTTAGCTTGTTTTGGAGAATTGGTAAGTGATATACATCTCTCACATGGATTCAATGAAGCGTATGAGTCTTTGATCATGTTATTCATCTAATTCGAGTCGTTTTCCTTAGATCTATACTACGGTAAGTTTTATTTCATATGAAGCACCTTAGGATCTTACTTAACAAGTTTACGGTAATTCTATTTTATTTCATATGATTATGTAAGTTAGATCTATAATTTTGAGCATATAGTCAATTATCTTGATTTTGGAGTGATTTGCATAATTTTGGGCGAGAATTGTCATATTCATGTTAATAATGGTTTCATACCATGTATGCAGTCATATTGGATGATTTGGATGAGTTGGTTTTGTCGAATCTATCGTTTGGCCAAGTTTTGGTCGAAATCGGAGTTGAATTGCAATATGCAGGTTTTGGGTTGAAATAAAGTTGGGTCGGCACTAAGTTGGGTCGGCATTAAAGTGGGTCAGCACTAAGTTGGGTCGGCATAAAGTCGGGTCGGCCATTTCTGGTCGAACATTTCTAGTGATGATGTGACTCGAAGTGGATTCAAATTGGATGGTTCGAAGTGTTGAACGTGTTCGTTGATCGGTGTATAACAATGAATGGTATGAAAACTCAAGGGTGTTGATATGATGCTTCGATGAGAGTCCAAAGGAGGATGTTCGAAGTGATGTGATTTGTTCGTTGTTCGTCGTATGGAATGGATATGGGAATGACTCAAGGATGTATTAAGTTCATATGAAAGGACGACTCAAGTATGTATTGAGCTCGGGTGAATTAATGGTTGCTCTAAATTGTTCTGAGCTTTTGGATAGTCGCAAGTGATGATGACTAGAGATGTGAAGGCTGAGCAATTACCGTTGTCGTAGGTTCTAGCGGGCTCAAAGCAGGGGTATGATAGGGGTACCTAAAAGATCGGATGTAGGTCGAGTATCCTAGGTATCGTTGAAAGGCCTAGGTACGTATCGTTGAAAGGCGTATAGGGTTTTTGCTAGAACCGGGATTACCATTAGCCCTTGACGGATGGTAGTACGATATGGCCAGTCATACGATTAACGAAGGTTTCAAAGCAGGATTGGCAGTGATAGCTAAAGTCTATCATGGATGATTGGTTTCTTTGTTTGTAACATCTTATGTAGATTGTCCAATGTCGAAGGGGATATTTCTTGGGTGTTTGTCTGATATTGGTTTAGGCCTTTGGGGCTTGTACTTAATGGATGTTGAATTCGATTAGGATGGCTTATGTGAGATTTATAATCCGGATGCTATGAGTGTTATTGATTGGTTGCTTCGGTTTACCATGATTGAATGATCATTCTGATTACCATTGATGAATTGTTTTTCCTGTGGTTGTATGGATTGTAAAGGCTATCACTGTCCGATGTGGGGAAGATAGGAGTTATGTTATTCTCTGATGTTGTAACACCCCGTAATTTTATAACATTAAAATTCACAAATTAAAGTATACTTAATTTTTAGAAAAAAATTAAGTGAAATGGGTTGCGCAGAGAAATATATATATATTGATATATATAAATTAAAAATTAAATAAATAAATATGCGAAAAAGTTAAAAACAGCGAATTGGGAGGGGGAATAACCGAAACGGCCCATTTTTGAGGTCGACCCGAGCTTCGCTGGGTCGACTAGGGGTTAATCCAGGGTGTTTGGCTGTCAACCCGTGGGCCGATTCGCTCAAATGCTGATTTTGCATTTGATTGGTTCTCGTGGTTCAGGGTTAATCTAATGGTCCTAAATAACTTCCTACACCTATAAATACATCCTAATGCTAACCCTAAACCTAATTAAAATAGAATAGTTACCGTCGCCATGGAAATCAATGGAGCCGCCGCCAACTAAGAAAGAAGAAAAGCAATTTCAATTATAATTCTCTCAACCCTAAAGCAAAGAAAAACTCTCTCTTTTCTTCTCTAAATTGTGAGTATGATGATCTTAACAAGGTTATTATCATTTTAATTAGGTTGAGTTATGAATGGATTATGAGTAGATGATGTGAATTATCATATATGTTGTTGTAAACCCCTTTTGCTATCATGTATATTGTAAATCCAATGTTATGTGATAATAATATCTTATATGTTGTAAATCATGTTATGATGATGTTATGTATGTTGAAAGTTTCTATGCTAAGTTGTGATGAATCATACATGTTAAAAAAGCCATGATGTTACCATCTATGCTAGTTAGTTCATATTAATTAAATCATCATGTTTGGGTTATGTTGATCTATATGACAAGTCACATATGCAAGTTAGATTGATTAGAAAAGTTATGAACATATGCCAAGACATCTATTATGACATCTAGAATTATGCTATGACATATGTGATATCCTATGCTAGTTCACACCATCATTATGTTGCCTAAAAACCCCATATGCAAGTTTATGTATAGATTTGGGCTATGATCATATCATGTAAATTGAGACATTTAACAAGTTGACACCTTTTGATCCTTAACATGTGTAGTTTATGCAAGTTTCACCCCTATTATGATTAGATTTATTTTAATTGTCTATAGGTTGTGATAATTTATCTTTGTGGTAGGTGTTAGACTATACAAGTCTAGCCTATATTATGCGTTGAATAAGCGAACGTATAAACGTGGGGTAGGGGTAATATTAAGGATTTAATATTAAAAAGTTGAGGTGCAATTGATATGATTTTGCATGCCATAAGTGGATGGCCATAATTGAGTCAATTATGGACATCATTAAAAGTTGACTTAATTAATAATTTGAATAGGGAATTATTAAAACTGGGGTAAAAGATTTTAAGTGTTAATCAATGCTTAGGACACGAGGTTGGACTCGTTTGTGACGTAAACCTGCCCAGACCCGCCCGGCAAATCCAGTGGTCACAAATGTCAGCCCAATGTGAGAGGTCCTAGGCCTAAACTAAAGCATAACGGTTGTAAAGACACGAGGTTAGACTCTTTTATGGTACAAGACTGCCCGGACCCGCCCGACAAATCCAGCTGCCATAAATGCCAGTCTAATGTGAGAGGTCTTTATGAGGTTATGGCCTAAATGAATTAAGAAATACTTAACCAAATAAACATGTAAGGTGGGACATGGGGGTTAAGTAGGTGCCTTGGGTGGCATGAGGAATCTAGGAGGTGCCCTTAGTGGCATGTGAAATACGATTAGTAAGACTTAACCAAACACACATGTAAATGAACATGACTAAGACGGTTGAGTGGGATATACTAGTGACAAGCTTAGGTGGGTAGCTTGTGGGGGCCCATTTCGACCAGTATCCCAAACGTATCTTTGTGGGCTCGACCCAAGTCGAGGACGGGACACGCATGCTGGGTTCGACTGTAAGAGGCCAAAACGGGGAGCGGTGGCAACGCAAGTCCAACGGGTTTCGTATGCGTTTGTGGACACGGGCTGGTAGGTAAGACGTTGCATCGTGTAGGTATAAGCCGTGCATTCTCAAGTTGTATCGGGTTGCCACTTTAGGGGAGTGATACACCCTACTGTGGGGCTAGCACGGGTATCTACGAGTAGGGAGCCGATCGAAAGTGGGTAGTGGGGTACACCTAGTGGAGATAGGGGCAGACGGCACCTATGTAGTCAGCTAGGGGTACGTAAGGCTATTTATAAAGTTTCAGTGTGAAGCAAGTGGGATCAAACAATAGGGTGATTGGTGTGGTGCAGTGTAGTAATGTGCAGTGCAGTGTAATAATCATTCGTTAGTAAATAGGTGTGCCTTTACCGTTATCTTTAACGTTATCTTAAACGCTATCTTTATCTTCCTAAGAGTTCATAGACATTTACTTGTCTTCCATCTTATGCCTTAGTCTAGTTATTTTGATAATAGTATTGTTAGAATTATCATACTCGCCAGACTTTATGTCTGACGCCCTCTATTTCTATCCTTTTTCCCCCTCCAGGTCCTCAGGTTAGGCCCAGCTCTAGTGGAGTTTGATTGAATTGCTTCATCTCTCTTTGGAAAGCTTGGACCGTTGAAGTAAAGTCCAGCTTGTTATCTTCTTTAATGGCTATTTGTGTAATGGGATTATGTATTTTGTTTTATGAAGATGGATATTGTACTTGGTTATGATCTATGATTTTATGATGTAACAAACATGTTTAATTTCCGCTGCAATAAATGAAGTTTTAGATTTCCAAGTACTATTTATTATCTGTCTTGTTGTAATTTTTCTGTTCTATATTCACTTATAACCTCCATGGAAGTTAATGCATTCCCTTCGTGAGTGACATTAATGGACGTGGGGTGTTACACGTGGTATCAGAGCTTAAGGTTACCAGGACAGATAAAAATACTTTAGAAAAATAGTTATTTTTGGAAGAAGTGCTTTCAAAAACATGTTTTAATGAGAAATTTAAAGAGAAAAGTTTTTAAGAAAAAAAACATAATCCCCAATAGCCCATATCTTTATCTTTCGAATTCTCCATTCTGAATCTTTCCTTTTTCGTTTCAGCATGGCTGAAGATCTTAATCTACCCGACGGTGTAACGATACCCGGATGGTATAGGAGGTTATTAGAGGCTAGGGCCGCTGCAGGTCTAGCCAATGTTCCTCCACCACCAGTTGCACCCGTTCCTCCTCCTCCTCCTCGCGTAGATACTTTTGCAAAGACGTGCAAGGAATTCAAGGCTATGGGTGGAAAACCATTTCAAGGGTCAGAAACGTTTGTGGAAGCTAGAGATTGGCTTAAGGAGGTGGAAGAATTGCTAGAAATCTTTGAAGTAGAAGAAGGGAGGAGAGTTCGTTTAGCAGCTTGGTTGATGAAGGGAGAGGCCTCGTTTTGGTGGGAGGTCACTAATGGGGAGCGTCCTGTTGACTCTTGGGCGGATTTCAGACGTAGGTTCGAGGCGAAGTTTCTCTCAAGGGCGGAAGAAAATCTATATATGGAAAGGTTCTTGACATTGAAGCAAGGAAGCTCATCAGTGAAAGAATAGGTCAATAAATTTAATCAGTTAGCAAGGTTTGGCTTGGACTTAGTGAACACGCCGGAGAAGAAGGCGCTGAGGTTCGTGAATAGCTTAAATGAACCATTGCAAGGGTTGGCTATGACCCACATCCCTATGGGGGCCACCTTTGAGAAGTTAGTAGAAATGGTGCTTATGCATGAGGAGAAAAGCGCTAAAGCTGATAAGGCACCCGAGAAGAAGGGGGATCAGAAGAAACCACAATAGCAAAACAAGAAGGGTGGAAAAGACAATAATGGCAAGGGAAAGAAGAAGTGCTTTAACTGTGGAACCCCAGGCCATCTCAGCAAGGATTGCCGAAAGAAAAAGAAGACAGTCTGTTTTCATTGTGGCGATGCGGGAAATTTAGTGAAGGACTGCCCAAAGAAGGGGCAAAGGGCAGGAGCTACCTCGGGAGGACAGGTGTAGGCTCTTATGGCACCAGGGCAGGCTAGGGGACAAGTTCAGGCTCTCGTGGTCCCACCGCTGCAAGAATGAGGTAGAACCATTTCTGTTGAAAGCTTAGTTTTTCTGTTTGATCATCATGTCCGTACCTTATTCGATTCGGGCGCATCACATTCGTTTATCTCTACATCATTAGTTGAATCACTGCACTTAAACACCAGTTTAGTAGAGGATCCCTTAGTTGTTTCGAATCCAATAGGGGGCTCAGCTTATTTGTCCATGATGTGTTTGGATTTGAAAATTTCCATACTTAGCATTGAATTTAGATATGATGCTTATGTGTTGGGCTTCACGGGCTATGGGCTAATTTTAGGAATGGATTGGTTATCCAGAAATGGGCCGTTCTTGATTGTGAAAGGAGAGTAGTTAGGCTCGTGACTCGCCTTGGCAACACTCTCGAAATCTTTTGTAATCCCATAAATTCGGTTATGCTAAGTTATCTAGAATCGCTTGACGCGTCTGAGGAAAATCTACGATCTGTTAGAGTGGTCCGAGAATATTCGGATGTGTTTGAGGAGGTGAAGGGCTTGCCTCCGAAGCGGGAGATAGATTTTCGAATATATCTTGTGGATAATGCGAAACCAGTATCTTTGCCAGTACGCCACATGGCTCCACGTGAAAGGAGGGAACTCGGTAAGCAAGTGAAGGAGTTGCCTGAGAAGTGGTTCATAAGATGAAGTATATCGGAGTGCGGTGCTCCAGTAGTATATGCTACGAAGGCGGATGCCCTTAGACTTTGTGTGGACTATAGAGAACTTAATAAGCTTACTAAGAAGAACAGACACCCACTGCCGAGGATTGACAATCTCTTCGATCAGTTAGTTGGCGCCTCAGTGTTTTCGCAGTTGGACTTAGCCACTGGGTTCCATCAGTTGAGAGTGGCTGAGGATAGCATTGACAAGACTGACTTTAGGACTCCGGACGGTTTCTATGAATGGCTAGTGATGCCCTTCGTTTTGACAAACGCCCACGCATACTTTGTTGATATGATGAGTAGGATGTTTAGGGAGTACCTTAACAAATTTGTGGTAGTCTTTGTAGAAGACATCTTGATCTTTTCTAAGGATGAAGACGAGCATGCCCTACATCTTAGGGAAGTGTTGGAGACCCTACGAGCGCATAGCCTTAAGGATAAATTTTCTAAGTGTCACTTTTGGAGGAAGGAAGTACGGTTCTTAGGACACTGGTTTCCAAAGAAGGGAAAGCTGTAGATCCCGCGAAGGTGGTGGCCATCCAAGATTGGAAGGTTCCTAAAAATGCTACCGAAGTGAGAAGTTTCTTGGGGTTGGCTGGCTACTATAGGAAGTTTATCAAAGACTTCGCAAAGATATCAGCTCCATTGACACGCCTGACGAAGAAGAACCTAGTTTTCACATGGGACGTAGATTGTGATGATGCGTTCCAACGTTTGAAGAAGACTTTGACTTCAGCCCCAGTCTTAGTATTGCCAGACGAGAGTAAGCCGTTTACCGTTTATACTGACGCTTGTGGGACCGGACTAGGCGCGGTCTTAATGCAAGAGGGCAGGGTAATAGACTATGGTGGAAGGCAGTCGAGAGCGCATGAGAAGAATTACCCCCACACATGACCTAGAGTTGGCCGCTATTGTTTTCGCACTTAAATCTTGGCGTCATTATCTTCTTGGCGAGAAATTCGAATTATTCACTGACCATAAGTCTTTAAAATACCTATTCTCTCAAAAGGATTTGAACTTAAGGCAGCAAAGGTGGATGGAGTTCTTAGCGTCCTACGACTTTGAGATAGCATATACCCCTGGCAAGGGTAACGTGGTGGCCGATGCCTTAAGTAGAAAAAGATTATCCTTAAGTCCCTTGTTTGCTGAGCGGCAAAGTTTAGAATTCATTTCAATGTTTGACTTTAGACCTTCCGTTGACTTCGTACCCGGTTTGCTAGCATCCTTGGAGGTCAGACCTACGCTTTTGGGACGGATTGGTGAGGCACAGCGAGACGACCCATAGTTAGTTGAGTTAGTAGAAAAGCTCAAAGGATGGGAGTCATCAAGCTATCTCCGTAGGTATACCCTAGATGATAAGGGTTGGTTACGTAGGGACGGTAGACTTTGTGTACCAAAAGACGATGACCTAAGGAAGACTATTCTTGACGAAACACATCATTCGAAGATGACCATTCATCCCGGCGGGGACAAGATGTACAAAGACATGAAGAGAGTTTACTTTTGGGCCGGCATGAAGAAAGACATGGCCGAGTATGTCGTTAGATGCTTGGTGTGCCAACAAGTAAAAGCGGAGCAAAAGAAACCCGGTGGGTTGCTTCACCCATTGGAGGTTCCACTATGGAAATGGGAAAGCATCTCGATGGATTTTGTGGATGGATTACCGCGATCGAGGAAGGGTAATACGGGAATTTGGGTTATAGTAGATAGAATTACTAATTGCGCCCATTTTATTCCCGTGAAGAGTAAGAGGACTGCTCCATGGTTAGCTTCTGTATACGTTCGAGAGATAGTTCGGTTGCACGGTGTTCCTTCTAGCATAGTGAGCGACCGCGATCCTATTTTCACTAGCGAATTTTGGAGAAGCTTACAAGAGGCGGTAGGGACTCAGTTATGTTTGAGCACCGCATATCATCCTCAGACGGACGTCCAGACCAAGAGGGTGAATCGCATTCTAGAGGATCTGTTGAGACTATGTATCCTAGACTTTGGGGGTACGTGGGAAGAGCATCTTCCATTGGTGGAGTTCGCATATAATAACAGCTTTCAGTCCAGCATTGGTATGGCACCATTCGAAGCTCTTTATGGACGACCTTGTCGTTCACTACATGTTGGTGGGAATCTACGGATAAGATCTTACTTGGGCCCGATATGATTAGGGAGACTTCAGAGAAGATCGACTTGATTCGAAGGAGGATGAAAGCAGTGCAAGATAGGCAGAAATCTTATGCGGATAAGAGGAGGATAGATCTCGAGTTTGAAGTTGGGGACATGGTCTTTGTCAAAGTGTCTCCATTACGAAACGTTGTTCGCTTTGGGTCCGTTGGGAAATTAGCACCAAGGTTTGTAGGGTCGTTTCCTATTAAGGAGAAAATTGGACAGATGACGTATAGAGTGGAGTTGCCCGAGAGACTTAGTGGTGTACATGACGTATTCCATGTGTCACATTTGAGGAAGTGCTTGCACGAGACCGCGGAAGTGGTAGAGTCGAGCTTGCTTAGAGAGGTGGAGATAGAGCGTGATGCGACAATTCGACGAGCTCCTATGCGCATTCTTGGGTCGGAGATCAAGAGGTTGAGGAATCGAGAGGTCAGACTAGTCAAAGTGCAATGGGGAGATGATGAGAGCAACGCTACTTGGGAGACGGAAGAGAAGATGCGTTCACGATACCCTTTTCTTTTTGAGGGTATGTCCTTTAATTTCTCCTTTATCGCTTAGCTTGTACTTATCTTTTCTTTAGTATATCCTCTCGCTAGTATCTTTGACCTTTAGTTAGGATAATGCTATGGTTGAAACATGTGTTTGAGACATGTTATGTATGGTGGATTCAAAGTGGATGCAAGTGTTTGCTAGTGGTTGCTCGTGGATGCATATACACACACTATTAGGCACCAGATCGGCTCAGTCACTTCATATTGCATATTGCATATATATGGATGTATTTAGTAAAATAGATGTATAATGGTTGTATTATCATATAGTTGCTGCATTCGGGTGGATGGTTGTGCACGCATATAGAATTAATATGTATCATTAGGAATCTTTTGCATACATATTGGACGCATGGCACTTTCATGAATTGCACTAAGGAGGTCGACTAAATCAGTAGACAGCCTAATTTTGCATTAGATATGGACATATACACACACTGTGCATATAAACATTACATCATTAGAAGTCTTTTAAGGACAATGGATGTTGGTGTTTGATGGTTGAGTAGATGGACGATTAGATGACAGGATATACATTCTTCTTGACTTGGAGATTTTGGGGACGAAATCCTTTAAGGAGGGGAGAATGTAACACCCCGTAATTTTATAACATTAAAATTCACAAATTAAAGTATACTTAATTTTTAGAAAAGAATTAAATGAAATGGGTTACGCAGAGAAATATATATATATATATATTGTTATATATATATATAAAAATTAAAAATTAAATAAATAAATATGCAAAAAAGTTCAAAACAGCGAATTGGGAGGGGGAATAACCGAACCGGCCCATTTTTGAGGTCGACCCGAGCCTCGCTGGGTCGACTAGGGGTTAATCCAGGGTGTTTGGCTGTCAACCCGTGGGCCGATTCGCTCAAATGCTGATTTTGCATTTGATTGGTTCTCATGGTTCAGGGTTAGTCTAATGGTCCTAAATAACTTCCTACACCTATAAATACATCCTAATGCTAACCCTAAACCTAATTAAAATAGAATAGTTACCGTCATACCGTCGCCATGGAAATCAATGGAGCCGCCGCCAACTAAGAAAGAAGAAAAGCAATTTCAATTCTAAATCTCTCAACCCTAAAGCAAAGCAAAACTCTCTCTTTTCTTCTCTAAATTGTGAGTTTGATGATCTTAACAAGGTTATTATCATTTTAATTAGGTTGAGTTATGAATGGATTATGAGTAGATGATGTGAATTATCATATATGTTGTTGTAAACCCCTTTTGCTATCATGTATATTGTAAATCCAATGTTATGTGATAATGATATCTTATATGTTGTAAATCATGCTATGATGATGTTATGTATGTTGAAAGTTTCTATGCTAAGTTGTGATGAATCATACATGTTAAAAAAGCCATGATGTTACCATCTATGCTAGTTAGTTCATATTAATTAAATCATCATGTTTGGGTTATGTTGATCTATATGACAAGTCACATATGCAAGTTAGATTGATTAGAAAAGTTATGAACATATGCCAAGACATCTATTATGACATCTAGAATTATGCTATGACATATGTGATATACTATGCTAGTTCACACCATCATTATGTTGCCTAAAAACCCCATATGCAAGTTTATGTATAGATTTGGGCTATGATCATATCATGTAAATTGAGATATTTAACAAGTTGACACCTTTTGATCCCTAACATGTGTAGTTTATGAAAGTTTCACCCCTATTATGATTAGATTTATTTTAATTGTCTATATGTTGTGATAATTTATCTTTGTGCTAGGTGTTAGACTATACAAGTCTATGCGTTGAATAAGCGAACGTATAAACGTAGGGTAGGGGTAATATTAAGGATTTAATATTAAAAAGTTGGGGTGCAATTGATATGATTTTGCATGCCATAAGTGGATGGCCATAATTGAGTCAATTATGGACATCATCAAAAGTTGACTTAATTAATAATTTGAATAGGGAATTATTAAAACTGGGGTAAAAGATTTTAAGTGTTAATCAATGCTTAGGACACGTGGTTGGACTCGTTTGTAACGTAAACCGGCCCGGACCCGCCCGGCAAATCCAGTGGTCACAAATGTCAGCCCAATGTGAGAGGTCCTAGGCCTAAACTAAAGCATAACGGTTGTAAAGACACGAGGTTAGACTCTTTTATGGTATAAGATTGCCCGGACCCGCCCGGCAAATCCAACTGCCATAAATGCCAGTCTAATGTGAGAGGTCTTTATGAGGTTATGGCCTGAATGAATTAAGAAATACTTAACCAGATAAACATGTAAGGTGGGACATGGGGGTTAAGTAGGTGCCTTGGGTGGCATGAGGAATCTAGGGGGTGCCCTTAGTGGCATGTGAAATACGATTAGTAAGACTTAACCAAACACACATGTAAATGAACATGACTAAGAGGGTTAAGTGGGATATACTAGTGACAAGCTTAGGTGGGTAGCTTGTGGGGGGCCATTTCGATCAGTATCCTAAATGTATCTTTGTGGGATCGACCCAAGTCGAGGACGGGACACGCATGCTGGGTTCGACTGTAAGAGGCCAAAACGGGGAGCGGTGGCAACGCAAGTCCAACGGGTTTCGTATGCATGTGTGGACCCGGGCTGGTAGGTAAGACGTTGTTGCATCGTGTAGGTATAAGCCGTGCATTCTCAAGTTGTATAGGGTTGCCACTTTAGGGGAATGATACACCCCACTGTGGGGCCAGCACGGGTATCTACGAGTAGGGAGCCGATCGAAAGTGGGTAGTGGGGTACACCTAGTGGAGATAGGGGCAGACGGCACCTATGTAGTCAGCTAGGGGTACGTAAGGCTATTTATAAAGTTTCCGTGTGAAGCAAGTGGGATCAAACAATAGGGTGACTGGTGTGGTGCAGTGTAGTAATGTGCGGTGCAGTGTAATAATCATTCGTTAGTAATTAGGTGTGCCTTTACCGTTATCTTTAACGTTATCTTAAACGCTATCTTTATCTTCCTAAGAGTTCATAGACATTTACTTGTCTTCCAGCTTATGCCTTAGTCTAGTTATTTTGATAATAGTATTGTTAGTATTATCATACTCGCCAGACTTTATGTCTGACCCCCTCTATTTCTATCCTTTTCCCCCTCCAGGTCCTCAGGTTGGGCCCAGCTCTAGTGGAGTTTGATTGAATTGCTTCATCTCTCTTTGGAAAGCTTGGACCGTTGAAGTAAAGTCCAGCTTGTTATCTTTTTAATGGCTATTTATGTAATGGGATTATGTATTTTGTTTTTATGAAGATGGATATTGTACTTGGTTATGATCTATGGTTTTATGATGTAACAAACATGCTTAATTTCCGCTGCAATAAAATGAAGTTTTAGATTTCCAAGTATTATTTATTATCTGTCTTGTTGTAATTTTTCTGTTCTATATTCACTTATAACCTCCATGGAAGTTAATGTATTCCCTTCGTGAGTGACATTAATGGACGTGGGGTGTTACAGATGTTGTGGGTAAATTAGTTAGTTTATTTACCCATTCTCATATATTTTATTGATGAATTTAGTCAGTTATTTTATCGCTCACTAAGACTGTTGTCTGACTCAAGGTTTTATGTTTCCCTCTTATTACCTTGGATTGTTCATCCAATTTTGGTTGGGCAGACTAGGTGGCAGGTGATAGCTTAGTAAGGACGATGTAGCAGTTCGGAGACGAGTAGGAGGTCGTCATACTATCTCTCTTACTATATAGTATCTCGGTTTTCCACTGTTTGATATTCTACTCTAAGTGATGTAGTGAGGAAAATTTGTACGGACATATGTTGCAATCCTGGTGTAAGGATATACTTTCATATTGTTTTGAAAATTTGAGATTTCTGCTCAAATATGCATCACTAATATTACCTGTTGTATATGTTTTATTATATTTTATCCTTGCGCTGTGAGATTTACGATTGGTTCTGCTTTTGTTATCATACCTTGATGATCGTTCATAGCTGCCTGACACACCTTTCAGCACACCTTTCCTCTTGTTTTGTACAAGGGTTATGGGCAGTCATCACATTTGGTATCAGAGCTCTGGTTAACGATTTTTAGCCAAAGTTATAAGACGTAATTACGTAAGAGAGACGTATTTGTAGATTTCAATTGGATGTATACTATATAGTAGTGTATAGTATAATATGGTTCGAATTTCATTCTTATTATTATCTCATATGCGGACTAATCATTCTATTTTTAGTTTTAGAATGAGTCGTCAAACTATGGGAAACACTACTAGGGATGAGTCTGCGACTGGAAGGGCAGGTGTTAGCAATCAGCTAGAGGCTTTAGCTGTTATGCCAGAATGTTTGCTTATGTTCGAGGCCATGATGGAAGCGGTCTTGCTAAGGATGCCTATTCCAGAAGCAACAATAGAGCGTGGTGTTCATGTGCATGTACATAGGGGTGATTTTGATAAGAGACAGAGGGATTATCCTCTTACAGATGAAGAAGATAAGTTCAGAAGAGTTATATCTTTAGAGCAACTTCGACATTAGGCCAAGAAGTGAGGAGAGAGGATCAATGCTTCTTGGGATAAGGCTTGTAGAAATAGGCATGAGCCGCACAAAGAAACCTTTACTAGCACCAATAGAACAAGGAAGCTTAATAAGGAAAAGAAGAAACCCAAGAAGAATAACATTTGCTTTTACTGTCAGCTAAAGGGCCATTATGCCAAGGATTGTACGAAGCCAAGAACCGAAATGAATTGCTTTAAATGAGGTAAGCCTGAGCATAAGAAGAAAGACTGCCCATATTTTCTGAAGGATAAGCAACCGGGGGAAGCGTGTGTTCTGGAAACTATTCTAATTTCCTATTGCCTTCCTGATGAGAATTAGAAGAAGCTACTGTTAGTTTGGATGTGTTTTCTGCCGGTGGAGTTTGTTTGAGTTCTATTCGGTATTAGAGAATCGTCTTCTTTTAACTACAATAAGATGTATGCTGAATAGGTTTTGAAATGGAATTGGAAATAGGCTTTTGATTGTAACTAATCTAGTACTGGGTTTGTCTACTCTTTGTAGGACTTGATGTGGTTTAGTTTATATAGTCATGGTTGCTCTTTATGGTGGCTTTCCAATATTAGGCATTGTTGAAAAGGAACTTCCATCTCTTCCTCTCATCCCGATTACCAAGGCTACCGCCACCTCTTCTCTGAGAGTTTCAGTTAGTTTTTCCAAAGAAGTGTAGTCATTTTTGGCATCTTCATGCTTTCCTCTTTTAATCACTTTCTTGCTTTCTCTTTGATAGACCAGTTTATTATTTTGCAATACCTCGAAGTATGTTTTCTCTCTTTAACGTTTTACCTGCAATCTCTTTTATTTTATTATATTCTGTTTTACTAATCCTTAACTCCTGAAAAGTTAGTATGCCTTCTGACATGCCTCCTTCATATTTGAATATATAACCTAAAATCTTGGAAAAGATATTGAGGCACTAAAGAGTCAAAATGCCTCTCTTTGGCTACTATAACAACCCAAAATTTCAATAAAGCAATTTAACCAAAAGATTAATAAAATAAATATTAATCAAAAAAAAATTGAGTTATAGGCGATGGGGGTTGAACCACTGGGCCCATTTTGAAGTTCTGGCCAAGATAGACATTTGGTTTGCTAAAATCGAACTTAGAACGAAGAAGATATGAAAGAAAGAAGTTTGAAAATTAAAATTGAAATTGGAGTAAACATCGAATTATTCAGAACTAAGCGCAAATCATGATCAGTTGTTGCGCAACCTCTAGCTACACTGCAAGAAAAGGGGGCCTTTACCTGCCAACTGTAAGCGTAAGTAAAACTAACATAATGGTGGGTAATATGTTTTATCTACAAACATTAGTAGGTAAAGCTTAGTAGAGAAAGAGTCTTTACCTACACATATTAATATTGGTTGGTAAAAGAATTAGTGGACCCCACCATGTTATGAATCAAATGATGTATCTGATGATGTGTCATCCTACGTGGTTGCTGCATGGTTGTCATAATGGCATACACATGGCATACATTAATGCAGACATTTGGCATCAAGTAATTGGTTCATGTGTCAAACAACAATTTATCCACGTATCATCAATTGATTAGTATATATAACATCATTTTTAGGACATATGACATTATTTGATTAGTCGACGTGGCATTGTTTGATTAGTCCACATGGCATTATCTGATTTGTCACATAGCGTAACATTATTGCACCACATGACGTTGTTACTAATAATGTTTATTTAGCCCTGTTGCAATTACACAGAATAAATGAATTAGAAAATTGCTGATTAAAATAAATCACACATAATTTCGATTGAACAACTACTATATTCATATATAAATAGTACATTTACATAGCTTCAACCATGCAACACACTAGCTTCGCCAAAAAAACTATGCAACACACTATGAAGTTAAACATTCATTCACAACACTCTACATTCTTACATTTGCAGTGATCACAATTATGTGTTTACATTCATCATTTGTAATATTTCACATATGCTCAATCGCTGGACTTTTGATTCGTAATCTTTCTCCAGCTAGCATCCAATCATTTGCTAAACAAGGAGTCAATTAATCTATTGAAACTGTGATTTTGGCATCAACCACCTCGATTTTGGCAAACATCCACCACCTCAATTTTGGTAAACATCTCCCTTCATCGTTAGGACCATCAACCACCTCGATTTTGGCAAACATCTCCCTTGATCATTAGGACCATCAACCACCTCGATTTTGGCAGACATAGCTTTTGTCTGTTCTTCAGTATATGCCATACCAACTAGATCATGGTACAACCAGATATTATTTGTAACGAACTGAGATTTTCGACCCAAAAAATAAACATAAAACCCATGTTAATTATTCAGGTATCGAACATTCCAGATCATTAATAGAAAGAAGTCAGAGGATGAGAATAGATAAGCTAGAAAATTAGAATAGAAGAAGAAGAAGAACACAATCAGAGTAAACACGAATCTCACAGCCACGAATAAGATATAAAAGATAACATAACTTTGCAATAAAACTGTATGTATATACAATGTTTATTAGAGTACAACACTTACACACAACGGAAATAACAATAGCTATAAAATCCTAAAGCCTCATGCTTCAAGCTCCTCCAAGTGTATCTGTAAAGACTTGAACTGCTTGACTGCCCATACAAATTTGGGAACCCAAGAATTTAGGGAAAACAACAAAAATAAACTCTGGGTCGGTCAATGGACTGGTGTGAGTAAATTCAAATCATCGGTTTAACTTTTCAAAATCCTTTTCAAAGAAAAGATAATCGTAAGACCAATCCACACATAAACACGGACGGTTTTTAGCTTACGATAACCCAAACAGTTTTGGAAGTCAATATTATAATAATGTCTAATCACAAATAATTATCAATTTAGCAGAACGCTTGCATCTCACGTTCTACATATATAGTATACAAACAAAACCGTGGGCGCTTATTGGAGATTGGATTCCAACTATGACAAGGTATGGGACCACCTGCCGATAGTGTATCTCTAGAGACGAATACACTGGGTTCAACAAGAATTTCTTGCAACCCGGCCCTCACATGACCAACCACTCATTTTGCTTGAGTGTATCGAATGTATATCACCAACGGTTGGGAGCTACCCACCGTCTTCCCGAAAAGGGACATCATCGATCATAGATAAAAGAATGAAATGGATTTTCTCTAGATAGGTGATATACACCCTAATGGGAGCGACCTACTTAGCCATGCTGCCTGGCCGATTTCTGTCATTTCCCGATTGATGAGGCTTGAGGTCATAACGTATCTTTTGACAGATCATACATTCATTTACTTTGAATGCCACATCGTCATACCCGTCAAATCACAAATTGATTTCCCCAAAAATACCACGGGTATAAGGCTAAGAGAAACGAATTCCTCCGCCACCAAACGTAAGTACGTTTGAGGAGATCAACTTATGCGATCCTTTAGATATACTCTGTCAGACATTCGTCCATTCACGTTTGTCCTGGGACTGGACAAACCGAAGGCACTATTCTCTTAAACATGATAGTCCTTGCATAATTCCGTCTTCAATATTTGATCGCAACGCTATCGTCCATACAGAGTGGTTTTCAGATAATGAATCTGATCCCGGTCTCTCCATATCGACGACGATAAAATGATCAAAACTTCGATAGTCGGTGATTTAACTATTAAAGAAAAATAGGTGTGCAACCAACGATATTATTTCCAGATGGAAATTCTATCGATCAATCAACATTCAACATTTATCTCCTTCAATTAAATTAATCATGTATTTATTAATTTCCCATTCCTATATACTCACTATTTCTTATTTTCTAAATTCAAGAAATATACGTCATCAATTACTGGAAAACATTTCCATCTCTATTTCAAATATCACTGTCATTCCAGTATTCTTTCTCATCAACATTTCATTTTCTATGATTAGAAAATATCTCTGATTTTATTTGGAAAATGTTTCCAAAATTTATTCAATTGATTTAAAACAGATGTTAAATAAAACATCACTAAGCCAATTTAAACCATTATACTCATTAACTAAATTCACTAAATCAATCTTCACTATCGAACCTTACCCATCCCTTTGTTAAAATAAAGTCAATCAAGTTGGGGTATAATTACCTCTCAGACCTTAACTGAACAACATTTCTAACCTCGAACTAGACAAAGTCCACCTTTTAAATTCTTTAACAACTTCCTTACGTAACTTGGATTCTATTTTCGAATCCTCTTCTTTACTTTAAAACATGGATTTAACTATAGCATTATAATTCTTTTCTTCTTGCATATCCAATTTCAAAATGTAACTTTTATTCCCTAATTTAACTAAATAACTAAACCACTAATCTATTAATAAATAAGTAAATCTTGATTAAACCGGAGAGCAAATATTTCTTTCCCGAATTCGATATAATCAAATTCAACGTATAATTCTCTTTTTCGAATAATCTCTATTCGATAGCTTCTTTTCGAATAAACTATATTCGATAACCCTTTCTTCGAATAACTATATTCGATCATCTCTCTTCGAATGATTTACATTCGATTAATCTCCTTTCGAATAAACTATATTCGATTAACTCCTTTAACTCTATTCGAATAATCTATTTCGAATAACTCCTTTGGATTATTAACCCATTTGGATTAACTCGGTTTGGTTAACTCATTTGACTAACTCAACTCGATTAACTCAACCTAATTAACTTATTTGATTAACTCAACTTATTAAATTCCTATCGAATAACTAATATTAGATTAACTTATATTCGAATAACTACGTCTATCTAAACTTTATTTCGAATGGCAAATCTTCGATTTAACTCCATTCTCTTGACTCTAGATCGCAGCGTTCATAATGGTTGCGCCTGATTCCCTCAGGAAACATTCGACCGCCGTAGGCTATCTGCAGCCCTGCGAATTACGCTAGCAGTTGTACGAAATGGCAACTCATCCTGAATAACTATGTTTGACTAACTCTATTTCAATTAACTATATTCGATCAACTCTAATTGAATAACTAATCTCATAAATTTCTAATTCGATTAACTCTATCTAATTAATCCTAACTGATTAACTCCTTTGATTCACTCTACGTTTATTCAGTTTAAATATCGATGTTGAAATCGATTCTTACTTCTCTATATAAGTCCTGACTTATATATTCTATTTATCCATGATAAATATTTCGTTTGATTTATAAATATTATTTATAAATTTCTCTTTCTCAATCTATCGGTCAGAATAGTTTCTATTTAAATTTTTTGCTTTAAATACATAGTATGTTATACCCGCGTGCGAAGCATGGGTTTAAATCTTTCAAATGTAAAATTTTCCCTTTATACAATTCTAGTCACTTTTCAAGTATTTCCTTCTATAATCTATTTATTTACAGAATAAATCCCTTTTTGATAATTCTAATTATTCATAAAATATTTTTCTTTTTATATAAAATCCATTGATTTTATAAGTAATTCCTTTTATAATCTAACTATTTTCTTTTTTTTTCTATTTACTTTACACGCATTTCCCCTTTCTATTCTATTTATTTTTCAAATAAATATCCCTTTTCAATTTTATTTTTAATTAGTTACAAATATTCCTTTTGTTCTATCTATTTGATTTACAAATAAGTATTCCTTTTTAAATCAATTTATTTTCTAAATAAATATCCTCTTTTTATAAAATCTTTTGATTTTATAAATATTTCTTTATCAATATAACATTGAAAATTTCCTTTTTAACATTCCAGTATTCCTTATGGTATTTAACGTACCATATAACAATGATCGGTATCATTCAATCATACAAAATCAACAACAGATTTCATATCACATCATATAACACAATATATGAAAAACAGTAAAATAAATGTTGAGGAACCCAGTTGGGTCTCTCCAACCTGTTTCCTTGCATCCACATATGTTAAACAATAATATTAACATCAATTTCATTTCACTATGAAATATTCTGCTAAACAGAATCAATATTTGATTAACGATGTATATCTATATTGTTATCTATATTTTCAACCAACTGACTAGCAGTTCAACCAAATAGCCAACACACAGCAAACAACCATCATTTTCAGTTATAAAAATACGTTATAAAAATATAACTGAGATGTGTTAGTGAGTTTTACCCACATTTCACGTTAACCGTTAAATAACGATTTGCACTAGTTGATTCTGACCAAACAATTTATTTCGCCATAAATTGTAACGAGCTCGAATCTGCTCCCAGTCAGTTCCAGTGTGGAGCCACCGTCCATACGATCCCAATGGATCTTGTTTTGTCTGATTTTGACCTCGTACGCAATAGTTATGATTTATACAAGTATGAATGCTATTTAATTAAATTAACTTAAATAAAATTTAGAATTTTGGGCTTCACCTAATACCCCGGCCCAATTCCATTTGCGAACATCAAGTCCACACCCCTTCTTCCCCAACTACAGAACGCAGGCTTCCTCCTTGCTGCCATTTCCATTCTTTTCCAACTTCTAACCTTCCATTAAACCACAAGTCATTTAATAAACATTTAATTATAAATTTAACCCCTTAATTACTTTGGTTAAGTGTTAATACCCATCCTTATTTCATTTCCCATCTTCCTGTACTCTTCGAACCAATAACCCACAGTTGACCGCCCCCTTTGACCCACATTCTCTCCTGCTCTGGCCATCAATCCCGAGCGCCACCACCATCACCTCATTCACCACGAAAATCCGCACCCCCCATCACCTTCGTACTACACTCGCACCCCTCCTTCTCATATCGATCTGAAGCCCTAAACCACGTCGACAGTACCACCTGCGACAACATCTTAAATCGTGACCCCCCATGCTTACATATATGATTCTAAACTCCTTCCCGATCACCAATACACCACTCATTTCCACCAATCCTACTACGATTTGATACAAACTAAAACCCTAGTTATCACTGTCACTTTCCAGCATATGAGAACAGCGTCGCACCCTGAACGAAACATACGGAAATGGAGAGGATTGAATTTCGAGTGCAAATATATGTGTAAGAGGATTTATAGGATTTTGAATTCTTTTTTCTACGATTTATGATAGAGGGTTTTTCACATTTTGGTGAAGAACGATGGCGGCTCAAACCCTTGACCGCTGGAAAAATAGTTTAGGGTTATAGATGTTGAGGGTTATTTATAGGGTAGGTTTTATATTTTTATTCTATTATTCTATTTTATTTTAAGAAAACGCTATTTTTCTGTGTCCTCTAAAATTCCTGTGATCACACATGACCCCCAAAAATCATGAAAATGGACATGTAGCTACTGTTTGACATTACAGTCCCAACGAAACTGGTTTCGTCGAATTCCGACTTCGTTTGCTCACACAGCGTATTTTTAACTGTTAAAATATCGACTGTTTCTCACATTAAAATCCCGTACGACCACATGCTGACTTCCAAAATCACGAATATTGAAATCTACAATAATTTAATATTGCAGATACAACAAAATTAATTTCGTTGAATTTTGAGGTCGTTTGAAAAACTGGCTATTTTTAAAGCTCTAAATAACCCATTTAAATATATAAATATATTTAAAAACATTTAAATTTAATATTAAATAATAAATATTATTGCATATATTCACAACAGAATATCATACTGCTACATTGGGATTTATAACTCGATATTTCAAATCCAATGTTACATCGATATTCGATTTATATTTAAAAATCCATTTTATTTAGAAAATAAATCGATCTAAATTATAAAGGAATTCCATAGCTACTTTTCTGAAATTTTATTTGGACATAAATAAAAATCTACACGACGAAATCTCGATTTTTCTCTTCCATCAGAAAAATATACCTCACCAGCTCCTAGCGTTTCTTGTTTCATAGAAATCCGATTTAAAATGGGCCCTGTACATTCAATTGAAGTTCAAATCGCCAAATAGCGAACTGCCGTGCCATTTCGAGCTCGATTAAAATTATATTATAACTATACGCTCAAACTGTCATTCAAATAATATATTCGTTATTCTAATTCTATTCTAAACTGAATTAAATATCACCGATGATCCAATTCACAACATTTTGTGAATTCCACTATTTCTGACTATTTCATAAATTAAATATATTATTATATTATTTATTTTAATTAAATATTCAATATTATTTAATTTTGGTCATTTAAAATAACCAACCCATTATTTAAATAATTGAATAAATTAATTATATCGCTGAAATATGCGGGTCGTTACATTCTTCCCCCCTTAAAATAATTTCGTCCTCAAAATTGCTAAGGTAGAAAACAAACCCTATTGACTAGCACAAGTTTATTTGTTTACTTATCAACTTCAATTTCAACTGAACCAATTTAATTTTAACTAAAATATTCATTTATTTCTATTAATGAAAATTTTCAAAAATGCTGAAAATTTTCTAACACCCGAAATTTTTGAAAACTTTCGCCAGCACCTCCTTTGTACCTGTCAATAGTTCAAACCCCTACTCGCCTCTCTAGGCCTTCTCCAATTCAAAAGAAAATCAAACAGCCAAGCGGCTTGCCAAATCGGCCCATAAATCACCAAATCCATAAAAATAAACGTGTACCTTTTTGTCGGGCATATCATTAAATCTTTTTTATTCTGCTGTCAATTCAACATATACCAAAGTCATCCTAATCAATCTCTGATCAATTTATCCTCAACACAGCTATTCGCTTCAACAAGCCGATTACCATTTCAAACTCAAGTTTCATTCTCAATTTCAAATTCCTAACTCACCAATCCAATACCATCTCAGATTCTATCTCAGAACTCAAAATCTGATTTTACTTCACATATTATATTCCAATTAAATTTCCAGTTAATTGGTTTCAATTCAATTCATACTTGCTTTCACAAATCCCTATAAATTGGTTTTTAATTCATATAATTTTCCTGGGAATTTTTAAACAGCTTACCTCTTTCATAAATCAAATATCCCTTTTCAGGATTCAAAACAACCTCCTTTTTCTTAGAACATTTCAAAAACAATCTCTTTGGTAGTAATCCGTTATTTACAACTCGAAAATGAACACTGATGATGTGGCCTACATCATCAGAGTTATTTCCCAGCTATCGAAGTGAGTTCAATACTATATCACTTATCAAAACCATATTTAAACACATTCATTTTGAAGTCTTTTCAAAATATCATTCACGATGCTTGTAAACAATTTAAAATCTCCCAGGATCATAAAATTTTCTTATACTTAACACAAATCCACTTACAAACACTTTTCCCAGTTTTCAAAATTTTAATTCCAATCCTAATTTAATTCAGATTTAATTAATCTGTTTTTATATATTACACTTATACGAATTCTGTTTGGTTATTTACATAACCATTTCAATAACAATCAACCAACACATCACATATACTATAATACCTCAAATATAAATATTTTCTTTTATATCCAAACATAATTTGGGTAAAATTATTTCTTTTACCCTCTTTTAAAACATACTGTGTTGGTTTATCGTATTTGAGTGTTTGGTAGCCCCTATCGATACAATGGATCAAACTGATCGACCAGAATTCACAAACAACTCAACCAATAAATCTTCACAATATAATTTTTTTTTATAAAATCTACAAATACGTTCACTTGTATATATACACTCAAACTCAATCTAGGGTACTACTAACCCCATCTCTACTAAGTTACGTCAAAGAGCCAAGGTAATCACTTAACCTTCAGCTTTGATACCACTATAACGAACTGAAATTTTCGACCCAGAAAATCAACATAAAACCTATGTTAATTATTCAGGTATCGAATATTCCAGATCATTAATAGAAAGAAGTCAGAGGGTAAGAATGGATAAGCTAGAAAATTAGAATAGAAGAAGAAGAAGAAGAAGAACACAATCAGAGTAAGAACGAATCCCACAGCGGGACGAATAAGATATAATAGATAACATAACTTTGCAATATAATCGTATGTATATACAATGTTTATCAGACTACAACACTTACACACAGCGGAAATAACAATAGCTATAAAATTCTGAAGCCTCCTGCTTCAAGCTCCTCCAAGTGTATCTGTAAAGACCTAAACTGCTTGACTGCCCGTACAAATTTGGGCACCCAAGAGTTTAGGGAAAACTACAAAAATAAACTCTGGGTCAGTCATGGGTCTGGTGTGAGTAAACTCAAATCATCGGTTTAACTTTTCAAAATCCTTTTCAAAGAAATGATAATCGTAAGACCAATCCACACATAAACACGAACGGTTTTTACCTTACGATAACCCAAATAGTTTTGGAAATCAATACCTTTCTGATATTATAATAATTTCTAAACACAAGTAATTATCAATTTAGCAGAACGCTTGCATATCACGTTCTACATATATAGTATATAAACGAAACCGTGGGCGCTTATTGGAGATTGGATTCCAACTATGACAAGGTATGGGACCACCTGCCGATAGTGTATCTCTAGAGACGAATTCACTGGGTTCAACAAGAACTTCTTGCAACCCGGCCCTCACATGATCGACCACTCATTCAGCTTGAGTGTATCGAATGTATATCACCAACGGTTGGGAGCTACCCACCGTCTTCCCGAAAAGGGACATCATCGATCATAGATAAAAGAATGAAATGGATTTTCTCTAGATAGGTGATATACACCCTAATGGGAGCGACCTACTTAGCTATGCTGCCTGCCCGATTTCTGTCATTTCCCGATTGATGAGGCTTGAGGTCATAACGTATCTTTTGACAGATCGTACATTCATTTACTTTGAATGCCACATCGTCATACCCGTCAAATCACAAATTGATTTCCCCAAAAGTACCACAGGTATAAGGCTAAGAGAAACGAATTCCTCCACCACCAAACGTAAGTACGTTTGAGGAGAACAACTTATGCGATCCTTTAGATATATTCTGTCAGACATTCGTCCATTCATGTTTGTCCTAGGACTGGACAAACCGAAGGCACTATTCTCTTAAACAGGATAGTCCTTGCATAACTCCGTCTTCAATATTTGATCGCAACGCTAACGTCCATACAGAGTGGATTTTAGATAATGAATCTGATCCCGGTCTCTCCATATCGACGACGATAAAATGATCAAAACTTCGATAATCGGTGATTTAACTATCAAAGAAAAATAGGTGTGCAACCAACGATATTATTTCCAGATGGAAATTCTATCGATCAATCAAAATTCAACATTTATCTCCTTCAATTAAATTAATCATGTATTTATTCATTTCCCATTCCTATATACTCACTATTTCTTATTTTCTAAATTCAAGAAATATGCGTCATCAATTACTGGAAAACATTTCCATCTCTATTTCAAATATCACTGTCATTCTAGTATTCTTTCTCATCAACATTTCATTTTCTATGATTAGAAAATATCTCTGATTTTATTTGGAAAATGTTTCCAAAATTTATTCAATTGATTTAAAACAGATGTTAAATAAAACATCACTAAGCCAATTTAATGAAACGAAAAGGAATCTCGCTCGATCCGAATCAGTCACTAAACCGTTCTAGACCGTTCGAAACACCTGATTGTTTTGAGAACATTACAAAATAGAACGCAGATGGAAGAACCTTTCATTGTATATTACAACAATGCATCAGATTACAAGAATATACAGAGTATAAATGAATTT
Organism: Allium sativum; assembly: GCA_030737875.1. Lineage (NCBI taxonomy): Eukaryota > Viridiplantae > Streptophyta > Magnoliopsida > Asparagales > Amaryllidaceae > Allium > Allium sativum. Next base: position 197,843,739 of record CM060910.1, read on the forward strand.
ACATTACACAGAAATATCAGAGATTTAAATTACATTTAAATACATAGCAGCGGAAAATAATACAATACACAACTAGAAGAGATATACGGATACAAGGCTTTCCGGATATCATTCCAGCTGTAAACCAGGATCCTGTGAATATAAATCTGCAAAACCAAAACTACTAGCTGCCCGTGTCAAAATAGGGGCACCCAGAGTTTAGGTTAAAACAATAAACTCCAGGTCAGTCATGTGACTGGTGTGAGAACTAAAACAGTTATAAATCTTTATTTTAAAGTTAGGTAAATCAAGGGACCACGCCGTATAACACGGAACGGGTTTCCTCCCAAGAATACCAGTGCATAAAACAAACAGCGCAATGCTAAATAAGGAAAAATGAAGCTATTATAAGACCCAGTTCCCATCACACAATGCAACGCAAGCCGGAGGATAGGGTTTTTACCTTATAGTAGCCAAAGAATGCTTGATACGTTTAAAAACAGATTATTTGATACTATTATAAGTGCATAGTGTATAAAACAACTTCAAATCATAAGTATCAATCATAGGCGGCATGAATGCCCTATACCACTATGTCGCCATATATAGGTTATACAATCAAAATCACAAAGTCATGTATTTGGAAATTGGGTTTCCGTCTGTGAACCGAGGCTAGGGATCGTCCTCTACCGATTCGAGACTGTCTAGCCCGAGTCTCAGGGACAGAACGCATCGACCCTTGGAGCGACAGGGCCGGTCCACCGATGTGGATTAGACGAAATCCTGAACACTACGTTTACCCGCCCTTTGGGGCGTAAATGAGCCAACGAATGACTCCATGGGACCCGGATCGTTCGATCAAACCGAGGCGCCTCGCAACAACAACAACCACACAGGTGAAAAGTATATAAATGTCAGGGCTGCTAGGTCACTGACACCACCCTAGCTAGAAAGAAACGCATGCCCTCCCTGAGGTCCGTCTCCCGTTTTTGGTTCACAACCGGGGTGTGAGGCTCGCGAATTCACGTTACACAAAGTTGTGCCACACAGGCTGTGCTTTGATCATCAACCACAAGACTTTGCTTTTCAACAGAAGCCTTGATTATTTGCATCTTAGCATGCCACACAGGCAAACCATTCTATGCAACCGACACACAGAATGAAATCCGATGTCAGACACACAGTTCATTTACAAGTCTGTTTTGGGTCTGAATGAAACCGGAGGCACCTAGTACCCCGCATATCCATCGATCTCCAAGTACGTCTGGACGATCACCAACTGTTTCCATCTTCTTGGGTGTACATCCCAATCAAGATCATCAGTAACCACCCAAATGACGTGAAGACCTCTGGTCTTCGACCACCGTCTTCATCTTCGACTTATCGTCGTATCAGTTATTCAGAATGGGACAAACCCGGTCTTTCCGAATAACTTCGTTTATTTTAAATAAGTGTTACACAAACACAACATACGCCTCATTCCAATTCATTAGTCACTAACCGTAAATTAATCAAGAGAATAATTCCTCAAATATTAACCCCGAAGGCCGAAACCAACATCAGATCAATATCCAGAAAACCATTCTGCTTAGCAAACCGACAGTTAGTTTCTAAATTTCACATTCATAGGGAAAGGTTCCCATTAATTTTATCCAAGATAAATTCCTTGAATTTATTCTTTAATCATCTTTTGAATTTCGATTCAACTAGTCGGGATTAACGAACCTTACCGAAGTAATCATTTGTTTGAATTTCCCAATCCCAACCTATTCATCCCATGAAGTAAAACTGGTTATACTTCATATCTAACACCACGGTGTTATCGGTAAATTCAATTACCATTTTCACGTTCAAATCTAATTAAAGATTTAACTAACGCCTGGAGCAAAACTGGTGATACTCCATTTCGATTATTTCAATCTAATTAAAGATTCATTAAAACTCCACTTAGTTTTAATCTTTGACTGGGTTAAAGAATCAGTGTCATTTAAAACACGGTTCACGGTAAACCCAAAATCACCTTCCATTAATTATCGGGTTAAAGAACAAGTGTTATTTAAAACACTGTTCACGATAAACCCAAAAATCAATACTAATTCGATTCCAATTAAATATCATTTAATTGGTACACTTCATTAAATCTAAATAAAAGATTTAATCTTTTCTCAATTGGGTTCAAGAACAATGTTAATAAAGACACCATTCACGACAAACCCAAATCAGATTTGATATTAAATACAAGGCTCTGAATAGAAAATATATCGGCTTATATTCAATATCAGATTCTACGACCAACAGATATCGTATTGGAAATAACGATATATATATCTATATCTTTCAAATTTCCATAACAACATCTGTATAATCACGAAATCCAACATCGAAATATTCAGAAGACAATTTCGATTCAAATCCATTCTAATGCAATCATTGGAAATTCTGGTTATTTTCAAAACCATTTCAAAACCAATTTATTTATTTAAAAATAAATAGAATTATAATTCTAGTTCAAAACTAGTTCATTTCGATAAAAATCTATTTTTATCTTTTCAAATATGGGATTTTTCATCCCAATTCTTTCTAAATCATTTCTTATGATTTTACACAAATTATTACAATTTTTAATAATTTTATCAAGGCCTGTACAGTCGATTTCCTTCAACGGCCATCGAACTGCACTTACAGCGACCTTTTTCAAATTTGATTTGGACATAATTCCAAATCTAACCGTTAGATTTCTAATTTCTAATATTCGTTAGAAAGCTCTTTTCGATACGAACCCAACGGTTCCGGTTTCAGGAGAATCCAACGGTCGGATCTCCCGCAATATCCGTTCAAAGTCAATGGTCGAAATTCACGAACTGTCGCGGCGCGGCGCGTTCTATTCAGGCCATTATATTATATATATAATATATATAATATATACTTCGTCGATTTCAATTCAAAACGTGCTTTATAAATCATTTTAAATTCGTTTTCAAAACGGTTTCAACTTCCTATTCAATTTCAAATCAAAATTGAATATCCCAATATAAATTCGTTTTAAATTCATTTCAAATTGATTTCAATTCAATTCCGATTTTAATTCGATTTGAATTCATTTTCTTTTCAATTCAATTCGAATCCGTTTTAAATTCAATTCAATTCGAATTCGTTTTATATTCAATTCAATTCGAATTCGTTTTATGTTCGATTCAATTCGAATTCGTTTTATATTCTATTCAATTCGAATTCATTTTATATTCGATTCAATTCGAATTCATTTCTATTCAATTTCAATTCGAATTCGTTTTATATTCGATTCAATTCGAATTCATTTTATATTCGATTCAATTCGAATTCATTTTATATTCGATTCAATTCGAATTCATTTTAGATTCGATTTAAATTCGAATTTCAATTCTTTTCAAAATAGCAGATTTTGAAATCATTTTCGATATTCATTATAAAATGCATGAAATCGATATAAATATCGTTCACGTCAAAATGGCGTCAATCTAATCAACACGGCTTCATATATTTCTTTTTCAAATATTTCTTTTTGAATATTTCTTTTTCAAATATTTCTATTCAAATATTTCTATTCAAGAATGAAGCCCAATCAATTACCATATAATGTTAATTATATGGGTTTTCTACAACACATGTATACTATAACAACGATGAATAATCAACCATCATCCAAAGTGCATTCTACAATGTATAAGCATCAAATATAAATATTTAACGCTCATAACAGTCTGTCAATCAATCGATCGACATACAACTAAACAATCGGGATTAGTGTACGTCAAATATCATCCCAATTCCCGTGTGGGGTTTCAGACAATCAAACACAGATTTTATTTATGCAGTTGGGCGATGTGTAAAATTTATCGTCCCAATCAATATCAGTCAAATGTGTGTATATAAACAAATCGTCCGATTTGTTTATTTTTATTTCCTTTCATATACGCATTAAAAAATCTATTTTTAACTATAAAATATTTTTAACTGTATAAATATTTTATTTCGTTTTACATCACATCACACAATCAACTACACATCAAAATCAAACAAACAAGCATACAAGCCGTCCATGGTCTGTGGACGACGGGTGTCGGGTGCTACTAAACACCGTCTGCATCCTAGTATATATATATAACTAGAAAATTAAATTAAAGAGTGAGAAATTCTCACAGAATAGCTAATCCAACGCCACGACTCTTCTTATGCAGAAATCTTCGTCGTTTCACCTTTCATCACTTTCTTTGCCCGTATCCTCTACAGATATAAAAATCACATTTTTACTTCGTTATTCAATATAGGAAAAAATCGAATTTTTACTTCGCTATTCAATATAGAAAAATTGAATTTTTACTTCGCTATTCAATATAGAAAAATCGAATTTTTACTTCGCTATTCAATATAGAAAAATTGAATTTTTACTTCGCTATTCAATATAGAAAAATCGAATTTTTACTTCGCTATTCAACATAGAAAAATCGAATTTTTACTTCGCTATTCAATATAGAAAAATCGAATTTTTACTTCGCTATTCAATATAGAAAAATCGAATTTTTACTTCGCTTTTCAATATAGAAAAATCAAATTTTTACTTTTCTATTCAATATAGAAAAATCGAATTTTTACTTCGCTATTCAATATAGAAAAATCGAATTTTTACTTCGCTATTCAATATAGAAAAATCGAATTTTTACTTCGCTATTCAATATAGAAAAATCGAATTTTTACTTCGCTATTCAATGTAGAAAAATCGAATTTTTACTTCGCTGTTCAATATAGAAAAATCGAATTTTTACTTAGCTATTCAATATATAAAAATCGAATTTTTACTTCGCTATTCAATATAGAAAAATCAAATTTTTACTTTGTTATTCAATATATAGAAATCGAATTTTTACTTCGTTATTCAATATATAGAAATCGAATTTTTACTTCGCTATTCAATATATAAAAATCGAATTTTTACTTTGTTATTCAATATATAGAAATCGAATTTTTACTACGCTATTCTATATATAAGTTATATTTTTCTTCATTTAAAAATATTGTCTTCCTTTCGTCAAAAATCTAAACTCCATCTATCAAAAATCTAAACCTTATACCATTTAACAATCGAATCTTTAACTCGTAAAAATCAAAACTTTACCGTTAAAATCAAGGTTTTAACTATGCTTTATCTAAAAGAAAACTGATTTAAAAAAGGATGTTTTTAAATTACATTAAGCTCACTAATTATATTAAATTAAAAACTTACATTGTTAGAAGAGAGAGGGGGGGGTCTGCGCTCGGCGGCTGAGGTGAAGGGAATGGTCGGAGGCCTGGGTGCCAGGGGAGGGTCGGCATGTCGCTTGGTTGAGGTCGCGGTAGTGCGGGGGTTAGGGCAGGCGTCGGCTTCAGGAAATGGGGGGGCTCGATCGATCATAGATAAAAGAATGAAATGAATTTTCTCTAGATAGGTGATATACACCCTAATGGGAGCGACCCACTTAGCCATGTTGCCTGCCCGATTTCTGTCATTTCCCGGTTGATGAGGCTTAAGGTCATAACGTATCTTTTGACAGATCATACATTCATTTACTTTAAATGCCGCATCGTCATACCCGTAAAATCACAAATTGATTTCCCCAAAAATACCACGGGTATAAGGCTAAGAGAAATGAATTCCTCCGCCACCAAACGTAAGTACGTTTGAAGAGATCAACTTACGCGATCCTTTAGATATACTCTGTCAGACATTCGTCCATTCACGTTTGTCCTGGGACTGGACAAACCAAAGGCACTATTCTGTAAACAGGATAGTCCTTGCATAACTCCGTCTTCAATATTTGATCGCAACGATAACGTACATACAGAGTGGTTTTCAGATAATGAATTTGATCCCGGTCTCTCCATATTGACGATGATAAAATGGTCAAAACTTTGATAGTCGGTGATTTAACTATCAAAGAAAAACAGGTGTGCAACCAACGATATTATTTCCAGATGAAAATTCTATCGATCAATCAACATTCAACATTTATCTCCTTTAATTAAATTAATCATGTATTTATTCATTTCCCATTCCTATATACTCACTATTTCTTACTTTCTAAATTCAGGAAATATACGTCAGCAATTATTGGAAAACATTTCCATCTCTATTTCACATATCACTGTCATTCCGATATTCTTTCTCATCAACATTTCATTTTCTATGATTAGAAAAATATCCCTGATTTTATTTGGAAAATCTTTCCAAAATTTATTCAATTGATTTAAAACAGATGTTAAATAAAACATCACTAAGCCAATTTAAACCATTATACTCATTAACTAAATTCACTACATCAATCTTCACTATTGAACCATACCCATCCCTTAGTTAAAACGAAGTCAATCAAGTTGGGGTATAATTACTTCTCAGACCTTAACTGAACAACATTTCTAACCTCGAAATAGACAAAGTTCACCTTTTAAATTCTTTAACAACTTAACTCGGATTCTATTTACGAATCCTCTTCTTTACCTTAAGACATGGATTTAACTATAGCGTTATAATTCCTTTCTTCTTGCATATCCAACTTCAAAATGTAACTTTTATTCCCTAATTTAACTAAATAACTAAACCACTAATCTACTAATAAATAAGTAAATCTTGATTAAACCGGAGAGAAAATATTTCTTTCCCGAATTCGATATAGTCAAATTCAACGTATAATTCTCTTTTTCGAATAATCTCTATTCGATAGCTTCTTTTCAAATAAACTACATTCGATAACCCTTTCTTCGAATAACTATATTCGATCATCTCTCTTCGAATGATTTACATTCGATTAATATCCTTTCGAACAAACTATATTCAATTAACTCCTTTAACTCTATTCGAATAAACTATTTCGAATAACTCCTTTGGATTAACCCATTTGGATTAACTCGGTTTGGTTAACTCACCTTGACTAACTCAACTCGATTAACTCAACCAAATTAACTTATTTGATTAACCCAACTTATTTAATTCCTATCGAATAACTAATATTCGATTAACTTATATTCGACTAATTACGTCTATTTAAACTTTATTTCGAATGGCTAATCTTCGATTTAACTCCATTCGCTTCACTCTAGATCGCAGCGATCACAATGGTTACGCCTGATTCCCTGAGGAAACATCCGATCGCCGTAGGCTATCTGCAGCCCTCCGAATTACACTAGTAGTCGTACGAAATGCAACACATCCTGAATAAATATGTTTGACTAACTCTATTTCAATTTACTATATTCGATCAATTCTAATTGAATAACTAATCTCATAAATTTCTAATTCGATTAACTCTATCTAATTAACCCTAACTGATTAACTCCTTTGATTCACTCTACGTTTATTCAGTTTAAATATCAATGTTGAAATCGGTTCTTACTTCTCTATATAAGTCCTGACTTATATATTCTATTTATCCATGATAAATATTTCTTTTGATTTATAAACATTATTTATAAATTTCTCTTTCTCAATCTATCGTTCAGAATAGATTCTATTTAAAATCTTTGCTTTAAATCCATAGTATGTTATACCCGCGTGCGAAGCACGGGTTTAAATCTTTCAAATGTAAAATTTTCCTTTATACAATTCTAGTCACTTTTCAAGTATTTCCTTTTATAATCTATTTATTTACAGAATAAATCCCTTTTTGATAATTCTATTTATTCATAAAATATTTTTCTTTTTATATAAAATCCATTGATTTTATAAGTAATTCCTTTTATAATCTAACTGTTTTCTTTTTTCTATTTACATTACACGCTTTTCCCCTTTCTATTCTATTTATTTTTCAAATAAATATCCCTTTTCAATTTTATTTGTAATTAGTTACAAATATTCCTTTTGTTCTATCTATTTGATTTACAAATAAGTATTCCTTTTTAAATCAATTTATTTTCTAAATAAATATCCTCTTTTTATAAAATCTTTTGATTTTATAAATATTTCTTTTTCAATATAACATTGAAAATTGCCTTTTTAACATTCCAGTATTCCTTATGGTATTTAACGTACCATATAACAATGATCGGTATCATTCAATCATACAAAATCAACAACAGATTTCATATCACATCATATAACACAATATATGAAAAACAGTAAAATAAATGTTGAGGAACCCAGTTGGGTCCCTACAACCTGTTTCCCTACATCCACAGATGTTAAACAACAATATTAACATCAATTTCATTTCACTATGAAATATTCTGCTAAACTGAATCAATATTTGATTAACGATGTATATATATATATCGTTATCTATATTTTCAATCAACTGACTAGCAGTTCAACCAAATAGCCAACACACAGCAAACAACCATCATTTATCAGTTATAAAAATACGTTATAAAAATATAACTGAGAAGAGTTAGTGAGTTTGACTCACATTTCGCGTTAACCGTTAAATAACGATTTGCGTTAGTTGATTCTGATCAGACAATTTATTTCTCCATAAATTGTAACGAGCTCGAATCCGCTCCCAGTCAGTTCCAGTGTGGAGCCACCGTCCATACGATCCCAATGGATCTTGTTTTGTCTGATTTTGACCTCGTACGCAATAGTTATGAATTATACAAGTTTGAATGCTATTTAATTAAATTAACTTAAATAAAATTTAGAATTTTGGGCTTCACCTAATACCCCGGCCCAGTTTCCATTTGCGAACACCAAGTCCACATCTCTTCTTCCCTAACTCCAGAACGCAGGCTTCCTCCTTGCTGCCATTTCTGTTCTTTTCCAACTTCTAACCTTCCATTGAACCACAAGTCATTTGCTGAACATTTAATTATAAATTTAAGCCCTTAATTACTTTGGTTAAGTGTTAATACCCATCCTCATTTCATTTCCCATCTTCTTGTACCCTTCGAACCCAATAACCCACAGTTGACCGCCACCTTTGACCCACATTCTCTCCTCCTCTGGCCATCAATCCCGAGCGCCACCACCATCACCTCGTTCACCACGAAAATCTGCACCCCCTATCACCTTCGTACTACACTCGCACCCCTCCTCCTTATATCGACTTGAAGCCCTAAACCACGTCGACAGTACCACCTGCGACAACATCTTAAACCGTGACCCCACATACTTACATACATGATGCCAAACTCCTTCCTGATCACCAATACACCACTCGTTTCCACCAATCCTACTTCGATTTGATACAAACTAAAACCCTAGTTATCACTGTCACTTTCTAGCATACGAGAACGGCGTCGCACACTGAACGAAACATACGGAAATGGGGAGGATTGAATTTCGAGTGAAAATATATGTGTAAGAGGATTTATAGGATTTTGATTTCTTTTTTCTATGATTTTTGAAAGAGGGTTTTTCACGTTTTGGTGAAGAACGATGGCGGCTCAAACCCTCGACCGCTGGAAAAATAGTTTAGGGTTATAGATGTTGAGGGTTATTTATAGGGTGGGTTTTATTATTTTTTATTCGATTATTCTATTTTATTTTAAGCAAACGCTATTTTTATGTGTCCTCTAAAATTCCTGTGATCACACATGACCCCCAAAAACACGAAAATGGACATGTAGCTACTGTTTGACATTACAGTCCCAAGGAAGCTGGTTTCGTCAAATTCTGACTTCGTTTGCTCACACAGCGTATTTTTAACTGTCAAAATATCGACTGTTTCTCACATTATAATCCCGTACGACCACATACTAACTTCAAAAATGATGAATATTTAAATTAGCAATAATTTAATATTGCGGATCCAACAAAATTAGTTTCGTTGAATTCTGAGGTCGTTTGAAAAACTGGCTATTTTTAAAGCTCTAAATAACCCATTTAAATATATTAATATATTTAAAAACAATTAAATTTAATATTAAATAATAAATATTATTGCATATATTCACAACAGAATATCATACTGCTACACAGGGATTTATAACTCGATATTTCAAATCCAATGTTACATCGATATTCGATTTATATTTAAAAATCCATTTTGTTTAGAAAATAAATCGATATAAATTATAAATGAATTCCATAGCGACTTTTCTGAAATTTGATTTGGGCATAAATAAAAATCTACACGACGAAATTTCGATTTTTCTCTTCCATCAGAAAAATATACTTCACCAGTTCCTAGCGTTTCTTATTTTACAGAAATCCGATTTAAAATGGGCCCTATACATTCAGTTGAAGTTCGAATCGCCAAATAGCGAACTACCGCGCCATTTCGAGCTCGATTATAATTATACATTCAAACTGCTGTTCAAATAATATATTCGTTATTCTAATTCAATTCTATACTGAATTAAATATCACTGATGATCCAATTCACACCATTTTGTGAATTCCACTATTTCTGACTATTTCAGAAATTAAATATATTATTATATTATTTATTTTAATTAAGTATTCAATATTATTTAATTCTGGTCATTTTAAATAACCAACCCATTATTTAAATAAATTAATTATATCGCTGAAAAATGCGGATCGTTACATTATTGATTGGAAAATAAAGAAAACTAGAAAGTAAGGTAGCGTTTGGTTTATTTTGTGTTTTGCATTTTTAGTTTTCGGCGTTAATTATGAAAGTTGTCAAGATTTAAAGTGTAGCGGTGGTGATGGATCAAAGGGAAAGGGAGTGAGGGAGGGGACCGCGGGAATGGTGGATAGACGGATTTGTTATTGTCATTCCCTTGTTTCTTGAAATATGAAAAATAATAAAAAGTTGTTTTCGGTTTTGTGTGTTAACTCCGTTTTGTAAAACGGTCATTTTTCACGATATATGTGCATTGTCAGTATTTTTGTATGTGTGAAAACTCAAAATTGAAAAATCTAAACCAAACGCTACCTAAGTTTCTCAAATTAAATTGTAGAAATGTCTCATGAAACATGATAGATGTTACCTTGAGCGCAATCAGCAAAATGCCCTGCATTGTTGGTGAAGCTGATTATTTTTGGTACAGTATTGACACTGTGATAAGTATTGAAACTGTGATAGCATAATGCAACTGTCAACAAAAATCTATAGGAGAAGAAGATAGAATCTTTGCTATATTTACTACTTGTGGTTATTCGTCAAAATGAGCAATCATCTAATAAGCAAGAGCAAAAGATCTTTTTAATGCAAACTCTCCAGCTTATAAATATATGTAATTATCAATGTGGATTGTTTTGTTGTTTGTGCTTTCTTGCTTTAGTCCCTTTTTTGTGGTTGAAAGACACGTTAGTTAAATGATAGATCACAAGCATGAAAGACCCGTATTTGATTTAGAGATTTCCTTCGTCTCTTCCATGTTGTAATATCTTTTTTTGATACCGAACATCAAACATCTTTTATTTGTAAAAATAATCATTTGCTTAAATAATAAACTTATAGTTATATACTTACATATATTAAATTCGAATAATAAAATAAAGGACTACGGATTTAACTTATACCCAAGCTAAACCGATCGTGCATGCATATTGCAAAGCTTTAATTTCATTACATATCAGTAGAAACATGAACATTACCATTTCCAGTAGGTTCTTGAGAATGTCTTGGAATATGCCATAAGCATTGATGCAAGTGGAATGAGATCCATCTAACTTGTTGAAACCATCAACCATTTGCATAAGTTTCTTGTTGAAGATACCACATGCACTATTAATATTATCAAAACATGTAACTCTCTCTGTGATGAACAAGGCTAGTGCTGTAATATACGAAGATCGAGTACTTCTTCCCTCCCTTTTCATTTTGTTGAGTGTACTATCATGTGACCCCTTCCTCTTTACTTTGAAGTAGGTAGTGAACTTATTGCTTAATTTTAGCTGTAAAAATTAAAGGGATGTTCATTTTCGATACTATATACATCAGAAATTACAAATATTTGCAAACTTTCTCGGCATATTATAAAGTACAACTATAAAAGATCTGAGATATCATTCTAAAGTACGTTAAAATAAAAATGGTAGTAACTTGAGGTAATACAAAAGTGTAAATGAGTCCAAGTACAACCACTTCACAAGTTCAACAAGTCTAAACAAAGACATGCGGCTATTGTTCACCCCCACATCAACTAGTGCTCAAACAAAAACAGCTAATCCAATCAAAATCACAATCTGCACCTTAAAAAATATATCCAGAAACTCACAGTGATGATTCAGTTACCTTTAGCGATAGCAAATTGTATCGTTTGGAGCTGTAAAGAGCTCCACTTCCAAAACATGCCAAAAACTTGACGTATTGGATACTTTCAATGCTCAAGAATTTGAGAACGAGGTTTGATCAAATGCTGAAGATAGCACTGAAAGGAATAAGTTTAAAGAAGGGATAATGAGAATAAAGATCGCTCGTGCTCTAATTATAAACTCTTTTATTATTGAACAAACAATCAAGTAAACCGAATTCATTGGGAAAAAGGAAAAAAGAAAAAGAAATAAATTTTACAACCCTATCGACAATCAAGCCATAGCAAGCTCGCCACAGTATGATGAAGGTCGACTTTGCGAAATCCGCTAGCGAATCTATAGTCGTTGATGGTGGATTTCAATGTTAAAGAGGCACGTAGGTTCTAGGGTTCAAGAGGTATGCAGATTTCGGTGTTTGAGAGAAGGCAGAGAGGTATATTTCAGAAGGAGTCGATGGTAAGAGGAAAGGGATAAAAGGTCCGCAAATTTGGGAACATATAATTGACTTCATATAATAAATTTTGCGTAAGAGGAAGATATGGAATGATGATATATGGAATGATACGTGGTAAGAGGAAGATATGGGAGTTTCCTAGATATATAAAATGAGAAAATTTTGTGTGAATAAGGAATGAATATTTTTGACTTGACTATCGGAAAACTCACACTAAATTCCCTCGCCAAAATTTGACACAGTTTCCGTCATGATTTTTACCGACAACAGTGTCATACAGGAAATCCGTCGCCGAAACCAATATAGCGACGGATTGGAAACGAATTATGCCGCTGCAAAATCATCTTTTTCTTGTAGTGTAGGAGATTGGGTTAATTACATAAAACTTGAACTAAAAGAGTATTCTGAAAAGAAGAAGGCAGATATTCATCGCGTTTTCGGTAATTATATGGCTCAAATCAAAAGGCTTCGAGGAGAAATAAATTCTTTTAAGAAAAGGGAGGTCGAATACGAATGGACCAATAAACTTCTTTTGGAAGAAAATAAAGTTTGTGAACACCCTATTAAACTTTAGATTGAGACTACCGATAGCACCGAAGCCATTAAATACCAATAGAAGAAGTTCAAAGAGATGTACACTATTCTCAACTTCCTTTCAGATCCTGTTATGTCAAAGAACCTAATAGAGAAGATCTGAATGCTTTGATACTCACTATTGTATTATTGTGAATATCTTAAAATTTGTATAGATAGCATTTGATTCACACTCTCCATATTATAAACTTAAATTATTTGCATATTTTTATTGTTTTTCTTTCTAGATCGCCTTATTATGGGAATAATGAGAAACCACTATCCTTTAGTTATTAAAATATCCGAAATTCGTGTGTGGATATTAATAATGTAATCCTGTGATCATGTTTTCAATCAGTGTAATAAGTTCATAACAATCATTGGCTTTAGAGCCACTAGTGCTCAAGCTTTGATAAATAAATCACTTCCGGTATAGGGGAGTCTAAAACGATAAACTTTGATAATAATAATAATGTTCAACACCGCCTTTTCCTGAAATAATTAATTAAAAGCAAAGCCTCCTTAGGCTTATATCGGATCTGAAACCAGATTCGGGTATTGAATAATAGAAATCTAGAAACATGTTGTGAAAATAATTAATATAAACACAACCCCTTTCATCTACTAGAAAACACAAAACATTGATTCGGGTAACAAGAAAATAGAAACACAGAAATCATCATTTGGAAGAAATAAATGCAAACTACCTTTAGCTTAATAGAAGACCCAAAACCCATATTCGGGTAATAATAGATATCCAAAAACTTGTTCTGAAAATAATAGATTCGAAAGCTTTCTTTGGCTTAATAGAAGAATTGAAACCTAGATTCGCTTAGTAATAAAAATCCAGAAACCTTCTTTTGGAAATGATAGATTTGAAAGCCTTCTTCAGCTTAGTTAAAGACCCAAAATGCAGATTTGGGTATTGATTAGAAATCAAGGAATCTTCTTTTGGAAATAATAGATTTAAATGCCTCCTTCAGCTTAATGGAAAACCCATAACTCAGATTCAGGTAATAACAGAAATCTTGAAACCTTCTTCCAAAAATAGTAGACTCAAAAGCCCCATTCGGCTTGATAAAGTACTGAAACCCAGATTTGGGTATTGAATACTAAATGTCCAAAAAATCCTATTTGGAAGCAATTAATATGAACGAAGCCTCTTTCGACTAATAGAAGACCTAAAACCCCATATAAGGGTAAACTGAAATTCATAAATACTCTTTTAGGGATAATAGATACGAAAGCAATTTCATTTTTACCAGACCCTTTTCCATTTATAGGTTTTTTACCAAAGCATAGGCTTGGCATGCTTTAGATTCTCCTTTTGAGCTTTTGTTCCCTTTTACAGAATGAGACTTAAGCAGAGCATGCTCAACTTTAGAACAGTGGAAGGGCATGTTTATGCCAAAACAGAGGAAAAGTATACTTCAATCAGAATCAACTGCATATCTCCATGATTACCCGTCCATCCTTTAGAGGGCGTCTTGACTGTGTCAAGGGCTTGTCGATGTAAAGCACATCCCCTAGCTTACCTTCCTGCTAGGAGGTGCCTTGGTATACCTAGGGCTTGGAGCCAAGTGTATTTACCCTAGGCTTACCCCCTCCTTCTTTTGGGAAGGAACTGGGTATACCAAAGAATTTAATGAGTGTCGGGCACATCTCCCGGCATTACCCCTCCTCCCTTTCGGGAAGCGCCTTGACTAAGTCAAGGAATTTTTAAGGTTATCCATACATGAAGGCATTTTACCCCTAACCAAGTCGAATCTCTTATTTTGGATAGACTTTCATTGATAACTTACGTAGAGGATCTTATTTCAAGACAAAAAATCCATTTAATTAAATTCATTTTGCATTTACTTGCATATTCGTTGAGTTTCCCTTTTCTAATGAAGTAGGCAGCCATTTTTAATGTAATGACCTTTCTTTTCGACCGCTTCAAGTCGGTAATTAAACCAACTTAAACCGGCCAATACAACATATTGTTATTTAGCTTATGTGTTTAAACAGAATCAGACACTAAATCACAACACTGAACAAACAAATAATATCTCACAACGGTATAACTTTATACAAATTTATCAGAGTTTACAATATTTTTACACACGGAAGAAAATACATAGATTTTAACTAAATAAAATTACAGAATTTCAATGCAGAGCATGCGCGTCTTCACATCTCTCTAACTTCGATAGTTGGAATCTTAAGCTGTAACACTCGGTCTGACCCGAGCGTTTATGCAAAACACAAAAACAAGCAGTCAGGATTAACTTTATTCAATTAAATCAACTTCAACAAATGTTGAAACATAATAGTTAATCCTAACTTTGAACGAGCCAACATTCATGGTTACAGTAAAATGATGTACATAAATAAGGGAATGTAGTTTGAATTTTCAAACAAAACAAGGTTATGTTCCAAGTTATTCCAAGAAAGCAAGATCGTATATGTGTTCATTTTCATCAAATCAGGTACGCATGCATCATGCGTTAAGTGCACATCAGGGATTATTAATATATGATTTTAAGTTTAGTGCAAATAGCTTGTGCACAATTCAAAGTTCATTCGGTTTGAAGTTTCCATCTAAGCATATGTACAATTTCCCCTTTTTATATTTACATAGATACTATATGTTAGTTCAGCTGCACAACAAAAACTAGGTACAAGCTGGGCACACAAAATAAGCACATACCTTAACGTGAATGGAACAAACTTGCGTTTTATTCTACAAAATTCATTCCTCTTCCATGTCTAATTAGGCATATCTCAATTAATTAATTTAGTATTTTTATTGTTATTTTTATTTTACATTATTATTATTTGAGATATATTGGTTGCCACTACCGCAAATAATCGTCAAAAGCCGATTCAAACGAAGCGACTAAACTTTAAAGTTTTCAATATAAATTTTTTTAGATCACTTTTACATGAGAATAATAAATCTTAAAGATAAACGTTTCATTATAATTCAATTTCATATTTTAGTTCCTAATAAATATATACTAAATTAAATTATTTTTTAATTCTTATTATAAACCATTTTAAACTCAATAATTTAATTTAATTTAATAACTTAAATAATCGAAATATACGGGATGTTACATTTAGAATGTCCTACATTTTCTGTGTCCGTTGACTATATGATAAAAATAATAAGATTTTCCTTTATTATTTTCAGACTTTGGTGGTTTTTTATAGGTAGGCCAATGATCTAATGCATCCTTGGTAAATATGTAGATTTCATTGATAAAGTAGTTAAGTTGAATTCCTTTGTTGCTTTTGACTTAAATTTTCCTTTGGGGGTTTAGTTCTTGACATCTTTGAACTCAATGGACGCTTTTTATTGTCATATGTAATTGCCTTCCTTTTTAGGTTCTTAAGGATTTCGTAGTCAGATACAAAGCTTTCCTTAGACATTCCACCCCTTCTAGGTATCCCTTAGGGGTTATGGCAAGACTTTGATTTCCATTTTGGTATGTAAGCATTATAATCTTTTACTATATCTCTTCCAAATTTAATTCCTTTAGAATAGTTTTGGATATCATTTTTCATTTTCACAAACAAATTGTCACCCTTTTCTAAAATTCTTTCATAGGCGAAGATGGATTTCAATCAAAAATGGAATGGGTATATGCTTCATTTATTTGGGTTGTAAGGTTCATCCATCTTCTGACTAGCGATACTTAAAACTTTGATTTTTAAAACTTGCTCCTTGTAGAACCATAAGTCCACATGGGTAGTCTCCGGTTTCATCAGACTATAAGATCATTTTTCAAATCCAATCAATCTATTACCCATATCGGGTTGCCATAACGCCAGAAGGGGTAGTGTCTTCCTCTCCTTCAAAAATTAATTCAATGTTATCCTTGATCCTTTATTATTTTCCTATCGATAGTGTGCAAACCCCAAACCCCCGTGCCATGGAAGCAAGGATAATCATTGGAATATAACACATTAATCACTTCAGCAGGATACAAATAATATCATAAACATGAAATAGAATAATTTACATCAATATGACAGTGGAATCATAGAATGTAATAAACATCGAGTTGGACATTTATAGGATACAACTTAGTGCATAAAAGAAATAATCAGTCTACATCGAGATCATTGGTACATATACATAAAATAGTACATAATAGAAACAATCAGTCTACATCGCGATCAGCGTACATATACATAAGACAGTACAGGCGGTAATGTCAATAGTCCAAAACATTGATAAAAGCTAGTCTTCGCCTTCAGCCAAAAGTGCACTCCAAGCTATAGTGCTAAGCCAAAATAAGTCCTACTACCTGTTACTTGGTTTCCCGTGTAAAAATAAGGGCACCCGAGTTTGCAAGTGAAAACAAACAACAAGCCAGTCATGGGACTAGTATGAGAAGTCTTACTTAACTTATTTAATAATAAGGCTAATCACAGAACCACGCCGCTAACGCGGAACGAGTTTTCTCCATTGATTGCTAGTGCATGAAATAAAGTAAATCATTTAAACAATGCAATGCATTTTAGAAAAATGAAGACATTATAAGACTCTGGTCCCATCACATAATGCAACGCAAGCCAGAGGATAGAGTTTTCCCTTATAATGGCCAAATATGCTTGATACGTATAAAACAAAATCATTTGATATTATTACTAGTGCATATATGTTTCAAACACAATTTCAATCCCAATGTATCAATCATAGAAGACATGAGCGTCCCATGCCACTATGCCGCCATATAAGTATACAATCAAAACCGTAATGTCGTATTGGAAATTGGATTTCATCATGAGTCAAGGCCAGTGATGGCTCCTCACCGATTCGAAACAGTCTAGCAAATGCCTTAGGATTACACGCTTTGGGCAACCCTGTGATCGGTAGGGTCGGTCCGTACTTACGTTAGTGGATTTGTCATTCCTGAACACACGTTTTCCGGTCCTATCGGACCTATCCATCGACCTCGTAGTGACCGGTATATCTGAGGCGCCTCGCTATCCATCATCCACATAGGTAAAAATATAAATGTTTGGGCTCTATACCATGACACCATCCATAGCTAGAAGGAAACATCGTGTTCTCCCTACAGTCACTATCTCGTTTATGACTCATACCGAGGTGTGAGGCTCGCGAATTAACGCTATGCACAAAAGCTATGCTATTTAAAGCCGTTCATTAATCATCAACCACAAGACTCTGCTTTTCAACAAAAGCCTTGATCATTTTCATCTCAGCATGCCACATTGACATTCCACGCAATGCGACTGATGTCTATCGATATATAACCTCTAAGATCGTACGTCTTAGAGAAGAGTGTTAAGCAAGAGAATAAATTCTCCGCCACCAAACAGATATATATTTAATAGAGATCAATCAATACATAACGAAATCCAATGTCAGACACACATCCATTTAATAGTCTGTTCTGGGTCTGAACGAAACCAAAGGCACCTTATTCCTCGTTCTATATGTCCAATACGGAAGAGAGGCCCTCGCACATCTGGACAATCAACAAATACGTCGGGACCACTACCACTGTAACCTCATCAAAGGAGCTACCCATATCTAAGGCATCAGTAACAATCCATATGATGTGAAGATCACCGGTCTTGCATGGTCTTTATATCTTTGACCTTTAATCATCGATCAACTATTTGACATTCATGTTTTAGTTCATTAATATAATTTTCATGTCAAATACATCCAACCATCAAAATGTCCAATAAACTGAGTAAAATCGGTTTATTTCCATTCCACATTGATTATAATATTTTAAAATGATTTATCTCTATTTTATTTATATAAAAAGAGCCCATTTTAAATAAACGACCCTTCAGATCATTACGCGGCCCTGGCGTTGTTATTCTTCGGATTTGAATTACACATTTCTCAAAATCTAACAGTTGGATCTTAACAAATTTAATATCGTTGGAAAGATCTTTCCAAAGCGAATCCAATGATTCTGGTTTTGGGAAAATCCGACGGTCAGATCTCTCGATATAATCGTTTAAAGTTACGATTCCAAAACGCGAACTACTGCACGCAATTCCTTTTATTTTAATATATATATATATATATATATATATATATATATATATATATAATTCATTCAACGATTTCCAAACCATTTTTTTTGTTCAAATAATTTATTCAACATATGAATATTTTATATACTTCATACATATGATAAAAATAATATTTTTGGCGAGCAAATATATATTTCAACATACGACTATTTTTAACAATTCATATACACAATAAAAATGATATTTTTATTGTTTAAGTAATTTATTCAACATAAGAATATTTTATATACTTCATTTCAGAAAATTTTGGCATTACAACAACAGGGTGTTGTAGAACCGGCACAGTGTCTGGGTACTGCTCCTCTTCTAACCTAGGCCTTGCAACCTTACAATAATTTCATTTCCATAATTTCCACAATACCGTTCATTTTCACAACACAATGAATTTACCAAAAACACAATCAATTTTGTTGTAACCATAATCAATCAATCACAATCAATTTCACACCACAATCATCACACAATCATCCACGGTTTAACAGAAAGTAGTGTCAGAAGCTACTAAGCCCCGTCTGCAACCTATTATATTTTTCTCCATTATATTTGAATTTAGAAATCTCGCTTTGGGTTCCACTCCTTATAATTTGATGGCTAGCTATAAAATCCCTCTGGTCACTTCTAGAATGTAGTGTACGATGTCACGGTCCCAATGCTTCCTGTTTCATCGGATTTCGACATCGTATCAAAAAGATATGATTTTTATAAATAAATTTAACTTTGCAACGCTTTTAAATGTTGTAAACTATTAAAATTATAAAAGACGTTACCTTCAGTAATTCGTTAAAAACTAAGTCTTCAAATCGCGCTCAATTCGTGTAGCTATAGAATGGTCGGGCAATGCCACGTCAGAGAGCTTGGAGAGGCGCGCCTGGGGTTTCAACCTTCGCTGAACTCGCACGCGGCCTGGTGGAGAAATCAGATAGTCAACGGTGGAACTTACAGCAGGTTATTCGAGCAATTTACACAATGATGGATGCTACATCCTGTAAGGATTTGAAGCTCTCGAGATTCTCTTCAAAATCCCCTGAAGAATCGATCGATTTAGTTGCTTGGATTGAAAGCTATGGAGGAGAGAAGGTGGGAGCATCAGCCGTCGTTCAGTTTTTGAGAGGGTCGGGGTTTTCCAAATAAACGACGAGGGTTTGAGGGAGAACGTGATTGGCTAGGATATTTATTTATATTATTTTATTTTATTCTTTTAATTCCAAAAATACCCAATAATCCATATGAACTCCAAATCAAACCCAATGACTGTTGCCCCTAGCTAAATACCCCCATTCCGGACTCAATGGAATATGTTTCGTAAGCCCATCAGTCAGTTATTCTCAAAATTAAAATATAAAACATTCAATATAAGATTTGAACGTACATTTTAATTTACTAGGGCCACATACTGATTCCGAAAATTCCCAAAAAATAAATCTAGCTATGTTTTGACGATACGGTCCTAACAAAACTAATTTCATCGAATTTGGAGACCGTTTGAAAAATGGCCGTTTTCTGGTCGATCCAATTTGCACTATATTTGAAAAACACATTTTCTTTTTCCACGCTCACATATGAATTCCAAAAATTATGGAAATTTAAACCTAGCAATAATTTGACATTCTGGATCCAACAAAATTGGTTTCATCGAAAATGGAGGTCGTTTGCAAAATGGCTATTTTAAGGGCTTTGTTGTTATTTAAAAATGGAATTTTTAAATTCTGACGTATTTTCTACCAAAATTACATTAAATAAATTTTTAAATGGTTCTAATTTTCCGGGTTGTTAGATTCTCCTCCACTTAAAACTTTTCGTCCCCGAAAAGGAAACAATGGTAAAGTAGGAAACAAACGGAAATGCAAAATATTATAAGTGTACCTTGCACCAGAGATAGTCAGAGATGTCCACTTGCACTTGGGATAAGCCTGTTTAATGCTATCTTATGTTTCCCATGTACAGTCTCTAGGATCTCCGCTCCATTACACTTTGACTAAATGTAACTTCTTGTTCCTTAGAACTTTGGTTTCTTTACCAATAATTTTCAGTGGCTCTCTTCTCACTGCTAATTTCGGAGTAATATCAAAATCTTGTTGCGCTGCTTCTTCTACAATCAAATCTGGATCATGTACATACTTTCGAAGTTAAGACACGTGAAATACATCATGCACTCCGGGCAACCAGTTTGGCAATTGAACCCTGTAAGCATGAGTTCCATTTCTTTCGAGTATAGGAAACATATCAATATATATAGGTGCCAACTTCCCTGTCTTTCCGAATTGGACTACTCCTCTCATCGGAGAAACTCTCAAATATACACAATCACCAACAACAAATGCTAAATATCTTCTTCTAGAACCTGCATAATTCTTCTGTTGGCTTTGAGCTGCTTGTAGTTGGTTCTTAATGAAATCGACTATCTAAAGCTTCTTGAATCATGTCAGGACCCAATACTAGTTGATTGCCTGGTTCTACCCAACATGCAGGAGATTTACATGGTCTGTCATACAATGCTTCGAATGGTGACATTTTCAAGCTCGCTTGATAGCTATTATTATATGAAAACTCAGCCAAATGCAAGTGATTTTCCCACGATCCACCAAAATCAAGAATACAAGTCTGCAACAAATCTTCTAATATACTATTCACCCTCTCAGTTTGGCCATCTGTCTGAGGATGATATGCGGAGCTAAGATTCAGCTTTGTTCCCAACTCTTCCTGAAATGCTTCCCAGAATTTACCAGCGAAATTGGATCTCTATCACTGACGGTGCTGCTAGGCACTCCATGTAGTCTAACGATTTCTTTAAAATATATTTGCGCCAGACTCTGAGCTGTTCTAGTCGATCTGACAGGAATAAAATGGGCGGTCTTCGTGAAACGATCTACGATCACCCATATGCTATCATTTCCTTTCTTGGTTCTGGGCAAACCATCTATGAAATACATGGAAATTTGATCCCACTTTCAATCTGGAACCTCTAATGGTTGCAACAATCCTGCAAATTTCTGCTGATCACTCTTAACCTATTGGCAAGTAGAGCACCTACTAACATATATGGAAATGTCTCTTTTTAACGACTTCTACCTGAATGTGCGCTTAAGATCGTTATACATTTTTCTCACTCCTAGATGAATACTAAGCTTGGACTTGTGACATTCATCCAGTACTTTTCTCTGAGCTCTGGAATATCCGGAACAACAATCCGCCCTTGTAACCTCAGAATCCCTTTACTGTCAAGCTGGAAATCTGAAGCTTTACCTTCTTGAATTCGCTTGCTAATTCTCTGAACAAATTCATCATATTCTTGAAGATCAGAGATTTTATCAATCAATGAAGGCGTAATAATGAGATTGGCGATGATGGCATTCTTTCTGCTAAGTGCATCAGCTACAACATTGGCCTTCCCTGGAGTATACAAAATATCTAGATTGTACTCTGCAAGAAATTCTAACCAACGCTGTTATCTCAAATTCAAGTCCTTTTGGGTGAAAAAACACTTCAATGATTTATGATCTGTATATAATTCGAACTTCTCACCTAAAAGGTAGTGCCTCCATATTTTCAAAGCAAACACGATGGCTAACAACTCAAGATCATGAGTAGCGTATCCCTTCTCATGCGGCTTCAACTGACGGCTAACATAAGCAACTACTTGACCTTTTTGCATTAATACCGCACCAACACCTTCGAGAGAAGCATCTGTATAGACTATCAAATCTTGATTACCATTGATAATAGTCAACACTAGAGCAGTAGTCAACCTTAGTTTCAGCTCTTGGAAAGCGGTCTCACATTTAGTCGTCCAATTAAACTTTGCATGCTTTTTGGTAAGCTTCGTTAATGGACTAGATAACTTCAAAAAATATTTAATGAATTTTTGATAATAACTAGCCAATCCTAAAAAGCTTCGGACTTCTATGGGTGTAATAGGCTGCTTCCAATCTTGAATAGCTGTAATTTTGCTTGGATCCACTGAGATTCCTTCCTTTGATACTATGCTCTTTCAGTAGTCGCCGTAGAAACTAGAAGAGTTAATGCAAGACGAATTAATCGATATACCAAGGGATAAATATTTGACTTGTTTGTCTAGACAATCCTTGAAAAAGTTCAGAAATAGTTGATAAGTGTTTTAATTGATCATCATTAGGCACATCTGAACCATAATAATAATTTAAGTTAGGTTTCCTACCATTATTCCAAAGTTCATAAGGCGAAGCTCCAAATTTCTTGAAAGGCACTTTATTATAGATATTACATGGTGTCAACAAAGCTTCGCCCCATAAATAGAATGGTAATTTTGCATTCATAACCAAGGAACTTCACTTCTTCTTGCCAGAATATACATTTTGAAAATATGGCTTTTAATAAGTTCTTTCTCAGAATCTTCAACACTTGTTCTAAATATTCCACATGCTCACTAGCTGACTTAGAGAAGATTAAAATATCATCAATGAAAACCACCACAAATTTATTCAAGACATCACGGAATACTCGATCCATTAAATCAACTATATATGCAGGAGGGTTACATAAGCCGAATGACATTACTAACCACTCATAAAATAAGTCTAGACCTCTGAAAGCTATCAAAGGAACACATTCTTCGGCAATACGCAGCTGATGGAAACTTGTAGCTAGGTCTATCCTTGAAAATACTTGTGCTCCATTCAAATGATCTAATAAATCATCAATGCGGGGTAATGGATATTTATTCTTAAGCGTCTGCTTGTTGAGGTCCCGGTAATCAACACATAATCTGAGAGTACCGTCTGACTTTGGAACAAACAATACTGTTGCTCCCTAGCACGAGAAACTAGGCCTGATCAGACCCTTCCACAATAATTTCAAGTCTGGTCGCCCAATTCTTCTTTCTCTTTCAACGTCATTCTCCGGATAGCATGCACTACTGGCCTTACATTCGGAATTAAATCGATCTTGAAGTCAATTTCCCTTTGCAGCGGTAAGCTTTCAACTTCTTCAAACACATCCGCATAATTTTTAATGATGAGAATCTTTCTAATAAAGTGGGAGTAACTTCTAGCGCAGACTAAAATTCTTTTCTATCTGAATCGGAGCCTATGCATGGTATAACCATAATATTTAAAAGTTGCATTTTAATTGTAACAATTTTTCGGCACATTTAACATCGGCCTCATATTTCGTTAACCAATCCAGCCCAAGAATAATATCGACCTCAGAAAAATTCATGACGATCAAGTCAAAAGGAAACCGTTATCGAGAAAAAGAAATAGGTACTTTACAATATGAACCGAGAACAATTGAACCACCTATCGGATCATGAACTCTAATCGATTCTTTAAGGTCCCTTAGTTTTAACTTTAACTTTTTAACTATGTTACTTGAAATGAAGCTTTGTGACGCACCAGTGTCAATTAATACTGAAACAGGAATATTTTTAATAGTAAGGATAGCTCCCAAAATATCAGGTTTACCTGCACCCATAGAAGAAGCTGGCGTATCCGCCCCGTCGTACACATGAGCCACTTGGGATTTCTTTAGCAATGGACAGTTCCTTCTAACATGCCCCGTCTTGTGGCAGTTGAAGCAATGTCTATTATCAGGAGGGTTCTGAATCGAGCCTGGTTGATTTGTCTTTTGCCGCTTTGGAGCATTGCATTCACTAGAGTAATGTCCAAACTGATCGCAATTATAGCATTTAACCTTTGACCGCCTATCCCCTGGAGCTTTAGTTGCTTCTGCGTTGCTAGTTTCGGGTTTCTTCCCAGAATTTTTCCTTTTGCTTCCAACTTGGTTCTTCTCGCGGTCCTCCTAAAAGTTCTTCTTATCTAAACTTTCATACCTACATGCCATCTCATCCAGCTTGGTAAATGGAAGGTCAATGTGTCTAGTTGCTTGACTTTGGTACCTATAAAGAAGACCATTGATAAATTGCTTGTTCTTTTCGATAAGCTTGGGTGCGTAGCAAGATAGTTCGACGAATTTGTTGAGGTATTCATGTATAGTACGATCTCCTTGTTGGAGATTAGCGAACTCATCGTGTAAGCGCTCAACTGCCTGTCGAGAGATGAATATCTCTTCGAACACTTCTTTGAATTTAGCCCATGCCATATCTACCTCAAGCTCGCCTACCGTGATGGCTTCCCACCATATCAGTGCTTCATCCTTCAACAACCAGGATGCCATGAAACTTTTTCTGTGATTAGCTAGCTCTAGGTCGGCGAAGATCCGTTCGCACGATCATAACCAGGCTTGGGCTTCTTCCATTATACCATGACCAGAGAATGGCAGGCTTCCTAGACTCCTATACTTCTTAGCCACCCTATCAAGATCAAACGGTTGCGAGGGTGGTTGTTGTGGCACTGCAGCCTCAAGATTGGGCTGATTCGGAGCGGCGAGGATATCACCCCTTCCTTGGCCTCTACCTCTCCTACCTCTTCCTCTAGCACTCATCTCAGTAAGTTTTGTGCAAACAAAAAAGAGTCAGACCAATAGAAAAGATAATTTTAAGGAACGGTAAAAGCAGAAGGACATATGGAAAAACAATGATGTACTGATCAAATTATTATGTTATTCTGCTATACTCATTCTAGGACATTACTAATCTTATCTCTAATGAGTTACTCGCCCTAGAATACTACTGATTCTATTCTTAATGAGACGTTTAATGTGTTTAATTCCAAAACTAAGATTAACCAAAGCTCTGATACCAATTGTGAAAACTCCAAACCCTCATGCCACGGAAGCAAGGATAATCACTGGAATATAACATATTAATCACATTAGCGGGACACGGTTAATAGCATATACATGAAATAGAATAGTTTACATCAATATGACAGGGGAATCATAAAATGTAATAAACATCAGAGTTGCACAGTTATAGGATACAACTTAGTGCATAAAAGAAATGATCAGTCTACATCGAGATCAGCGGTACATATACATAAGATAGTACATAATAGAAATAATCAGTCTACATCGCGATCAGCAGTACATATACATAAGATAGTACAGGCGATAATGTCAATAGTCCAAAATTTAGATAAAAACTAATCTTCGCCTTCAGCCAAAAGTGCACTCCAAGCTATAGTGCTAAGCTAAAATAAATCCTGCTACTGTTACTTGGCTGTCCATGTAAAAATAAGGGCACCCGAGTTTGCAAGTGAAAAAAACTACGAGTCAGTCATGAGACTGGTATGAGAAGTCCTACTTAACTTATTTAATAATAAGGCTAATCACAGGACCACGCCACTAACGCGGAATGGGTTTTCTCCATTGATTGCCAGTGCATGAAATAAAGTAAATTATTTAAACAACACAACGCTTTTTAGAAAAATGAAACCATTACAAGACTCGGGTCCCATCACACAATGTAACGCAAGCCGAAGAATAAAGTTTTCACTTATAATGGCCAAATATGCTTGATATGTATAAAACAAAATTTGATATTATTACTTGTGCATATATGTTTCAAACACAATTTCAATCATAATGTATCAATCATAGATGACACGAGCGTTCCATGCCACTATGCCACCATATAAGTATACAATCAAAACCGTAATGTCGTATTGGAAATTGGATTCCATCATGAGTCGAGGCCAGGGATGGCTCCCCACTGATCGAGACACTCTAGCAAATGCCTCAGGATTACACACTCTGGGCAACCCTGTGATCAATAGGACCGGTCCACACTTATGTTAGTGGATTGATTATTCCTGAGCACACGTTTCCTGGTCCTATCGGACCTATCCATCGACCCCAGTGACCAATTTATCTGAGGCGCCTTACTATCCATCATCCACGTAGGTAAAAATATAAGTGTCTGGGCTCCATACCATGACACCACCCATAGCTAGAAAGGAACGTCGTGTTCTCCCTACGGTCACTATCCCGTTTATGACTCATACCGAGGTGTGAGGCTCGCGAATTAACGCTTTACACAAAGCTATGCTATTTAAAGTCGTGCTTTGATCATCAACCACAAGACTCTATTTTTCAACAAAAGCCTTGATCATTTTCATATCAACATGCCACATTGACATTCCACACAATGTTAATGGTGTCTATCGATATATAAACTCTAAGCTCGTATGTCTTAGAGAAGAGTGTTAAGCAAGAGAATAAATTCTCCGCCACCAAATAGATATATATTTAATAGAGATCAATCAATACATAATGAAATCCAATGTCAGACACACATCCATTTCCTAGTTCGTTCTGGGTCTGAACGAAACCGAAGGCACCTTATTCCTCGTTTCATATGTCCAATACGGAAGAGAGGCCCTCGCACATCCAAAAAATCAACAAATACGTCTGGACCACTACCACTGTAAGCTCATCAAGGGATCTACCCATATATAAGGCATCAATAGCAATCCATACGAAATGAAGATCGTCGGTCTTGCACCGTCTTCTTATCTTCGACCCTTAATCGTCGATCAATTATTTGAAATGAGAATTAACTCGGCCTATTCAAATAATTCACGTATACATTGAATTCAAATCAATTCGTTCCAAGGTTAAACTATTTGACATTCACGTTTCAGTTCATTAATATAATTTTCATGTCAAATACATCCAACCATCAAAATATCCATTAAACCGAGTAAAATCAGTTTATTTCCATTCCACATCGTTTATAACATTTTAAAACGATTTACCGCTATTTTTATTTATATAAAAATAGCCCATTATAAATAAACGACGCTTCAGGTCATTACGCGGCCTTGGCGCTGTTTTTCTTTAGATTTGAATTACACATTTCTCAAAATCTAGCTGTTGGATCTTAACATATTTAATATCATTGGAAAGATCTTTCCCAAGCCAACCCAAAGGTTCCGGTTTTGGGAAAATCCGACGGTCGGATCTCTCGGTATAATCATTTAAAGTTACGATTCCAAAAGGCGAACTACCGCGTGCGATTCCTTTTATTTTAATTTACTTTTAATATATATAAATATAATTCGTTCGACGATTTCCAAACCCTTTTCACTTCAAAATTTTGGCTAATACATTTAAATTTCGAATTTTTTTTTTGCCATAATCTTCTTTGTACGGGGAGGAGTTTGGAAATTTATTAGGCCGTATTAGGCACCCAATAAATCCCGAAACAGCATACACAATTTTTATTGACCTATTATATGCCCAAGGGAGAGTGTACGGTTCATATCTCCTGATATTACATCTCCTCACCTTGTCCAGTGTTGGAAAACAAATAATCCATGTGTCGTATCTAAAATTTAAAGAGGCGTGAATTACTTTCATCTCCAGACCCGTGTGGGGTTTTTATTAATCTTGACATTAATTGTTATATTTTATTTAGTCCATATCAGTCCTCAGTTAAACTTGTAGTTCAATCATCATTGTACAAGCGTCTCGCTTGTATGGTAATCTCAACCTCGTCATATAAGCTCCAAATGTTTATATGGAATATGATATGCTATGACATCAATAGTTCGTCTTCGATTCAACCTGAAATGTATTCATCGCCACACAAGCCTTTCGCTTGTATGGTAATTCCAACCTCTTCATACAAGCTCTAAATGCTTATATGGTATATGATAGAGTATGCTATCTTCACGTAGTATGCCATGTAGTGTAGTTCAAAATTGATTGTTGCTATCCTATGGCGACGTTTATAATCTCACACAGAACAACCATCACACCGCATCCAATGTCATTCACAAAAGTTTATATAATAAATAAAATTGCGCAGCCAACTCATTAAGGTTTACCTATTTATCGGGCACGCAAATAAATTCTTTACTCAACAGCAAATCAATTTACCTGTTTAGCATGTGTATATACATGCATATCTAAGATAAATATAATATTTTTAGCGAACAAATATTTATTTCCATACATAGTTATTTTTATTACTTCACATACATGATAAAAATAATATTTATAGCAAACAAATATATATTTCAACTCGTGGTCATTTTTAACACTTCATATACATGATAAAAATAATATTTTTGGCGAACAAAAATATATTTCAACTCATGACTATTTTATTTAGTTCATATACATGTTAAAAATAATATTTTTGGCGAACAAAATATGTTTCAACGCATGACTATTTTATTTAGTTCATATACACAATAAAATGAGATTTTTATAGTTCAAAGAGTTTATTCGACACATGAATATTTTTAATGGTTCATACATACGATAAAAATGATATTTTTGTTGTTTAAAGAATTTATTCCACACATGAATATTTTTAGTGGTTCATACATACAATAAAAATGATATTTTTATTGTTAAAAATAGTTTATTCAACATATGAATATTTTATATACTTCATACATATGATAAAAATAATATTTTTGGCGAACAAAAATATATTTCAACACATGACTATTTTTAACACTTCATATACACAATAAAAATGATATTTTTATTGTTCAAATAATCTATTCATCATATGAATATTTTCAATGGTTCATACATACAATAAAAATGATATTTTTATTGTTCAAATAATTTATTCAACATATGAATATTTTATATACTTCATACATATAATAAAAATAATATTTTTAGCGAACAAAAATATATTTCAATACATGACTATATTTATAACTTCATGTACACAATAAAAATGATATTTTTATTGTTCAAATAATTTATTCAACATATAAATATTTTATAAACTTCATTTCAGAAAATTTCGGCATTACAACGGCATGGTGTTGTAGCACCGACACAGTGTCTGAGCACTGCTTCTCTTCTAACCTAGGCCTTGCAACCTTACAACAATTTCATTTCAATAATTTCCACAATACCATTCATTTTCACAACACAATGAATTTACCACAAACACAATCAATTTTGTTGCAACCACAATCAATCATTCACAATCACAATCAATTTCACACCACAATCATCACACAATCATCCATGGTTTAACATAAAGTAGTGTCAGGAGCTACTAAGCCCCTTCTGCAAATTATTATATTTTTCTCCATTTTATTTGAATTTAGAAATCTCACTTTGGGTTCCACTCCTTCTAATTTGATGGCTAGCTCAAAAATTCCTCTGGTCACTTCTAGAATGTAGTGTACGATGTCACGGTTCCAATGCTTCCCATTTTATCGAATTTCGACATTGTATCAAAAAGATATGATTTTTATAAATAAATTTAACTTTGCAACGCTTTCAAATGTTGTAAACCATTAAAATTATAAAATTCCTTACCTTCAGTAATTCATTAAAAACTAGATCTTCAAATCGTGCGCAATCCATGTAGCTATAGGACGACAGGACGATGCCACGTCGGAGAGCTTGGAGAGGCGCGCCTAGGGAGATTGGAGAGGCGCGCCTAGGGGTCCACCCTCGCTGAACTCGCATGCGGCCTGGTTGAGAAATCCAATGGTGAACGGCGGAACTTCCAGGAGGTTATTCAAGCAATTTACACAACGATGGATGCTATATCTTGTGTGGATTTGAAGCTCTCGAGATTATCTACAAAATCCACTGAAGAATCGATCAATTTCGTGGCTTGGATTAAAAGCTATGGAGGAGAAAAGGTGGGAGCATCAGCCACCATTTGGTTTTTGAGAGGGTCGGGGTTTTCCAGATAAATGACAAGGGTTTAAGGGAGAGCGTGATTGGCCAGGATATTTATATTATTTTATTCTTTTAATTCCAAAAATACCCAATAATCCATATGAGCTCCAAATCAAACCCAACGACTGTTGCCCCTAGCTAAATACCCTCATTCCAGACTCATTGGAATATGTTTCGTACGCTCATTCGACTGTTTCAGTTAGTTATTCTCAAAATTAAAATATAAAACATTCAATATTAGATTTGAACGTACATTCTAATTTACCGAGGCCACATACTAATTTCAAAAATCCCCGAAAAATAAATCTAGCTTTGCTTTGATGATACAATCCTAACAAAACTAATTTCATCAAATCTGGAGACCGTTTGAAAAATGGCCATTTTTTAGTCGATCCAATTTGCACTGTATTTGCAAAACACGTTTCCTTTTACCATGCTCACATATGAATTCCAAAAATTATGAAAATTTAAACCTAGCAATAATTTGACATTCCGGATCCAACCAAAATGGTTTCATCGAAAACAGAGGTCGTTTACAAAATGGCTATTTTTAAGGGATTTGTTGTTATTTAAAAATGGAATTTTTAAATTCTGACGTATTTTCTACCAAAATTACACAAAATAAATTTTTTAAATTGGTTACGATTTTCTGGGTTGTTACAGATAGCCCAAGGAATTTTAACTTCCTTTCCTTTGTTTGGTTGTGGAGGTGTATGTTATTTGCTTTCGAGCTCATATCCAACTGTTCAGAAATGTCTTTCCATTTCTCAGGATTTATTTCTCAACCTGTAGTTACTATCTTTAACCTTATACGGCGCAATCCTTTGCAATCATAATGAGCTTCCATATACTTAGAATCCACGTATCCTTTTTCTCATAAGAAGTTCCTACTGAATACGGAGGTTTAAAAGTATCGAAGGTTCTGGCCTACCTTTTAGCATCAAAAATATCTGCCATATATAAGGTTAACAACCTCAAAATGGTGTATTCCTGTAGGTTCCTTTATTTGCAAAAGGGTTAGCTCGGGTTAAGATATCTTTTCTGTCACAAAACTCTTGTTAAGTTCTTCTGGTGACTCCCGAAAGTAGGTTCTTATAGAAAACAAAATATAATGATAAGATGTCGATAAAGCAAGGGTGGAAAGACCAACTGAATGGAGTTTTCGTTCTCTAATGTGTTAGATTCCATTGATGATTTTCTGTTGGTTTCGGAACATCCTTTCGGTCAGACCACAAGTCCTTCATGTGGGGTTTTGAGATTCTTAATGTTCTTGTTATTTTTATTTTACATTATTATTATTTGAGATATATCGTTCGCCACTACCGCAAATAATCATCAAAAATCGATTCAAACGAAGCGACTAAACTTTGACGATTTCAATATAAAATTGTTTTGATCACTTTTACATGAAAATAATAAATCTTAAAGATAGACGTTTCATTATAAATCGATTTCATATTTTAATTTCCAACTAAATACATTCTAAATTAAATTTATCATTTAATTCTTTTTATAAACCATTTTAAATTCAATAATTTAATAACTTAAATGATCGAAATATACAGCATATTACATTTAAAGTGCCTTACATTGACTGTTTCTGTGTCAGTTGACCATATGATAAAGACAATAAGATTTTCCTTTATTATTTTCAGACTTTAGTGGTTTTTTATAGGTAGGCCATTGGTCTAATGCATCCTTGGTAAATACGTAGATATCATTGATAAAGTAGTTAAGTTGAATTCCTTTTATTGCTTTCGTCTTGGATTTTCTTTTGGGGTTTAGTTCCTGACTTCTTTGAACTCAACAGAAGCTTTTTGTTGTCGTATGTAGTTGCCTTCCTTTTTAGGTTCTTAATGATTCCGTTGTCAGATACAAAGCTTTCCTTAGACATTCCACCCCTCTAGGTATCCCTTAGGGGTTATGGAAAGACTTTGATATCCATTTTGGTACGTAAGCATTATAATCTTTTACCATATCTCCTTCAAATTTAATTCCTTTGGAATAGTTTTTGATATTATTTCCCATTTGCACAAACAAACTGTCATCCTTTTCTAAAATCCTTTCATAAGCAAAGATGGATTTCGATCCAAATGGAATGGGTTTATGCTTCATTTATTTAGGTTGTAAAATTCATCCTTCTTCTGACTAACTATACTCAAAACTTTGGTTTTTAAAACTTGTTCCTTGTAGAACCATAAGTCCACATGTGTTGTTTTCGGTTTCATCGGAGTAGAAGATCATTATTTAAATCCAATCAATATATTAACCATATCGGGGTGTCGTCGTGCTAGAAAGGGTAGTGTCTTACTCTCCTTCGAAAATTGATTCGATGTTATCCTTAATCCTTCATAATTTTTCTATCGATAGCTTGAAGGGAATTTAACTTCCTTTCCTTTGTTAGGATGCAGAGGTGTATGATATTTGCTTTCGGGCTCATGTCCAACTCCTCGGAAATGTCTTTCCATTTCTCGGGATTTATTTCCCAGACCGAAGTTACGATATTAAAAAATTACCATTTAATTACCTTAATTGCTTGACTAAATCTCTTTATTGATAATTTCAGAAATTACAGACTTTCCCCAATCTGATTTGGAATTATGGTTTACAACTCAAACTTATATATATAAGATTGAGAATGAGAAATATGATCATAATCTGGACCCCTAGGATCGTATCTATATGTGCAGGATGGCCCTCCCTTCGCCACCTGAGCTTCATCCTGTCTTCTCTACAAAAGCTCAAATGGAAGTTTATTGAAGGCATCTTCCGCTGTTCTCTAGAAGAGTGATTATAGTGCCCTTGTGGTGCTCTACCAAGGACCTCTTTCGGAACTGGAAGCTTTGGCCTGTTGTTGAAGGAGTGAGCTTGTAGCTCTCGGTTTTTAATGCCTCTTATGACATCGTCCTCATTCGTATATGAGGAACGCTAGTAATAACTATCCGGTGGAGGCTCAAGCTCTTCAGTATTTTCGCTTTGGGTAGTCCGAATGTTTTACCAAATTAGCTCTACAACCTTGAAGATAACAACTCCAATGTCTATGCCCTTCGGGATGCCGATAGGGGACTTTTTTTAGGAACAAAACACTTTGTTTTCTCCCATTCTGATTCAGAAATCATAGGTTGAAAGATTGGTACTAGTTATGCTGAAGGCCTACTATAGCACTCCTTCACCATAACTTCGAGATCTTGTTTCTCCTTGGTTATTTTGATGTTAACAAGGGACCCACTCACGAATTAATAAATATTCTATGGCGAGTATAACTAAGTAATGATATGGCATATTTTATTTAATTGTCGTTCGAGAATATAAATTGACTTTGAAACCGGATATAGCATCAAATTAACACTCGATATATGATAGTTGATATTGATACGAAATATTATTTTCATTGACAACTTAAATTTTTATTTTTATTTTGAAATGGAATTTGAGTGGATTGAATTTGAGTTTACATCAAATTGATGATGAATTGAATCGACATTTGAATTGTCACTTAAGTTGAATTTCTTATAAAAATACTGACATTTGATTATCTATGACTGTTGTGATATAATGGTCAATTTGGGTGTTATTTGCATGTGTATGCATATTAATTGGTATGATGGTTGATTGGGTGTTCATATTTTTAATAATTAATGACTATGATGTATCCCAATTACCACCCGGCATATGATTGAATTGTACAAATTATTATATGCATTGAATATTGGCCACAAGAACATGAAATAGGTTGATATGATATTTACTCATGGTTAAAATGATATATCTTTTGGTATTTGACACAGGTTGAAATGATATGCACTCATGTAATTGAATACATAATTAAAAGGATATAGATTGGCTAAGGTTCTTGTTAAATTCTAAAATATACAAAAACTTTCTATCTTAAAACTTCATATGTTAGATCCCTATTTTTCAAAAATAAAAAAAAGCATAAAAAATCATCGTAAATAATATCAAACTTCAAAAATTAATTCAATATATGATCATCTTCATATTTATATAAGAAAAGTGCAAAAATACTTCAAAAACAAACAAAAAATCACACTTCATCGAAAATGCATGAAAACTCGTGTTTTTTCAAAAAATTGCAGACACCACAACAACTGTTCAAAAAATTACATGCTTTTAAGCATTTTTTGTTGATTGCTTTAAACTTTCAAATTCAATACCTAATTTTATTTAAACATCACATTATGTAGAAAAATCATCAAAAAAAAAATCATGTACATTGCATACAACTAAAAATTATCCCTTCAAATGAAAATGCAGAAATAGCAGCAAGTACACAAAAAACTGCATACATATCTAAAGTTTTTTGATATAGTGAGGCATGTCTACAATACACTGGGGATTGTTGTAGATATGTTAGCACTTTCTCACAATAAGTGTTGACATTTTAGCAACTTACTTTTCTTTTTGCAATACACCATAGAATAGTTGTTGATGTGTATACATATTTTCACAATAAGGTCAGACATTCAAGCAACTTATTTTCTTTTCCAACAACAATACACATGCAACAGTTGCTGATATGTCTGCACTTTTTCACAATAAATATAGACATTTTAGGCCAAAAAAAAAAAATCCTTGTCAAAAATCTTCCGTTAAAACTTACAATTTCTTTTATAGACAGTAGCGAAAAAATTCATGAAAATACGTTGTTACAAATAAATAGAAAGCCGCCTTACATTTAAACTTAAAAGAGAATCCGCTTTGAGTTAAATTTCATTTTAAGGACCCATCATTCACTATAAATTGAGTACTTGGTCTGGTTTTCTATTATATGGAAACTGATAAATATGCCAGCATCCAGCCTGTATATGTTTATCAAAACAAAGAATTTGATAGGGAGATTTTCACTCAAAGTACTTATTTGTTCAACTTAATAAGTTTTATGAACGTCACTTCTAAAAAATTAGTTTTAAGGACAGTTTCCACATTTTATAGTGTAGGGATAATTTATCTGTTGCTAATTGCTAAAGTATTCCATAGTTTTTTTTAAATTGAAATTTATTTGGTATTCTGCAAAAATGCACTGCTTATTATCATCGCTAAATACCTGTTGTAAAGGGAATGGACTACTTACATTAGTTATTAAACGTTTTATCATCCATCCATTCTCAACTAATAAGAAACTTTTTAGATTCTGAATTGGAAACATAGAAAGAAAAACTTGTACGATAATATATTTACTCAATTTTTTTGGGCATAAAACTATTTCAAGCAGGACAAAAAAGTTGTCAATGTAATTAAAAGCAATGCCTTTTAGCTACTCAACATGCTTAGCGTGATCACCAAACACGACAAATAAATCAAAAGCAGTCAAATAACTTTTACTACTAACCCTAGGGAAAACCACTTTTCAATTTAAAAATCAAATTTTGTTTGAAATTTTTATTCCCTTATAGATCATACTACAATAACAAATCCAATAACGTGTCCAGTCAGATTCTAACAATATTTATACAAATTGAAATTTTAAGAAATGTACCATCAACCATATTTTCAAGTTGAAAAATTCACATTTATGCACTTCTTGGTGTTGAGGCAATGTTAGGAGCTTTCCACTTCTGTTGATTTTCTCTTTCTGCAACGAAACTAGTAATACATATAAATATTCTATATGCTATGCTATGAATGAATTTTAATGCATTTTAAAAATGTTGAAAATGGGAAATATTCTGGAAAATGTTAGATATATCGTTTTTTGCCATTTGGACAGTTATAAATAATGCAGTATGTAGATATTTGTAGTACAATTCTCCATCAGATCTATGTTAAATGGAGGTTTATATCACCGTGAGGCACTGAACTGTCGTACAATGGATCTAACTAATTGATGCACAATAAACAATATAGTAACACGATTTATCCAACATATTAATCAAATAATTTTTTTGCTTTGGTTTTTGTTTTTTTGGTTTTTGGAATCTTGATATGAATCTAAAAATACATGATTACCTTATAATTTAATTTGTTCTCACGCCTTCTCCAAATCATTAGTGGTGGATTTTACATCAAAATGATAGAAGATATTGCTACCGGTGTAACAATATTGTAAATTTTCATAAACGATCGCTAGATGGCACGCTTTGATCAGGAATCAGTAGACAAGCCGGAAATTGAGGGGAACTAGGTAGTATCGATAAGACCAATTATTTAATGAAATTTTGACTTACTGTACACAAACTTTTCATGTTCAACTCAAAGTTGTGTCAAAACAAAAAAAACAAACATGGGTTGGAAAAAGAGTAGAAGAAGAAGCAATTTATGTCATTTTTATTAATAGTTGGCTTGAAAGCACAAACTTTTGGTCCGATCATGAACTTCCAAAAGTACCCTTACATATCTATATTCTTATATACCATTTATAAGTTTGATCGAAAAATTAAATATTTTTACAAATTCAAACTACGTTTCTACAAGTATTAATGAACATCAATACCAATACCACTCAAAAATAGAATCAACAAATAAACATTTTTTACAACATTTCTTTACTAATTAGCACAAAAACAAAAAAACTAATTAAAAAAAATCAGATATTGGAACCTAAAAATAAAATTTCAACCTAATTACACATGAAGATAATGAGAATATTACGAAATATTCATGCAAATTATTTTCAGAAGAATTTGTTAAACATATACAGTTCTTAAAAACATAATTCACACGCAAAGCATGTGTTATGATTACAGACAAAGCATATGTCATAACGCTTTTTTAAAGAATCGAGATAAATTTAAGGAGAAGAACCATTATGCCTTCTTTATTTTTAGGCCCGAAATGAAAATCCAATAATTTCTTTTCATTGTTTCATCATGTTTTGCTTGTCATAGATGAGCATGGGATAGACGGATCAAAAACTGTTGCCTAGATGCTCAGCTGAAGCACCATGGCTTGCCTAGCACCTAGGTTATTGTCAGCTTTACACAAACGTTGCATCATCGAATCATTTTATATTTAAATGTCCCAGCATGGTATTTTTTTGAATATGCTACTAGGAGAACCCAATAGACCAATAAGCTAGGTATGTCCGCTTCAACTCATGTCAACTATAATTATTGAGTACAATTTTTGCGAGAAGTGTGTGCAGGTTAGGACTCGATTTTTAAAGATAATTGTTTCATAATCATGTTTTATTCGACTATGTAAACATCCTAGTGCTCAATCACACAAACAAACAAATCGAACTCTTTGATTGTTTAACAAAACTTTTAATTTCCTTCTTTAGAGAAAAATGTTTTCTAAAGTCTGCGACAAACTAGTGTAATTTACACAATTTTCTATTGCTCCACTTACTTGACCTCCTGTTGTGTTAGAAGAACACATCATCTGATTCCAGTTAAATAATGCTTCCCATTGTATGCTTCGGGCTGACTCATCTGTATCATTTGCAGATGTGCATTTTATGCACAAACGGAATAACATAAGTTTATATTAGTACATCCATTTGAAAGGTTTAATACCAAAGCGGAAATCTGTAATGATTTCAACAGCGTAACAAATACAAATTTCATCATAATCTGAAGCATTTCACCAATAAATTTTTACATAACTCATGTTAATAGGTTTCCAACATTTTACCAATGTTTTTCTTATAAACCCTTAGATTTTTGTTCTAAAGCCCATAATTATTGCCACCCATGAAACCCTTGAATGTTTTTCATGGGACATTTTGAATCACATCCTTTTACATAAACAATTAGACTCATGACTCTTCCTGGAAACATACCCATCACATCCATGTCTTTATATTGTTAAATTATTGCGGACTTTATGTAAGAATTACCAACGTTACCAGATTTGATATTTCACAAATGTTTTACAAAGGCCGAATGTTGAATCTAATGTATTTAACACAAAATCAAATTTGAAATAGACAAAAAAAAAAAGGAAGAAAGAAATTATGTAGCATTTCATTTTCATATTGGTTAAGACAGAGTTGTTTAGCGAACAGGAAGGATAGTTATACCTTTGATTCAGCGTACACAAAATACATATTTGGTACAAATTTGACCATCTCACATTAAAAAAGATAAAATCAAAGGTTTGTTTTCCGTTTACTGACCCTGTCTTTCACAATCAATTTCTTTTTCTTTATCCCAATGTACAACGACTTGAAAAACATTTTCCTTCTTATGATGACTTATGTTGATATATCGGTCACATCTCAAAAAAAATGTTGTTAGTCCCATGTTTCGAGTGTAAATATTTATGATGAAAATGTTAATCATGCAAATATTTGTGTTACAATTAACTTGTTTCTCATTTGGAATGGCACATTGTAACAAAATAGTTCAAAAAATATTTGTCAGTTGAACGCTAAAGGATGAATGATTAACAAACTCGTACTTAAAGAACTAAACAAAAGCATGAAAAATAAATAAACTTGACATGACCCTGGAAAATGGTTTAGAAAATAAAATGAAAACCATAATTCCAACTTTTCTAATAAATTTATAAGTTGAATGCTACATTAAAGACATAGATATAGCATCACAACAATCTACTTCACCAATACCTAAAAGAAAACAATATGATCTTTAACGTCGTTGAGTTGTTCTACTACACCTTAAGATGGGATGCATATCTTGAGATTCAAATAACATTTTTATTTCATGCTTAATTGTAAGACTTTATTAAGCCTAGTAGTTATCCCAAAATTTTCTCATTGTTACTTCGGATCAAAGAAATCTACCTTCAAAATATGCTACATCGGCAACCCATAACCTTATGTTATAATAATGTTTGTTGTGATAATGGAATCAATATTAAAATGCAACATCATGTAAGCTTTCAAAAAGCCAAGTTAGTAAGCAAATTTGTTACGAACACGCTTGCATTTTTTGGGAATTACGTTCAAGTTTCCTAAATATCCTCCAGCACCCTTGTCACAATACTTAGACACTTGCGCTTTTGTCCAAAAGATCACAATTTCTGAGCCAGTGCAATGTGGTTAAAATTGTTGGACATATGTTGACATGCAGTACCTTATATACTGTTAGAGAACCCCGAATTATCACAAAACCAATTGGCGATGTGAAGGGTGAACTCATTATAGTTATGCAGGGATTCATTTTACAAATTCCCCAATGTGGGACTTGTCTCAACACGCCCCCCGCACGTGTGGCGTATCATGAGCCTAACACGTGGACCTTTATATTGGGTGATGTGGATAAGTGTGGCATTGTACGCACGAATTAAACCCGCTCTGATACCATGTTAGAGAACCCCGAATTATCACAAAACCAATTGGCGATGTGAAGGGTGAACTCATTATAGTTATACATGATTCATTTTACAAATTCCCCAATGTGGGACTTGTCTCAACATATACTACCTAAGACATGTAGTGTTACTGATGTATCACCACTTAAGAACCAATTTACAAAAAGGTAGTTCTCTAAATAACATGTACATACTGCAAAATCTTCCCTATCTTGCTCGAGCTCCTCTTAAGATCTCGTTATATCTCCTTTTATTTTAACATCTGAATAAAGCAGACAACAAATCTCATTTATCTCCTTTAACCATTATCTCATCCAAAATATTTTGATCTCACATCAAATACAAGTCAAAATCTAAATTCGAGATCTAAACTATTGAATTCAATAACTACTTAATAGCCGTTGTTCATTTTTCAATTTTGTATCCCGTTGATAATAACAAACGACTTCATTTTCCAAATATTCAAATTACAAAAAAAATCCTTTAGTCATACCAAATCAATCAATCTATGTTCTCCAAAAAGCATTTATTTTGATTCTTCCTACATAAATCAAGCGTGACAATTTCATATTGCTTTTTAGATAATAATAGTCAAAAACCATCCAAGTGTCAGATCTAAACACGTATTTCGCTTCACTATTAGTCATGAGACAGACGTACTTTAAGATCCAAAAGGCACTTATTTTGATTCTTCCTATACAAAGCAAGTGTGACAATTTAATATTGCTTTTTAGATAATAACAATTAAAAAACCATCTAAGTGTTAGTTTTAAACACATATGTCGCTTCACTACTAGTCATGAGATAGACGTACTTTGAGATCCAATATGTCAATCTGAAATATATAACCAAGATACACTCGTCCCGCCCTAGATCACAGCGAACGTAGGCACGATTTGTCAAACCACTATAAATATTGTATCCATATACTTTAACATACTCTGTCTGGATTCATATTATTATTCTGATCATAACCTGACATTCAGATGTTGTGAATGATTGACCAAAATCAACGTCAATAGATATAAAATACCACGATGAAGCATGACTAAAATCCAAAATTTAATATTATAGCATGATAAGGGTAATAAAATTGAATCAATTAACAAAGAGCTGGAATAACTCAGTTATTACAGCGTGTGGCTGTTAACCACAAGGTTGGAGGTTCAAGCCCTCCTTCTAGTGTTTGAATTTTTCATTTTTCGGTCCATGTTAATTAAGATCGTTGTACAATTCATCTATTTTTTAATCTACCATGGTCTATCTTATCAGCAGTGCACTAATAAATGACATACTTAACAATATAAAATTAATATTTGCTAAACCAAATTCAATTTATAGTTTGGTTGAAGCCCCTATTAAATTTCAAAATACACCAGACATCTTTTTCTAAAAAGAACATGCAAATTAGGTCTCAATAATTAAGTTACTGAATAACTGCATAAATTTATACAATTATTCAATGAATAATTGTAGATAATTATACGATTATATATACAAATTTCGCATTTATGCAATTATTTACTCAAAATCCATGCAATTATTCAGCAAAAAGAATTGCTGAAATATCCACTAAATAATTATAGACATTTATACAACTTTTGGATATAATTGCATAATTGTGCAGCTATTCAGCAACTAAATTCTAATGACCTAATTTATAATCTCTTTTTCGGAATGTGTTTTCTTGTATTGAGTTTGGTTTTAAGGACGTAAACCTAACATTCACTTCAATTTAACTGTTTTATCATATTAATTAGATATAATACTTCCAAACTGATAGTATGTATATAAATTATAAAATCACACAACCTACCCACTTTAATCACACAACCTACCCACTTTAATCACACAACCATGTTAATTAAGATCGTTGTTATCAATATATTTCATCTATTTTTTAATCTACATTGGTCTATCTTATCAACGGTGCACTAATAAATGACATACTTAACAATATAAAATAAGTATTTGCGCATCCAAATTCAATTTATGTATAGTTTGGCTAAAGCCCCTATTAAATTTCAAAATATACCAGACGTTTTTACCAAAAAAAGATATGCAAATTAGGATTTTATAATTAAGCTACTGAATAGCTGCATAAATTTATG
Organism: Allium sativum; assembly: GCA_030737875.1. Classification (NCBI taxonomy): domain Eukaryota; kingdom Viridiplantae; phylum Streptophyta; class Magnoliopsida; order Asparagales; family Amaryllidaceae; genus Allium; species Allium sativum. The sequence continues at coordinate 197,885,881 of CM060910.1, forward strand.
CAATTATTCAGCGAAAAATTGCATATATTTTAGGTCATTATAGCCAAAAAAGAAATCTGACAATTTTGCAATTATTTACTCAAAAATCATGCAATTATTCACCAAAAAATTTGTGGAAATATTCACCAAATAATCGTAGATATTTATGCAACTTTTGAATATAACAGCATAATTATCTACAATTATATATTGAATAATTGCATAACCGTGCAACTATTCAGCAACTAAATTCTAATGACCTAATTTATAATCTTCTTTTGGAAGGTGTTTTCTTGTATTGAATTTGATTTTAAGGACCTAAGCCTAATATTCAATTCAGTTTAACTATTCTACCATATTAATTGGATATAATACTTACCAAGGTGATAATATATATAAATTATAAAATCACATAACCATACCCATTTTGTACCGAGGCCCTAATCTATGAACGTAATAAAGAAAAAGAAAATTGGATTTATAATAGACAACTTTTTTTATTGATTATTGTCTTGTGTCTTTAACAATGCTTATGTCTTTTACCATTTCCCATTTCCATCGACAATAAATAATGCTAAATTTACCAAGTCATACCATGTAGATCTATAATGAAAAAAAGGTTGCGGGGGACATACATATGAATTGCAGCTCCATTTCTCTTGGCGATATAATTGACGGTTAAAGCATGATAGATGAGCAATGTTCATGATTTGTGAGTATTTTCATTTCATGTATTTCAATGTATTTTCTTTTACATGGTGATTTAAATATTAATAAAAGGAAAAGTCTATGTAGGCATGAAATAGTGATATAAATTTGGATATAAATAATTTCAATCATTAGATCTCTCACTCTATTCAAACTTTCAAACAAACAAATTCAAAGACAAATAATCTCAATCATTAGATCTCGTACTGTAATCCACCTTCCATACAAAGACAAACAAATTCAATGATTCAGGATTTGCATATCTAATTTTGTGTTAAATTTTATGCTCCAATAGTCGCACTCTTAATTGAAACTTGAATATTTCTCAGCTTTTTGCCCTCAATGAAAATAACTCATCATTAGATAAAGATATAGTTTGACACATCAGGAACTCACTAGTTTTCGTCAAAAATCTTGTGCTATGTAATATACGTATATGCGTAATTTTTTTGTCAAAATCGGGCACCAGACATGTAGATGTACAAATTCCCAGTGTAGCAAAGTTATAACTTAAAATGGCATGAAATTGACTTAATGATGGAATAAATTACATATACAACACGAAATTTAAAATTCATTTATCTTATTATTATCCTTATACATGATATCTTGTACAAAATTAAATTTTCAAGCAAGTTAAGAAAAACTTTGATATACATCTCAGAATAGAATTGCACACTATACAGTTTATTTTGGATTATCTATGTCAGATGTAAAGTATAACGATCAAAGATATAAATTTTAATGTTGATATATTACATTTCTAGCTAATACTTCAAAAATAGTATTTAGCCCAAACTTATACTGAAAATACATTGCCTTTTATTTCAAAACATTAAGCATAATCTTGATTCTGAAATGAATATGATATTGGCAGCGCTACGAACATATTAATCAAGATAAAATGGTAACTTTTCATCCCAAGGACCTTATAAAATGAGGTCTCAATTGAAATTACCAAAATCTGAAACATTGTATGATCACTCAAAACATGAGAAATCTTGAGTTGTATCATAAATCTGTGGATATTTCAATAACAAATAAACTTACCTACAATATCTTGTTTCGTCTAAAAAGTGAGAAGATTAACAATAAAACTGACATGGGATACAAAATGATTGCGTACCGCTAAATTGATGTATCTAGAAAATTTGAGATGCAAAAATATTTCGTTGGTATTAACCTGTTACTGTTATGACAATTCATGCAAATGTTATTATGAAAATTTCAACAAGCTTAAAAACCAAATGTCAACGTAGTCAAGGTGAAAAGATGCAAGTTCTATGCCTTTTGGTGGGCCTAGTGCATCCATTTTTGCATTTTCTACACAAAAACGTATAGTTAACAATTGCATTTTGGCTTGACAACTGTATATACATGCAATTTTGAGAATATAACATCTTGAGTTCAAGAATGTGAGGTCAAAAATTAAATAAGAAAGCATCGACGTTCAACTTAAGTGTACAACAACAAAACTTAGAAAACTACAATGTTAATATGAATTTAGGGTTAGGTTATATTGCTGATAAGTTATGTAGGAATTTTGGGTGGAGTAATGGTTGAAAGCCTAATTTTTTCCTTAACTTCAGTATTAGGTTCAAGGTACGATTTCAGGGTCCTAAGCCTTGTGCGACTTCGATGCTTTTTGTGCCTTAATTGCACCTTGTGCAGCAACTGCGTCTTAAGCTTGTAGAAAGGCAACGATGTGGTGCTTCACTTTTTTCTGCACCCAGGATGCCTAGGCACGCGACTTAAATACTAATAGAAGTTTATATGAATCATCAAGAATATATTTTTCAAGCTTTGATCTTAATTACAACTTCAAAATCATTCGAAAATTTGTGGAGACGTTTCAATTCAATATGAAATTTTACTGTTCCACTTTAAACATTTAAGACATTAAAAGATGAATGTAAAGGTTTTGAGAGGAAAAAAGGGTATTTGGACCATTTCCATATGAACACGTACGACGATTGTGAGCGGAAGCACTCACATGTGTGTGTATAAATAGACTCAACATGATAAAAAGAGTTCATGCTTATAGGTGTGCTTTGGTCAATCTAGACATACCTACTAGAAGTGATTCATCATTTGGCATTCATATATTATGAGCACCTGCAACGTAAGATATCAAAACCATATTTGTATACACGGAAGATAGAAGCACAATTGACATCGTCATCTATTTGAGCACGCACCCTCATTGTTTTCAATCGTATCTCTCTCAAAGGCTTTTAAAAGATTTAATATGAAATCCTTATACTTGATAAAATGCAGGAATAGAGCATAGGAATTCAACTTGTACATCATAATTTATTGCATGTTAATTACGCACCAAGCTTAAACTTGGGATACAGTATACTGATTTGGGTTTAAAAGATTTCTATAAAACAGTCACATTTGCAAAAATGCAAGAACAATGAAAAAGAATTTCGTTTGTGCAGATTTAAGCATTCAGAAGAAAATGCAAGTCAAATAAACAACCAACTTGTACACAGGTTTGGATGGAGCAGCACAGGAGCAGGCTTAGGGAAGCGCATAAACAACAGGATGGATAAGCAGTTTCCCGGCCCATGGAAGAAAAAGGAAAAAAATTGGATTGGAAACCAAGCGAAGCAAACCAAAACCCTAAAATGCAAGTCAAATTATGGTTAACTCAATGAGAACATCATGACTATTCATTCAAATGCATACCTTATAATTATATTGGTCTCTACCATTTGCCATTTCTTTTTGTTCACAACAGTGTGTGTACGTGGGTGTGTATAACTGCAATGGGCAACATGACAAGCACAAAGAACTATCTCTACCATTTGCCATTTCTTTTTGTTCACAACATTGTCTGTATGTGGGTGTGTATATGTGTGTACAACTACAATGGGCAACATGACAAACACAAAGAACTACTAGCCCTTTTTATTGGTCTATCCAGTCACATGTTTGAATCACAATTTCCATAGTAAATGTAAGAATAATTGCTCTAACAGTAAGCATTAGAAGATGTTAATTACATCCTAATAAAACACATTGTGTTTCAACAACAATTCAGAATAACCTCAAACACTAAAATAAAAGCAAACTAGCTACACACTTTTTTCGTTGTTCTATTTTGATTACTCATGCTTAATACTTGGCAGATTATAAACATATCCACCAAGGATATTTTTGTATTATAACATAATCGACCGACCAACCCAATAAATCCGATCGTGCTAGAATAAAGGGTTTACATTTCTTCTCTTATGTTTTGATATTGCTAGTTTTCCTCGATTTAATGTATGATAGCTTAATTTATTTCTTAGAATTTGCTACTTGAGTTAATTCAATTGTTATAAAAATGAGCTGAATTAACCCTTACTACGATTTCTATGTAAATATTCTTTTTGTTGTTTGCTTAAATTTTGAAAAGGTAAGATGAAATTTACGTGTAAACTGTGCTCCTTTAATTGTAACTATCCATTAACTCGATCGTTGATTAAAAAAAGTCATTTGCTAATTAAAGTGACATATGAAATGATTGTTTACGAGATACAGCATATGGCATATAATAGTGGACAACTTAAAAATTATACTATGTTGTAATTTATATAAAAATGAGCTTTGAAAACCAAATTTTCTTCAGGCTAAATACAAATACTATGTTAAATTCATACAGAAATATTCTTGGAAAACTAGTACTTGAAAAATGGAAAATAAATTTTGACAAGTAATCATAAAAATTGATACTATCAGGCATCTAAAACCGATACCTAAAAACTGGAAAAATATATTTAAATAAGAAATCATAAAAACTGATATTATCAGGCTCTTAAAACCACTACCAAGAAACTGGAAAAATAAATTTTAACAAGTAATCATAAAAACTGATACTATCAGACACTTAAAACTGATCAATAAAAACAATAAATAACAGGACATAACATAAGCTGAGTCACCTAACACCAATATCTAAGAATAAAAAATAAAAACCTGAATACATAAAACAATAAAAATATACCTTGATTAGCATTCTTCGCGGTAGCTTCCATCAAAACACCCAGTCGTCCCTTTAAGTGAGTAGCTTCTAAAAAAATCATGGCTCGGCAATACTCAAACTCACGTACACAAGCAGCAAGAGCAATAAACACTCTCTCAAACTGGTTAGTACTGTCATTAACCTCTAAGGCAAAATAACTATCCGAGTTATGATTTTGTAGTGCCCTCCAAATACCATCTCAAGTCATCGTAAGACATAGCATCATTACCATACAATTCAGTTAAAGCAAGTTGTTTTGCAAAATAAGCAAATGGATAATTTAATTCAATCTTATATTCTACACAAAAATCAGCTATGATCTCCTTAGGTTTCTTGCTTAATTTCATCTATAATCAACGATTTAATAAACGAGCTAGAAATATGGGATTGTTCAAATTTCTAAGTCCATCACTACAAGAATGCTCACTAATTAAATTCCGAATGAAAAACCTATTAAATTGTTTGGAATCACAAGTAGCATAAACTTTAAACTGACATCAAGTAGAAGAGGAAGAAGAGCAAACTACTGTTATTCTAGAAAAACCATTCTTTAAAAAATTTAATTCATATCCTGTTTGAATTTGATATGCCATCCCTAAACTCAATAGCACCCCCAAAGCAGAACCCATTAAAATCAGAAATGGAAAGATTATTAGTTCCTCTCTTCGTCATGTCTTTTAAGTAACTTTTTCCATGTATAACAATACTAAACACAAATATGCAGTAAACGAAACATCAGATGCAGTTGAAAGAGCATTGCCATCAATATTTTACAGCTGACAATCCTTCCGCTTAATAGTGAAAGAAAAGAAAGCAACCTTTTATGTAGTTGAAAGAAGACTATACTTTGAAGATCAGAATCAATATATATAGATATTATTTTGTTCTCAAGCAAATAACTAATATCAATTGAAAGATGAGTAAGTTGAGATCAATGATGGCATAGTTCATTCTTCAAATCATATAATGAACAATCTATGGCCAACCGAGTACTGAAGGTAGTATTGAGCAAAAATAAAACCGAAAGACTATTATCACCGCTGCATAAGAGATCATGTAAAAAAAAATGCAATCAACAAATGATTACTTCTATAAAAATATATCTACATTAGATAACTCATACACACAGATATAATTCTAATATCTTAAAAAATATGAAACAGACACCCAGAAAGAGTCACTATAGTTTTTAATTAAAACAGACACTGTAATACATATAAAATTGATAACACATATTTGTTTTAATTTTTTTAACATAAAAATGATACAGAAAAACTATAAAACTAATACTACATTCGTGGACTGAATAAAATGTAGTATAACTCCAGTAAATCAGATACTACAATACAGTAAAAAATGATACCAGATTCAAAAACATATTTCAATACTTTACTGGATCATTAAAAGTATAATAAATAAAAATTGATACCATGTAAAATTACAGATTACAATATTTTAGTATACAGGATCGAACAGTATGAATTACATGCCAAAAACAATTGCAAAAAAGAATCGAAAATCAAGATAACAATTACTCAGAAAAAGAATAAAACGTATCACCTGCTACTACTATCCAACGAATCCATTAAACATCCAATATGAATCAAAAGGAAAAAACTTGATCACAATTAACCGCATAGAATTAAAACGATTTTCAAAAATGACGCACAAAAAATTAAACAAAGAAATAAAATCGAACTTGAGAATATTAAAATCAGATAATAAACGCATGATTCCATGCACGATGAAGACCAAATCGAAGAAGATGAAGAACAAATGTAAAAGGAGAGGAAGAATAATATGATTCCGTGTAAGATTAAACTGATCCAGGAACGATTTAATTTTTTGCATATATTAGGGCATGATGAAAATTTCAGGACGGTCAAAGACGATGAACGCATGAGAAGGAAAGAAGTTTAAATAATGTCCTTGAGAGAAAAAATTTGATGGGCTGGCCTTGACGTTATGAAGCCTATATTTATTGTCCTTCTAAATGTTTTCCTGTTTGCATTTTATGGAAGGTAAATACTCTTTAATATTATCGTTTTCTATTTTTCTTCTTTATGTTTAGCTATTCATACTTAAATACTTTCGGGTATTATCTTATACTGTTATATGTTGTCGACATTGATTTTTGTAATCATGAAAATGAAAAAAAGATATATATAAATATATTTTATTTACTATAATACAAAACTTATAATGAACACTACAACAAATGTCTATTCACAGCGTTGAAAAAGCGCTGTTATAGCCTTTAACAGCGTTTTAATGAACGTTGTTTACCAACACTGTTAGATCGAAATTTGGACCTAACACCCAAATTGTTATGAACTGTAGAGAATTCTAAATGAGGAACAAGGAAAAAGAAAATAACACTCAGAATTTATAGTGGTTCGGCGTTATCGAGCCTACGTCCACTTTATATCTTATTGATTATGCTTTACAAGCTAGTACAACAGTGATTTCTCTCAATATTTTAGTGGTTTGACAACAATGGCGGACTCAGTATTCACTATTGCCAAAAAGATCCCGAAAAATGCCAAGCTCTGGGCTATTTATAGCTGATTTTGTCAGGCGGATCGCAGACACGTGGCACGAATCCCGAGATTTTCGGATCGCATCGCCACCATTGAAGAAACAGTCAAACTAGCGGTTGTGAACAGGTGTCGTCAGATCCGTGCGATTCGGATCGCTGAAGACCAGCTCGTGGTTGAACGAGTCAGGGGGTTCGGTTCGTTACAAGGGATCGGATCGCCTGGAGGTGACGTTCGTCGACGAGATGAGAGCGATCCGTTCCTGGGTGAGTCGTTAGAGCGCGATCCATTCCTGGGCGAGACGATGGCGTGCGATCCATTCCTGGGCGAGACGATGGCGTGCGATCCATTCTTCCACTTTCCTGGGGGACTTGGTCTCCTGATTTCCTTTCATGAATGATCCTGGATGGCTTGGTCAAAAAGCGAGCCAACATTTTGCCCCCTCGAAGTATGTTTTATTGATGATGAAACATGCTTCGAAGATACTTATTGACTCTCTCCTGAAAGGATGCAAGTTTACAGTCGCATTGGTTCAAATTGACACATGGATGGATCGGATCGCCATAGGACGACACGGTCCGATTTGGTCATCTGCTCGTCGCGTGCTGAGTTCCTAGGGTCTTGTGCGATACGGGGCGCATCTTCCTTCGAGTCGTATCGGGCTCTGAGTTTTGTGGGCCATCATTTCAAAGCGATCCGTGGGCTTCTTTGCGATTCCATCTCTGGATCGTGGCCTGTGGGGCGCTTCGTGGACCGAATAAGACAAAGGAGGGGAGACAAACGGTCACCTTCTTTGCCTATATAAGCTGACGCTCCCCTCTTCATTCTCCTTCTTTTTCTTCTCTGCTGAATCGTCTCGCGCGAGCTATCGAAAAACGAATCCAACCTTTTAAAACTTTCGAAAACCCAAGAACTCTCTCAGCTTTTAGAAAGGTAACTTTATAGAAAGCACTCTCATACTACTCTCCTGAATTTCTACAGCTGATCCCAGAGAGAAACAAAAACAAATCTGCTACTTTCCGAATAAATCACCAAGTCGCCATGGCCATTGAGCGTGGAGCTCAGAACTTGAGGATGGGAAGGAAATGAGGAAGAAGAAGGATGCAGAAGGAGAAGGAAGGCCGACTCGGATCGTGGTCAACGGTCGAGGACGGAAGCAAATGGCGAGACGAAAGATCGAGATGACAACCAAGGGTCGTATCACGGCAGTTGCAATGGTTCGTGAGGGAACCTTCCCTTCGTCCGGCGATTCGATGAGGGGCGAACTCTCTGCTCTATGATTCGGAAAGGGGCGATCCCTCTGCCATGCGAGTCGGAGGGGGCGATCCCTCTGCTATGCGAGTCGAAGGGGGCGATCCCTCTGCTATGCGAGTCGAAGGGGGCGATCCCTCTGCTATGCGATCCGTCTCACGGCTGGTGATACGAAGAAATTTCAGTCTTTAATCAGCGCCTTGTCGCTACAAAACTCTGGACAGTTAGGATAGAGCCTTGACGTTGATCTCTCTGGACTAAATGACTTTATGATTTGACTGCATATGACGACTAACGACCTTTAATAACCTCGACTGCTTTCATGTTTTATTATCGTTTTTAATAATGCGCACACACAAGCACACACAGCAGCACTTGCACACACGGGGGACAGGTAGTGTTGATCTTATCGTTCATATTTTCTCGTCCTAGCAGCAATGTCGAACGACCACTCTTCCTCAAGATCTGTAGCCGAAACGGAATCCGAGATTCCTGAACAGCATAATCCTCAAATTCCTCCAATCAATGCAGAAGGTGAAGATTCTGGGTCTGAATATGAAGCCACAGAATCAGATCCGACAGAAAGCACGTCATCCAGCAACAACTCCGAGTCTGACGAGCGAGCTCCGGACGAAATTCCAGGCGCAGTCGGGATAGATAAATTCCCTGACTCTTTAGCGTCCAAGCTCGACGAGATAAAACTCAAGAGAATCTGCTTAAGACACGGCATTCCTTGGGACGATGTCTTAACACCTGGAAGCGAAGACAGACCCCATCTAGCACCGGAAGGGTATATGTCGATCAGTCGGACAATGTGCCTAGTAGGAGCTATTCCTCCGTTCCCTCCAATTGTCATTGAAACTCTGAGACGATTGGGCATTGCCCCGATGCAGCTTCATCCAAACGCCTACGCGTCTCTATACTCTTTATACGTTGCTTATGCGGAAATCTTGCAAGCCGAACTCAAATTCAGAGACCTGGTGTTCTTCTTTCTCTTCAAGCACCGTTCTTCTGCAACTCCCAACTTTTCCTTTTTTGAATCAGTGGCGAACAGGAAAGTTCTGTATGACGGATACAGCAACATCGGGGATCCTAAGTCTGACTGGTTTTACATAAGAAGACAGGCTGGATGCTCATGGAGATAGCTCAAATCAAGTAAATTTTGATCGCCTAGTTGAATATCTTGCTTGGAGAGTCTAAGTAATAACATTCTTCCGCTTTTTCCTTTGTCTTAAACAGATCATGTCTTCCCGAAAACAGAGGGTGCATTATACAACAACCGGTTATCCATTCTTTTGCAAAGCAGATCCGACTTTTTAAGGATTAAAAAATGCATTACGGACGACAACCTTCATAAGCATCGCCTCTTGGATAGGAAATTTGGACTTGGAACTGGCGGCAAACCTTATAAATATGTGCCCCCGACGGAAGGAGAGGGAACTTCACAAGCGGTGGAGACAACCAAATTTCACAAAAGTCCTTCTCCGATAGTCATCCAAGACGACGAAGACTTGAATGTATACAGGGGGGATGAGTCCCGTGGTGATGTGTCGAAGGAAATCCCTACCTCTGCTCCAATGGAAACCGTCGGTGATGACGAATTGACAGAAGAACAGTTATTCGACGAGCTGAATAAAATCCCTCTGCCCGACATTGAATACACGGAAAAAGACTTCGGCGAGGAGCCTTTCTTTTCTGCTCCCGAAGAGGCGACTGATTCAACAAGGGGACGTGAAACGGGCCAGACGAGCCTGTCTCCAGGCCCAGGTCTGTTAGGGGGGATTATATGGGATGCACACCTCACACACACTGCCTTACCGTGCACTATTATGCTGTGGATATTCAATGTGATAATATGCTCTTCTTTTTTTTTTTATAGGAGCGATGTCGCGCAGGAAATCTTATTCGTACCGTTCTCTTCGCGAAGGCACCCCCAGCCTTCGTTCGGGTACTGAGCGCCCTCGCGGTCCTTCTCACAAGCCGAGCTCTTCGCAACCTCGATCTCCACCCAAATCAACTTCTACCAGGCCTTCGAGTCATCCAACAATTCTGACCGGGGGGAAGACACTTCCAAAAGAGTTGACTCCTCCAAAGAGTGCGCCTTCCCACAGTCGGTCGTCCAAAAGGCGTCACGAATCCAAAGATGGGGACAGAGATTCATCCAAAGACACTGAGCAAGAGAGGAGTAACATTGTCCCCACCAGCCAACCAGAATTAGCTGCCTCCGGTTCACGGGACTACGTTCACGGTCTTGAAATCCAAGGTAGGCTGGAAAAGTTACGGGAACAATTTCCAGGAATGTTCTTCGATAGGATGGTCTTTGTTCCTGCCTTGGAACCAGTTCCTAAAAACTGGGATAAAGAAGTTATCGGGCATATCCGTCACGTGGCCAAGCAGTACGAGGCGATGAAGAAGCACGCACTCAACCTTTCGGAGGTTATCCGAACACTCGAAATAGAAGCTCACAGGTCTAAAGCAAGACTCGAAAATAATGAAAGGGCTAGGACAAAATTAGAGAAGGATCTGGAAGACGCTCAAGCCCAGTTTGCTTTGGCACAGAGAGACGCCGCAAACTATAAAACTGAATTAGAAAATGCCAAGCAGCGCTTTCATTCAGAACTGGATTCCAATAGCCAGGAAAAAGTGGCCTTAAAAAAGGAAGTTGAAGACCTCAGAATGGCCAACATCGAATTGGTAACGGCACAAGGCCATTTTTTGACGGAGAAGGCTGCTTGGGAGGCGGAAAAAGCGAGCCTAAAAGAATGGTTGGCTCTGGCAGAGGCGGAAAAAGTGATTTTGAATGATCAGGTGGCAGACGCGGAGGGACGGGCAGCTCTTGCCGAAAAGAACGTTGAGAGCGCCATTGAAATGGCCACTGCCTCCAACAACAAACTCCTTGAAAGAGAGAAAGAAATCGAGGGGTTTGAGGAGATGATCTTTGATTTCCTCGGTCAGGTTCTCAAGACTCGCAATATCTCATGGATCCCGGATTATCATGTCACTTTGGCCAACTTATGGGATGCCATCGTCGAAGTTGAAAAACATAGACTAGGGGTCGAAGAGATCAATGAAGATGAATTGATGAAGAGCATCCTAAGGGACAACGAGCCTGAGGATCTGGCAGAGGGTCGTCGCTTAATCCTGGCGGAAATGGAGAAGGAGAGAACCATGGCTAAAGGAAAAAAGCAAAATTGACGAAGGTTCCAGCTCCGCCCCGAAGTCTAAAACCTCCGGAGTTGAGGAGTATCACCCTGACGATCCTCTAATCCCCTTAGGCTTAACTCCCGTGGTTGTTGGAACATCCGGATCTACTCAAGAAGGAGTATCTGCTGAAGGTACATTTCTCTTTTCCCAACAATTTGCTAAAGCGATTGCGAATTGTCGTCGTCTAACAGGACAACCCATTGAATTAGTAATGTGTGTCTCTCATAATGCAGGTGGCGAGCCCGCCGACAAGGGTGTTGGAAAAGAGAGAGAAGAGGAGGAGGGGATCGTCCTGCCGGGTGCTGAAATCGATGTTTCAGAGCGAGTCGAGGCCGCAACAGCTGAAGGAAGCATCTCGGTGCCTAGCGTCGACCTACCCAAAGATGCTGAGACTATCGAGGCTTTAAAAGACTTGGATGGTCGGCATGTAGATGACGAAGAAGATACCACCGGCACCAAGAAGGCCGACGATGATGATGATGATGAGGAACCCCTGGCCAGCCGAAAAGCCAGACAAGAGAAAGAGTTGGCTTTGAAGAAGGTGGGGGATGAGGCTTTGGATGTGGTCCCACTTGCAGAGTTCGATCCCAAAACTGGGATGATCATGAAAATTCAGTCCAAGTCCATCAGCCGGCAACTTCACTTTGCAAACCCTGATGACTTCCCAGCTTCCCTCTCCGGCAGAAGCAAGGGAAAAGATGGGGAAGAGGAGACCTCAGAGGAGTCAGATGCTCCCCTCGTGGACAAACGAAAAAGGAAGAAGGGGGATCCATCTGAAGCCGACAAGGAGAGGCTGGAGAGGCAGAAGCGAGAGAAGATATCAAAGCATAAATAGGATGTTTATTGATATTTTGTCTTTTAAGTTTCCCACTGGCCAGGAAGTGTAATTGTGAGACTGGTCCTCACTTTTGTTTCTAACTTGTTTTCACTTTGCTGATTTGCAGTACATAAACAAGGATTTGTTTCTTCTTACATCATTGTGTACCTGTATTCATAGAAACTTTCCACGTTTAGTCGTTAGCCAACTATTAATAATTATAAGTCAGTCAATCAACAGGAAGAAGAATGTTCATGCTATGTTACACTTGCTATATCAAAGTTTAGTGTCCGCATAGGAGTGCGTGATTCCCCCTAATCAATTGTTAGAGTTTTATGCTTGGCGATTCGTTCGTTCCCCGATCCTTCAGCGGGGAAGGAGCTATTTCTCAGCGCTCAATCGGAGACGCCTTTATACTCTCTCTCTCTCTGGAGAGTTAGAGTTCAAGCTCGGCGATTCACTCGCTCCCCGATCCTTCAGCGGGAAAGGAGCTCTTTCTCAGCGCTCAATCGGAGACGCTTTTATACTCTCTCTCTCTGGAGAGTTAGAGTTCGAGCTCGGCGATTCATTCGCTCCCCGATCCTTCAGCGGGAAAGGAGCTCTTTCTCAGCGCTCAATCGGAGACGCTTTTATACTCTCTCTCTCTGGAGAGTTAGAGTTCGAACTCGGCGATTCATTCGCTCCCCGATCCTTCAGCGGGAAAGGAGCTCTTTCTCAGCGCTCAATCGGAGACGCTTTTATACTCTCTCTCTCTCTGGAGAGTTAGAGTTCGAACTCAGCCGTCTGCGATCATGCATGCTCCTCAAACTCGTCTCAGGCTTACATTTTAATCCAAGCTCCGAGGATTAAAACCAGTCGGACAAGGAACTAGAGCATTTACCAAGGCTTTGGGTTCCTCTGGTTAGTTTACGATAGGAACTGTCGGCACCGGACTTCGGGTACCTGCAATATTCACACTGATTTTCATAGGCAAATAAATATAGACGCAGTAAAGGTAAATGACACACAGTATTTTTATAGTGGTTCGGTCGAATCATGACCTACGTCCACTTTATAATCTCTTGCTTTAAGAAATCAGACTGTTCTAGGCAAGTCATGCCCTGTACATAGTTTTTTTTTTAACAAAACAAAAGAATAGATTTGAAACTTCTCATGTTAGATATGGCCGTAGATGTTGGGCATTCCACACTCTGGGGATCTCCTTTCCATCTACGGTTGCCAGCTTGAAGGTTCCGTTATCAAGCTTGCTGAGAATAGAATACGGTCCTTCCCACTTCGCTCCCATATGAGTTGGGGGTGGAAAGACACGTTTCAGAACCAAGTCTCCGGGTTCCAAGGTTCGGGCTCGGACCTTTTTGTTGTAGTATCGGGCGACCTGTTGTTTGCATCTCAGAGCACGCAGGTCGGCTTCATCCCTCTTCTCTTCGATCATATCCAGGGACTCAAGGAGCAATTCATTATTGGACATCGGATCATAATAGGTCACCCGATGAGAGGGTACCTTTATCTCAATCGGGATGACTGCTTCTGTTCCAAAAGCAAGGGAGAACAGGGTATGTCCTGTTGCTGATTTATATGTCGTCCTGTAGGCCCATAGTGCCAAGGGCAATTCGTCAGCCCACATGGCTCTAGCCCGCTTCATTCTTCTTTTCAGAATAGACTTAATTACTTTATTCACAGCTTCGACTTGCCCGTTCGATTGTGGGTGTGCCACAGATGTGTATCGATTCTCGATGTGGTATTTTTGGCAGAAGTTTCTGAATTCAGCACTATCAAATTGAGTTCCGTTGTCTGTTATCACAATTTTTGGAATCCCGAATCGACAGATGATGTTTCTCACGATGAAGTTGATCACCCGTTTAGTTGTGATTGTAGTTAGTGGTTCTGCCTCGACCCACTTAGTGAAATAATCTACAGCCACAATGGCGAACTTTGCTCCACCTCTTGCTATGGGGAGACTTCCAATGATATCAATTCCCCACATAGCAAATGGCCACGGGCTCATCATTGTTTTTAACTGGCTTGGAGGCGCTCTGGGTATCTTTGAAAATCTCTGGCATGCGTCACATCGTCGTGCATATCTTACTGCATCCTTGTTTATGGTAGGCCAGAAGTAACCATGCCGTAATATCTTTTTTGCCAAAGTTTTGCCCCCCGGTGTGGTCGCCACATTCGCCTTCGTGGACTTCTTGCAGCACACGTTTGACGTCATCGTGGGCTATACACCGAAGGAGGGGCATTGAATACCCTTGTCTATAAAGGACTCCGCCTTGCAGTACGTATCGGGCGGCTTTACGAATCACTTTACGCCTCTCGCTTTTCCTGGTCAGAAGCGCTCCATCCATTAGGAAATTCTTTATAGGGGTCATCCACGACTCCTTTTCTGGTTCCGTCTCTAGTACTAGGTCGATTTCCATCTGATCAATGCTGGGAGACCGGAGTACTTCAACGGGGGCTAGCCCTATCACTTCAGGATCGTTAGAACTAGCTATCTTTGCCAACTTGTCTGCCTGCTGATTTTCTGACCGCGGAATATGAGATATGCTGTAGTGATCAAACTCATTCAGCAGTTCTTTCACTTTCTTTAAGTATAGAATCAATCTTGCACTTTTAGCTTGGAATCTCCCAGTAACTTGGTTCACAACTAACTTGGAATCGCAGAAGATGTTCAGTTTTGTGACTTCTAGCTCCTTTGCAATCTTTAATCCGGCTATCAGAGCTTCATATTCAGAATCGTTGTTAGTGGCCTGAAACTCCATTCGGATGGCATAAGTTATCAATCGTTTCTCGGGGGTTTCAAGCACTATTCCAGCGCCGGATCTTTCGTTATTTCTAGCACCGTCAGTATATAGTCTCCAGACATTAGGGTCGAAAAGTAACTTTGAGGGT
Source organism: Allium sativum (assembly GCA_030737875.1). Classification (NCBI taxonomy): domain Eukaryota; kingdom Viridiplantae; phylum Streptophyta; class Magnoliopsida; order Asparagales; family Amaryllidaceae; genus Allium; species Allium sativum. The sequence continues at coordinate 197,901,281 of CM060910.1, forward strand.
TCCGCTTCTTCGTTTGCTATGTCTTCTTCAGGAACAGTGAATTCTGCTACGAAGTCAGCTATCACTTGCCCCCGAATTGATCGTCTGGGCTGAAAGTTCAAGTCAAATTGACTTAACTCAATATTCCATTTGAGTAATCTTCCAGACGCCTCTGGTCTCTGTAGAACTTGCTTGAGTGGGTGATCAGTATATATGATAATAGGATGTGCTTGAAAGTAGTGCCGAAGTTTTCTGGAGGCAATCAGTAAACTATACGCCAGTTTTTCTATCCGTGGATAATTACGCTCTGCCGCTGTTAATTTTTTACTCACGTAATACACAGGTCTTTGGACCTTCTCCTCTTCCCATACCAATGATGAGCTGACTGCATGAGATGATACTGCCAAATACACAAATAAATCCTCGTGGTCTATTGGTTTAGATAGAATTGGAGGTTTCTCCAAGTGTCTGAGCAAGTTCTGAAACGCTTCCACGCAGTCAGGTGTCCATTTAAAGTGGCGTTTTCCCCGCTTTATTAATTCGAAGAATGGGATGCACTTATCCGTAGCCCTGGAGATAAATCTGCTTAGTGCGGCCACTTTTCCAGCAAGGCTTTGCACGTCCTTAATTTGCCTAGGTTCCTGAATGTTCCTGATTGCCGTGATCTGGTCCGGATTAATCTCGATACCGCGCGAACTGACAATGAATCCTAAGAATTTTCCAGAAGCAACACCGAATGAACATTTGGTGGGATTGAGTTTCATCCCATACTTTCGAAGAATGCCAAACATCTCTGCCAAGTCAGTAGTGTGTTGAAAGGATTGCTTGGATTTAACCAACATATCGTCGACGTATACTTCCATCGTTTTCCCGATTTGGTTATAAAACATTCTGTTGACCAGACGTTGGTACGTAGCGCCTGCATTCTTCAAACCAAAGGGCATTACTACGTAACAATATAATCCCAGATCAGTGATAAAGCTAGTATGCTCTTGGTCCGGAACGTGCATCGGAATTTGGTTGTATCCTGAATAAGCGTCCATGAATGAGAGAAGCTCATGACCCGCCGTCGAGTCTACCAACTGGTCAATTCGAGGTAATGGGAAACTATCCTTTGGACAAGCTTTGTTTAGATCTGAGAAGTCGATACACGTTCGCCACTTTTCGTTGGCCTTCTTTACCAGGACTGGATTCGAAATCCAGTCTGGGTAAGTGGAATCTCTAATAAACCCATTACTCTTTAGCTTTCCAACCTCTTCTTTCAAGGCAGCGGACCTCTCTGGGCCCAGCATTCGCCTTTTTTGCTTCACTGGAGGATATTTGGGGTTAATGCTCAAAGAATGGCTCATGATTGATGGGGATATCCCGCACATGTCCGCATGGGTCCAAGCGAATACATCCAAGTTGTTCTTTAAGAAAGTCGTCAATTCTTCGGCAAGAGTCGGACTTAACTGGGATCCAATCTTAAGGACCTTCTCTGGATCACTGTCATCGATTGGCACATCCACAGTTGCTTCTTTGGGAGTTGCCGTTCTGCCCCCGGGTTCTTGATCCTCTCTGGGATCTATATCCTCGGGCATCACTCTAGGCAACTCTCCAACAATTATCCTCTTTGATTGCTATAAGGTTTCCGCCCCCAAAGGGGGAGGAGTGCCTTTAGTTTCGATATCCCCGCCGTTGCGAAGCAACTTTAACTCGGCAACATAACATGCTCGCGCAGCAACTTGATCCCCTCTGACGATACCAATGCCGGCTTCTGTGGGGAACTTCAATAGCAAGCACCAGGGGGCTATACAGGCTCTGAATTTTGCGAGGGCCGGCCGGCCCAAGAAGGCATTGTATGGCGATTCGACATCCAAAACCACAAAGGGAAGGATTCTCACTCTCTGGCGTTCTCCTTCCCCAAGTGTAACTGGCAATTCTACGTAACCCATAGGTGCGGTGGATGCTCCGTTGAATCCACGAATCCATCCTTGGCAGGGCTTCAAGTCTTTTATCTCAAGATTCATCTGGTCAAAGGCTTTTTTGAAAAGGATATTAACGGAACTCCCGTTGTCCACCAGTACCTTATGAACAGTGGCTGGCCCAATGGGTATTGTGATTACAAGTGGATCTTCAGTTGGAGCATGGACCCCAATGCTTTCTCGCTCTCGGAAAACAACATCAACAGTCATCATCTTTTGCTGCTTCACCGGAACACTGTCCTCGGGGTTGCTACATTCCCCCACTTCGAGGTGTTGTTTGGCTGCGTTGACATATTGATCTAAAGCTTTGGAACTGTGCCCAGCAAGGTAAAGTCCACCGATCACGGTGTTGATTACAATATTCTTTCCCTTTTGCTGAGCAGTTGGCCTAGCAGCAAGTTGATTTTGATTCTGATTCGGGGCCTGCACTGCTTGCCCCCGTCCCTAGGCGCTACTCTGTATTCGTCTAGCTTCCCTTCTCGAAGCAACCTTTCGACTACGTCCCTTAGGTGACGGCATTCATTCGTCGAATGGCCGTGAATTTGATGAAAGAGGCAAAACTTCCCTGTCTCACGCTCTTTTTCTGTCGACTCTCTTGGAGGTGGCCTCTTATTCTGGAGGACTTCATACGCATCCATGAAGATATTCTCCAGAGTATCATTTATGGGTGTATAACTTTCAAAGGCCCTGGGACGAGTTCTTCTCTGGGAGTCGTTCCCTCGGCCCCTCTTCCGGCTGTTGCCGTTAGCATTGTTATTGTTGTTACCCGGTCGGCGACCACCCTGGTTCTGATTTCCGACGTTAGCCTCAACTTTCCCCGGGCTGTCTCCAGTCTGTTTGATGGCGACATTACTCTGAACTTCTTCCTTATCAGTTGTTTTAAGCTTTCGGTTCGCGTATACCTCTTCCCGGCGTAGATGTACGTTGGCTTTCTCATAGAATAATTCTCTAGTGTGGGGTGGTTTGCCTGCCAAGTACCTCCCGAATTCAGTGTCCTTATCCACCCCATCAATTAGTGCTGCGACAATGGTCGGCTCATGAGGATCTTTGACCTCAGTGGCGGCCAAATTGAAACGATCCAGGTACATCTTTAGACTTTCACCTGGTCGCTGTTTGACAAGAAATAGATCGATCACGCTTTTCGTCTTCTGTGCGTAGATACGGAATTGCTCTACGAACTTCTCGCTTAGTTCCCTGAAGCTAGAAATCGATCTGGCCGGCAGGCGAGTAAACCATAGCAAAGCCACGTCTTCCAGGAATATGGGAAACGCTTTACACTTAACCGCGTCAGAAGCGGCGGCAGCAGTCATCGACCAAGAGTATCTCATTAGGTGCTGAACAGGATCAGACCTCCCTGCATATCGGTTCATTTGTGGCATGTTGAAACGCCTTGGAAAAGTTGCATCTAAAATATCGTCAGTAAAAGGAGTATGACTGCGGTCAATCCCCCAATCTTCGTTCCGCTGTCCACGGCTGTCAGCCAAAATCTGGCGAACCATGGCTGCAACGTTTGCACTAGTCAAAGGAGGTTCGGGGTCAGTGCCTCTGGCCCGACGAGGTTCTCTGATCTCTCTTCGGGGAGTAGCTACAAAGTCCGGGGCTTGGACGGGGCCTCGCTGCCCCCTGTTATCATGAGTATGCGTACGGTGACGGGGCTGAGGTGGTCTGTCACGCACAGGACTGTTCACACCTCGAGTCCTGAGGGTCGTTGCTTGACCATCCATATTACGGTCTGAGGGTCTTGCCCCCAATTCTTCTTCTTCTTGTGAGGGCAGGGTCCCGAACCGAAGCTGTTCTATGTTTTCGGCTCTTTCATATGGTCGCCGCGGAGGTCTCGGCGATCCTTCAGATGAAGAGGAATATGCTGGAGTGAGTGGACGAACTGGCGATGTTCTTTGCCTTGTTAACTCATCAAGTCTTCTATCCATAGCCGTCAGGTTTTGCCGTAGGATAGAACTTTCCTGCCTTTGGGCGGCTAACTCATCAAATAACCTATCCCACATTTCGACAAAGCGGGAAAGATCCCCCTCAGTGACAGGAGTAGCAGGATCGTAGTGGTCATCATCATCCTCTCTTATGGGCAAAGCGCTCGGACCGGGTCGAGCAGAAGCGCCAGGACGATAGGAGTGGGTCATAGGTTCTTTTCCAGGTCGAGTTGTGTTCTGACCATCAGTTCGGGTAGTTGCGGTTCGTGGAGGGCGGTTCGTTGCGCCCCCCTGAGATCGACTCGTGGTCGTGGTGCGCGGAGGCTGCGAGGTATTGCCCCGGGATCGAGTAACGACCCCCTCAGTAGCACGGATCGTCTCGTTCTCATCGACTCGGAACGAGGTGTTTTCATCGGATCGGATCGCCCCCTGCGCTCCGCGATCCAGAATCTCTTCGTTGCCCAGCTCGTGTACACTCTCCTCGATCGTTTCGTTGGTCTGCGAAACTTTAGATCTTTTTCCAACCATGATATTCGAATCGCTGGAATCTTCAAGAAAACGAATGACGAAACTTTAAGACTGAGGTTCTCAGTGAAAGCACCAAAAATGTTAGATCGAAATTTGGACCTAACACCCAAATTGTTATGAACTGTAGAGAATTCTAAATGAGGAACAAGGAAAAAGAAAATAACACTCAGAATTTATAGTGGTTCGGCGTTAACGAGCCTACGTCCACTTTATATCTTATTGATTATGCTTTACAAGCTAGTACAACAGTGATTTCTCTCAATATTTCAGTGGTTTGACAACAATGGCGGACTCAGTATTCACTATTGCCAAAAAGATCCCGAAAAATGCCAAGCTCTGGGCTATTTATAGCTGATTTTGTCAGGCGGATCGCAGACACGTGGCACGAATCCCGAGATTTTCGGATCGCATCGCCACCATTGAAGAAACAGTCAAACTAGCGGTTGTGAACAGGTGTCGTCAGATCCGTGCGATTCGGATCGCTGAAGACCAGCTCGTGGTTGAACGGGTCAGGGGGTTCGGTTCGTTACAAGGGATCGGATCGCCTGGAGGTGACGTTCGTCGACGAGATGAGAGCGATCCGTTCCTGGGCGAGTCGATAGAGCGCGATCCATTCCTGGGCGAGACGATGGCGTGCGATCCATTCCTGGGCGAGACGATGGCGTGCGATCCATTCTTCCACTTTCCTGGGGGACTTGGTCTCCTGATTTCCTTTCATGAATGATCCTGGATGGCTTGGTCAAAAAGCGAGCCAACAAACACGTTGTTATAGGTCTCCGTTATATCACAATGTTTTCAAAAATGTTGTAGAAAATTGACATATTACAGCATTTCAAAATATGTTGTCCTTATGTTTATACAGCGTTTTATATTGTTCCAGAAATGTTGTTATCTTCCCTTTTCTATAGCATTTAGCCACATATCACAGCATTTCTCGAAGTTTAAAATACTTTACTATCACAGCGTTTTGCCACATATCATAGCGTGTTTTGAAGTTTACATGTTCCTTATTATCACAGCGTTTTGCCACATATCACAACATTTTTTGCATCTATCACAGCATGTACATATTGTACTATCAAAATATTCATGTACAAACATATCAACAACATGTAAATATATATCAACCAATTAATTATATAACACAATATTCATACACAAAGACATCATCAATAAACAAACTTTACATAATTTCCATAGAAAAATAACACCATAAACTAAATTTACACAATATCCGTTGAACAAAGTCACGATATCCACGAATAAAACAAAATTTCCATAAAACAAATTTGCGCCGAATCCCAATGAAATGAACATCTAAAAGTTACCGCTTTCTCGGTAATCAGATACCACAAGTGGTCTTTTTATTGAGGGATCTTCAGAAGCGCCTAACGATATTCTGATTATAGCCGAATGCACAACGATGCTCATCTCCAATACATATACACATGTGTTCATGTTAGCATTTGGTCATATTTGGTAATATTTTATATTTTTATAAACTTAATTAACTTTTATAAACTAAACTTCTAATTTTTTATAAATTTAGTAAACTTAGTTAATTTTTATAATACTTAGTTAATTTTTATAATACTTAGATAATTTTTATAATAGTTAGTTAATTTTTTATAAAATTAGTAAACTAAGTTAATTTTTATAATACTTAGTTAATTTTTATAATAATTAGTTAATTTTTATAAAATTAGTAAACTTAATTAATTTTTTATAATAGTTAGTTAATTTTTATAATAGTTACTTAATTTTATAATACCTATACTTAGTTAGTTTTATAATACTTAGTTAATTTTTATAATACTTAGTTAATTTTTTATAAAATTAGTAAACTTAGTTAATTTTTTATAATACTTAGTTAATTTTTGTAATAGTTAGTTAATTTTTATAAAATTAGTAAACTTAATTTAACTTTTATAATGGTTAATTAATATTTATAAAATTAGTAAACTTAATTAATTTTTTATAATAGTTAGTTAATTTTTATAATACTTAGTTAATTTTATAATACATAATACTTAGTTAATTTTATAATACTTAGCTAATTTTATAATACTTAGTTAATTTTTTATAAAATTAGTAAACTTAGTTAATTTTTATAACACTTAGTTAATTTTTATAATAGTGAGTTAATTTTTATAATAGTTAGTTAATTTTTATAAAATTTGTAAACTTAATTAATTTTTTATAATAGTTAGTTCATTTTTTTAATACTTAGCTAATTTTTAATTATTACTATTATTATTGTAGAATACTTGGTAATATTTATATTTTTATATACTTAGTTAACTTTTATAAACTAAACTTTTTAATTTTTATAAAACTAGTAAGCATAGTTAATTTTTTATAATAATTATTTAATTTTATAATACATAGATAATTTTTAATTCTTGCTATTATTATAGAATACTTGGTAATATTTTATATTTTTATATACTTAGTTAACTTTTATAAACTACTTCTTCGTTTTTATAAAATTAGTAAACTTAGTTAAATTTTTATACTATTTAGTTAATTTTAATAATACTTAGTTAATTTTTATAAGTTTATTTAATTTTTTTATAAATCTTAGTTAATTTACTACTATTATAAATCTTATTGTTGTTATTATTATAGAAGCTTACTTATGTTTTGTATTTTTATGTGCTTTGTTAATCCTACATGAATGCCATGAACATGAAGTGTGATGAATATAATTACTTACAGAAAAATATGCAGAAGCATCGTCAGCGCCGTTGGAAAAGCTCAAGGCATGTCTCATTAACAAAAGGGCCATAAGCTGCACAAGAAAAACAAGTAATAAGTTGACATCGCATATAACCAACCAGTTGGTAGAAGTCAAACTAGAAACAACAACAAATTTCAAACGTCTGAACTTATTTTCAAACATCTGACCCGGTTTAGATGTATGAAAATTTGTTTCAGACGTCTGAAATGGATTTCGGCCAATGCCCTGAGACCATTTCAGACGTCTAAAAATGTTCTCGGGCAATTCCTAGGCTTGGTCCAGACGTCTGAAATTTATTTCAGACATCTGATCTGCTCTTATATTATTTTCCACATGGACCTTTAACATGGAAATCAACACAAAAAATAAATAAACCGAACCTGTTCCATGCACTCATTTTCGCTTCAAAATTCCTATGTTACACCCATACGTCTAGGTTGCAACTTCAATGATTCGTCTCAATTGTAACTTCAAATGACCAATCGTCTTTGTCTTTACTATGGTGAAAAAATTCTATTCAGGTTGGATATATTTTGTCATATATTTCAACAACTTAAGCTTCCAGGTGACAACTACAAACAGTCAACTATTCCAGCACCAAGTTTGCATGATCAAAATAAAAAACAAATAAGCAATCAAAGATTTCCTTAAGTGGACCACTAGCATTTACCTGTTCCAGTTCCATGTGAAACATCCAATACTTTTAGCTTTGCCCATAAAATAATGAAGTTACAAGCTCACTTATAATTCTCGACTAGGTCCTCAACTTCCTGCAGTTTTTGTCTGTCAGTGCAAATATGAAGAATTTCAACCATTGAATTATAGGGTCCACTAAACTCTTTTATTCCTTCAACTTGAAACCGATTTATCAATCGTACATCAAGCGTGAAATCAACTAACTATTATAAAAGAAATCAAAAGCAAACATACCTTCTTAATTGAATGCATTGGATTATGCATTGTTAACTGACCTAAAAAAAATCAAAAGCAAATATACCTTTTGTGTTCTTTGAACTCTTGGCGTACTTCAATCTGTTCCCATTTTGTTATATTGATATTGCAACACACGGATGTAGTGTAGAGTAAGACCCAAATATTAAGGTATGCCTAAGTAGTAGACGTAGGGAATATATTATATCATGTGGTTTTATTTAAAAAAAAATTAGCACCATAATATTGTATTTACTACTGAGCTCCTACATTGCACAAAAAAGATGAAAATAAGATCAATGAAAGCTTAAACATATGATCTTACGCAGTACACACATTGGAACTTGATCTGACTGAAAGGTTAAAACTGCTCGTAGTAACTTCTGCTGCTACTATGTTTACTCATACCTGGAAATTGAAAAACAACCTTCTTGACTTCAACTAAGTAATAACCTGCAAAATTTGGCCATTTCTGCTGCTACCTTGATTTATCTTCTACCTCTACTGTACTCTTGTCATTATGCCTGCTAATTAAGACATAATGTTGGTCATTCCCTTCAAAAATATTTAAGGAAATAAATTAGATAGGTATAAGTAAAAAAATTAAAATTCACAGTGCTATAGTTAGTTCATAAGATTCATCATTTTATATTAAATGAATGACAGAAGTATAGAACCTGCATTGGCAGGAGTGGAAATGGCTTCAAATTACAAAATTGCATCAACTTGTGATAGTTCTTAACAATTTTCATTCAAGAAATTAACAGCAAGTGAACTACAAGGTAGAGAAATTTTAGCCTCATCACTTAGCATGGTCAGACACAAACCAAATTTTTTTAGACACTATGCTAAACTACAAATAATGTACTCCATGCAAGGAGTCTTTTACATCTTAAAGGAAAAAAGAAAACCCAAGACAATGACCAAACTATATTACAAAAGCAGTGAAACATGTTGTATAAGTACAACAAATTTCTACCCACCATCAACTCACATCAGCCTAGTTCCATACCAACATTCCATCACAGACACCATACATACCACCACCAACAAGGACATGAGTACCCATAGAGTCCATCACAATTCTCCAAGTCCTAAAAATGCTACCACTCCACAACCAGTATTCTCAACAGAAAGCCCAGCTAAAAAATTACACTTAAACAAGACACACCCCAAACCAAAACGACAATCAATCACCCCATGAGATACCATCAAAGTCCAACCAAAACACCCAAAATACCAAGCATAGTCACCGTTGGCTCACTTAGCTCGTGACACGGGTCAGCTCCCCCTAAGTAGACTAAGGTCGTTTACAGACAAATGCATCATCAAGTTATGCTTGTAAGAATTCGTTGAGTTTTGTTGTTGCCTCAAGAAAAGGAAGTTTACAATTCAATTTAGTTTATATGCTAATTGCTCAGATATATTACTTCATTTCAGTATTATCCATGTTATGTTGGCAAATAAATACTCATATTCATTTGGTGTCGAACCATCATACATTAAATGTGAACAAAACTTCAGCCAAACAACTTGGAGAAGAAATTAGCTGGTTTAGATTTTTCTTGACACGAGACATAAACATATCGACCGAGGCTGTCTACCTGTCTTGGCTCGCCTCTAGCATCTTTCTATCATACTTTGCAGGTCTTGTCAACCCAGGCTTCTTCCATATATTCTCCGTCCACTATCAATAAATTGTTCGAAGCCAAAATTAGTTAATGCACTTCAAGAAGTACGATGAATGATTAAGATTAGAAATTTATAACATACCGTCAACATAAGATTTGAAGAAGTCCTTGTAAGTGCCACCGAATTTCCTCTTAAGTTGTAACGACCCGTATTTTTACGATATAATTATTAATTTATTTAATTATTTAAATAATAATTTAGAGATTTGAAATGGTTTAATTAAATAATATTGAATATTTGATTAATATTTATAATATAAAAATATATTATAATTCTGAGTTAGTTGAAAATAACTGAATTCACAATATTGTGTGAATTGGATTAATTATAATAGATATAATTCAGTATAGAATTGAATTATAATAGCGAATATATTATTTAAACGACAGTTGAACGTATAATTATAATCGAGCTCGAAATGGCGCTGTAGTTCGTAATTTGGCGATTTGAACTTTAAACGAATATACAGAATTCGTTTTAAGTTGGATTTCTATGAAACAAGAAACGTTCAGAGCTAATGAAGTATATTTTTCTAATGGAAGAGAAAATTCGGGATTTCATTGTGTAGATTTTGATTTATGTCCAAATCAAATTTTTGAAAAGTCGTTATGGAATTCCTTTATAATTTATAAGGATTTATATATATTATAAATGGATTTTCAAATATAAATTGAATATCGGTACAAACCGGGATTGAATATCGAGTTATAAATCCAATTGGAGTTGTATGATATTCTATTGTGAATATATATATATGATAATATTTATTTATAAATATTTTATTTAATTATTTTTAAATATATTAATATTTAAAGGGTTTATTTAGAGCTTTAAAAATAGCCGTTTTTGTAAATGACCTCCAAATTCGACAAAACTAATTTTGTTGGATCCGTAATGTCAAATTATTGTTAAATTTCAATTTTCATGATTTTTGGAGTCAGTATGTGGTCGTACAGGATTTTATTGTGAAAGACAAACGATAATTTGACTTTAAAAATACCCTGTGTGAGCATACGAAGTCGGAATTCGACAAAACCAGTTTTGTTGGATCCGTAATGTTGAACTGTAACTGCACGTCCATTTTTATCGAAATTGGGTATCGTATGTGATCATACGCATTTTTAATGATAAATACAAACAGCGGTTGATTAAAAAAACAAATATTTAATCGAATATTAAAAAATTTAAACTTTTCTATAAATACCCACTAATTTTCCTAACCCAAATTTTTTATTCACGATGGTCAACAACCTCTCAGCCGACTTTCTTCTATTCCTCAAACACAAATCCTAGCAAATAAAAATCATAAGAACTCAAATAAAATTCCTAAAATCATGTTATATATATGTACAAACTCATGGCAGCATTCGCTACTGCCTGATACACTTTTTGCGCAACTCGATCAAGTTGGGAGGTGTTCGAAGTTCTGCAGTGACGCTAGGGCTTTAAGTGGCCGGAGTTTTAGGCGATGATGGACGAGAAAGTGGTTTGCATAGGGTCCAGGAGGGGATAACGTTTCGGTTAAGAGAATTTGGGGTGTTTTCAGAACAAAAAGGTTCGGTGATCACCTATACCGAACGTATGTTGAGCGAAGTCGGATTTTCCAAGGTGCGTGCAAGTTGAACACTTTGGGTATGAGGGTGGAGCGTTTCGAAAGAGGGAAATTTTGGAGAGGTTTCATGATTTTTGGTGGTGAGTTGAGGGAGTTATTGAAACTCAAGGATGCGGCAATGTCTTTGGAGCAGCGGGATATTTTTCAGGGTTTGGAGAAGATAGAAGGAAGCGGGCGGGGATAGATGGGCTGATAGGGCTATATGGAGATGGGCTGGCAAATGTTTGGGTGAGCCCAATTTAAATGGAAATGAAATTTAATGATTTATATGCTTATCTAAATTTGTAAAATACATAACTACCTCATAAGTGATCAGAATTTGGCAAAACAAGATCCATCGGGATCATATGGATGGCCACTACACAATGGAACTGACGGGAAGTGAATCGAATCTCGTTACAATTTATAGCAAAATAAATTGTTTGGTCTGAATCAACGACAATTATCATTATTTAACGATGATCGTCCAATGTGAGTAAATCTCACTAACTCTGTGCAATTTATACTTTTTAAATATAATCTAGTGTTGATAAATGATGATTGATTGTTGTGTGTTGATTCTTTGGTTGAATTGCTGATGTATTGGTTGAAATTATAGATAACGATATATATATAAATCGTTAATCAAATATTGATTCAGTTTATCGAAATATTTCATATTGAAATGAAATCGATGTTATTTATACTGTTTAACATCTGTGATGCAGGATAACAGGTTAGAGGGATCCAATTGGATTCCTCAATATTTATAATACTGTTTGTTTTCGTATATTGTGATATATAATATGTGATTGATTATGATGACACTGGTCATGTTATGTGGTATGTTAAAGACCATATGAATAGAATTGTATAAAAGGAAATTTTCAAAATGAATACTGAAAATGAAATATTTATATTTGAAATAAATATGATATTAAAAAAAGGTAATATTTGGAAAACAAATACTGAGAATTGTATAAAAGGATTTATAAGAAATGAATAGAATTATATAAAAGGATTTACACAGAACAAATAGAATTATAAAAGGAATTGATTTAGAAAGTAAATAGAATTATAAAAAGGGAAATATTTGGAAAATGAATAGAGTTTTATAAGAAGAGAATTTTACATTAGGAAGGTTTAGACCCGTGCTTCGCACACAAGTGTAACATGAAATTTATTTAAAGTAAATATTTTGCAAATAAAATAGTATAAAGGAATTTGGGGTTTGAAATAGGAATTTAAAATGGAAGTACTAAAATTAGAAACTAACTGGAAATTAGTTAAATTGAATGACTTTCTGGGTATCGATCTGATGTTGGTTTCGGCCTTCGGGGTTAATACGTAGGGGGTTGTTCTCTTACTAGTTTACAGTTAGAGACTGATATATGTGAGAAGATAGTGATGCGTGAATCAGAAATGGAAACGTTTTCTAAAGTTTAATAACATATATTTTCTAAAATTAGAAAATAAGGATTTGATGAATATATGGAAACGAGAAATGGGGAAATGAATAAATGTTGATTGATGATTGATCGATAGAATTTCCATCTGGAAATAATATCGTTGTTTGCATACATGTTTTCCTTTGATAGTTAAATCACCAACTGTTGAAGTTTTTGACCATTTCCGTTGTCAATACGGAGAGACTGGGATCAGATATATTATCTGAAAACCACTCCGTATAGCATTAGCGTTGCAAATCAAATATGATGAAGATAATTGAAGACGGAGTTATGCAAGGGCTGTCCTGTTTACAGGATAGTGCCTTCGGGTTGTCCAGTCCCAGGACAACTTGAATGGACGAATGTCTGACAAAGTATGTCTGGCAGATCGCGTAAGTTGATCGTTTCAAACGTATTTACGTTGGTGGCGAAGTAATTCGTTTCTCTTAGCTTATACCCGTGGTATTTTAGGGGAAATCAATTTGTGATTTGATGGGTATGACGTTGTGGCATTCAAAGTAAATGAAGGAGTGATCTATTAAAAGATACGTTATGACCTCAAGCCTCATCAACTTGGAAATGACAGAAATCGGGCAGGCAACATGGCTAAGTGGGCCGCACCCAATTAGGGTATATTGTCACCATCTAGAGAATATTCATATTTTTTACTTCTTTCGCTTCTGTATCTCCCGGGAATGGTTATGTTGGTATACCAACCGTAAGGTGATAATATATTTGGAACATTCAAGGAAATGAATGGCCGGTCATGTGTAACCGAGTTTCAAGATGTTCTTGTTGAAATCCAGTGTATCTCTTCTAAAGTACACTGATCGGAAGGTGGATCCATGCCTTGTCATAGTTGGAATCCATTCCCCAATAAGAGCCCGCGGTTTTGATTGTATCATATATATGTAGAACGTGAGATGAAAGCGTTTCTGCTAGATTTCTATTTACTTGATCTAGACATTATTATAATATCAGCCAAGTATCGTTTTAGAAAAATATTTGGGTTATCATAAGGTATAAACCATCTGTGTTTATGTTTGGATCAGACTTACGATTATTTTTTGGTTCAAAAGGATTTTTGAAAGTTAAATCAAACAATTTGAGTTTATTCACACCAGTCACATGACTGACCCAGAGTTTATTTTGTTTTCCTAAACTCTTGGGTGCCCAATTTTGTACGGGAAGTCAAGTAGTCAGGATTTTGCGGATACTTGAAGAGGTGGAGCAGGAGGCTTCATGATTATATAGCTATTGTTATTTCCGCTGTGTTGTAAGTGTTATACTCTAATAATGGTACTGTATATACGTACTGATTTTATTTCAAAGATATGTTATTTATTATATGTTCGTTCTGCTATGAGATTCGTGTTTACTCTGATGTTTTATGTTCTTCTTCTTCTTTTATTCTAAGTTTCTATCTTATCTATTCTCACGCTCTAATTTCTTTCATGGACTATCCGGTATTTCCGATGCTTGAATAGTTGACATTGGGATTTATGTCGAGTACTCAAGGCAGCGAAAACCCGGGTCGTTACATTAGTACTCCATACTTCACAATAAACCAAAAGAAGTTTTATGTACTTGTTCGCAAGTTTTTAAATACCACATGCACTTGGCGAATATGAGCCAAATTGTTGTGTAATATGATTATATGGTTGATGTAGGTACCTGTTCTCTACTCATTTGTTCTCCGGAGCTAGTTTTCTCTCTTGCCTCGTCGATAAGTTGAGCATCTTCAGCTGATCTGACTTGCGAGAAGCCTAAAGCTTCTATTATGCTACCAAACAGAGATTGTTTGTTTTTCTTCTTTTCATCCTTTTTTACCCCTCATCCTCCTTTTTCTTCTCTTCTTTAATCACTACTATGAATTTTGTATCATTTTTTAGATTTGTTTTGTTGAAAGAATTTAGATGTTTGGTTGCACTCGGATTACTAGATAATGTAGTGCATACATAAGTAAATGCTCAAAATAAATAACAAACAGTAAATAATACAAAAATGCATCTAGCATACGAATATAGAAATGAAATCCCACTGACCTTAAGCTAAATTATTGCAACCTGGTTGCTTGGACGGCTGCGATTAAATGGACCGTTGGTAGTTTGAGCTGCTAAAGTCCCGTTCCGGAATCCCCTCCAAATCTTGCTTCATGAGCCAAGTAACTAACTGGTTTCCATATCGTATTCATTACGATTTAAAATCGTATGTACCTTGTGAAACATTGAAGAAGAAACCAAACCAGTTTCGCCATTTTCGATCTCTTTTTTGCCTATTTCTGCCTCACTCATTTTGTTTTCTCCCTCATTAGTGATTTTATCACCTTTTGTGTCAATTTAATCTTCATCTGTATCTTATAATGCCTGAAACATATTTTCAATTAACACGATCTCTTCAAGTAATCTACTTTTGTCAATTATTTATTTCTCTATAACACTGTTACTATGATCGTTCGACATAATTAATCTAAATGCATCCAAAACTTCTCTGTTTTTGCCTTTTTCTATAACACTGTTTCTATGATCCTTTGACCAGCAACTTGATATTACAAGACCAACTTGAAGCGACTGTGTTCGAATCAAATATGATTATGGGCTTTACTACAAAGAGCAAAAATGGAACTTCTCGAGTGTTCTCAACTGAGTGTTCTCGAGTGTTACACTGTCTGGAAACTTATGTCTCCTGCTGCAGGTATACATAACTTCTTTGGAAGCCCATACAAAGCTGTCCTCCAACCTACTTTAACCCAAAACAACGCAGTTTCGCTTGCAAATGATACCCTTTGTTTACCAAAGTCAGATTGATTTAGATGTCCAACCTACTTTACCATATTTATTTGCACTTATTAGACTGCAATTGTAAATGTATACATAGCAAGTTATTCTTTATGTATAGGACACTCAGAGCATCTCAGACTAGATTATAACTTGTAATGTTACCTTTCATAACATTAGAAGATTTAGTAAGGAAATTTTCACACCAAAATAATAGACGCACGTTAAATATGTGTACAAGCTCAAACAAACTTACAACCTAGTTGATGCATAGCTGGCCACTTTTATACAACAGTTTGATAGACAACCACTTTTATACAACAGTTTGATAGACAGTTCTATTCAACAAGTGTTTAAGCTTAAGCACATATTATTGCCACTTAATTGGTGCATGTCCAACAAATATTTGAAGTTAAAACACTTGTCTGGACGATCTTTCAGTTAAATTATTTAACTATAATCATATGATGGAGCTTTAAATTAAATGAAACATTTACAATGGAAAAAAATAATATTAAAAATCCAAAATATTAACGCATTATGTTAAATCTGCTAAAATGCGTTAGATTGTTCTAAGGTGTTAGATACCTGATTATATGACGGAACTTCTCGAGTGTTCTCAACTGCAATATGGTGGCATCTGCTTCGGTCCTAAAACCTAAAAAGGAATAATCTGATTTAGTTCATTATATACAAAATCACAAAACAAAGTAAAACCTAACCTCTGCTTTTGAAAGCACAAAGACTGATGCATAGAATTTTTCGATGGGGAAACAGAAGAAGCAAATATGCATGAAGAAGCGAAGAATGGCGAGGGCTAAGATGGGTGGATCTTTCTGACGGAATATGAATTCTAGGGTTTTCATGAAGAAGCGAAGATGGAAAAGCAAATTACGCGAAGGGGGAAACATAAGTAGCAGGGGAAATAGAAGGAAACTGGGAAAAAGCGTGGCCTCTGAAATTAATTGGAAGTCCGCCAATTAGTTTTGGGGTGGTTAATTACACAACGTTTTGCCATGTTGTATTAAGAACAACAATAATCTTCTTACTTGCAAATAGGGTTCAACCACAACAATCAGCCCAAAATGCTATCTTCCAGTGTTGTGGATAAACACTTTTCTTGTAGTGGAAATTGTAAAATCAACCCTTCTCTTTTATATTTCAAAATAAAGGTTGAACTATTTATTATCCCGAAGAAACTTGAGCGACGCATGCTTAAAACATGTTATTAATAAAAGGGCTTGTATAAAAGGCACTTTTTAGTTTGAGTGTGCATTAAAAAATAATATAAGGAATATGGTGATCGATACATGGTTAAGGATTTGTCTAGCAATCAATGTTTGAATAAAAGGACCTTATTATTATTTTTTGACGAATTTTTGATGTTGACATTGGTTTTTTATCAAGCCAAATACAATTTGGATAATAGCAGAAAATAAATGGTTAATGACTGTCTTTAATTTAAATATAGAAGTTCAACTTTTTTTATTTTACTTGATCATTATTGAATGCATATTTAAATTTGAAGTGCATAAGTTATGAATTACAATCATTAAATTTGAATAAAATGCAAGATAACTTTTTGATTGTGAAATAATAGGAGCAAGCCTTATTCATTGAACATCTATGTGTGTGACCAATTTTTAGGATAATTAACTTCCTTCTACTTTCTTTGTACTCATCCAACAAACATGTAACAACCCGTAAAATCTGAACCAATTTAAAAAATTTAAATTGTCTATTTTAGTGGATTTTAAATATTTAAAATAAATATTTTAAATAATAATGATGAAAAGTAGTTTGAATCGATGTTTGAAAATGAATATAATTACTTTGAATTATAAACAAGGCATGAAATGACGCGGCAGTTTCAAAATTTCAATTCAAACTTTGACTGACTGTACCGGGTGCAAAATAAAACGGATTTTAGTGAAACCAAAAATATTTAAATCTGTTAGTGAATATCTTTCGAATGAATCTGAAAAATCGAAGTTTCAAAGCAGGAGTCAAAAGTTATGGCCAAATGAATTTTCAAAAAGGTCGCTATAGAGAATATATAGCCCTTGAAAATAGGCATTTTGCAAACGACCTCGGAATTCGACGAAACCACTTTTGTTGGATCCGGGATGTGAAATTATTGCTAGGTTTCAAATTTCATAATTTTTGAAGTTAATATGTGAGCGTGGCGAAGGAAAATGTTTTTGGTCAATTAAAGTTAAATTAGATCGACCAGAAAATGACCATTCTTCAAATGGTCTCAAAATTCGACGAAACTAGTTTTGTTGGAACCGTATCACCAAAACATAGTTAGATTTATTTTTCTGGAATTTTTGGGATCTGTATGTGGCCCCGGCAAATTGAAATGTACGTTCAAATCAAATATTGAATGCTTTATATTTTAATTTGAAGAGAAACTGACTGAAACAGTCGAATGGGCCTACGAAACATAACCCATTATGTTCGGAATGGGGGTATTTAGCTCGGGGTGACAGTCGTTGGGTTTTATTTGGAGTTCGGATGTAAAAACTAGTATTTTAAAAAATAAATAATTAAAAATATAAACTAATTTCCTACAAAACCCTATAATCCTTTGAAGCCGCTGTCAGTTGGAAATCAAGGGCCATGGTTGTTCATAAATTTAATCCGATTTTTCTCCAAATCCCATCAGTGATTTTCGAAGATTTCAAAACCAAAATCATAAATCTTTCCAAGCTCTTTCCATCTCTACGTGTTTGGTGGATTATCATGCAAAACTGAGAGAGAATTTTGGGCAGAAAATGACGCCGTTAGGTGGCGTTTTCCGACGCCGTAGGGGGATCGAAACTCGACGCCCTTGGGGGCGCGGGGAGGTGAGCGAGCGACGCTCCAGGTGGTCACAGGCGATCGACGTCCGGCGTCTCGAGGTTCATGAAAATTCAAACCCTAGGGATCGAACTGTTTATTTGAGCGTCGGCATGTACATTAGATTAAAGAAGAAAGGTTTATTTTTAGTTAATTAATTTATTAATTAACTTTAAAATATCATTAATGTTTATAAAACCATATCTTTCTCATACGAACTCGAAATCCGGTGAAACAAGAGACAATGGACTCTTGTGGACGTCTTCTACATTCTAGAAGAGACCGCATATTTTTCGGAGCCTTCTGCAATTTTTGGTGGAGTGGAACCCAAAGTGAGATTTCTAAATTATAAATGATATGGAAAACAACGATGTATAAATTATATAGTCGATGTATGAGTTATATAAGCGTTGTACACCTCATGTATAAGCGTTGTATAAGTTGTATGTTCGATGTATAAGTTATATATGCATTGTAAAAATTATATATGCGATGAAATGACATTGAAATGAATTGAAATATATTTACACACGAATATATATATATACTCCCCTCGTCCACAGACCATGGACGATATTTATTGGTTGTGATATTGTTTGGATTATTTGGTTGATGTGAAATTTGGTGAATAATGCGAATGGTTGATAGAATTGTTTGTGGTTGAGAATGATTGACTGTGGTTGAATAATACCCATTTTTGGTTGAAAACAAAATCAGAATAGGTTGTGGAAATGAAAGAAAACATGCTCGCCAGCGTGCGAATTAGATGCATGAAAATCCCCATTGTTAAAAACTACGAGGTTTTAAGGTAGAGCGAGGAGCCATACTAGGGACGGTCCCGGTTTTAACTACCCTGCCGTCATGCTGCTGAAATTTTCAATAATATTCATGTGTTAGAATTATATTCATGTGTTGAATAGAAATTCATGTGTTGAACGACATTCATGTTTTGAAATAAATTGTTTTATAATAAAAATCATATTTTTATCATCTATATGAACTATATAAAATAGTCGTGTTTTGAAATAAATTGTTTTATAATAAAAATCATATTTTTATCATCTATATGAACTATATAAAATAGTCATGTTTTGAAATAACTTGTTTTATAATTAAAATCATATTTTTATCATCTATATGAACTACATAAAATAGTCGTGTTTTGAAATAAATTTTTTTATAATAAAAATCATATTTTTATCATCTATATGAACTATATAAAATAGTCGTGTTTTGAAATAAATTGTTTTATAATAAAAATCATATTTTTATCATCTATATGAACTATATAAAATAGTCGTGTTTTGAAATAAATTGTTTTATAATAAAAATCACATTTTTATTATATACATGAATTGTTAAAAATAATGAAGTGTTGAAATAAATGTCTGTTGGATAAAAACATCATTTTTATCAAATGTAGGAAATGAATATGGTTTTGAAATCGAAGAATAGATTATATATATATATATATAAGTATAATTAAAATAAATCGAATAACGAAGCTGTAGTTCGTGTTTTGAAACCGTGATTTCAAACGATTAGTGCGGGAGATCCGACCGTCGGATTCTCCCGAAAACGAAACCGTTGGGTTCGCTTTGGAAATATCTTTCCAACGACACCCACTTTGTGAAGATCCAACGGTTGGATTGTCTGGAATGTGTAATTCAAATCTGAAGAAAAACAGCGCCAGAATCGATTATATTTTTATATATATAAATATAATTAAATTAAATCGAATAACGACGCTGTAGTTTGTATTTTGAAATCGTAACTTCAAACGATTAGTGCAGGAGATCCGACCGTCGGATTTTCCCGAAACTGAAACCGTTGGATTCGTTTTGAAAAGATCTTTCTAATGATATAAAATTTGTGAAGATCCAACGGTTAGATTTTCAGATATGTGTAAATCAAATCTAAAGAAAAACAGCGCCACGACCGCGTTATGGCCTGAAGCGTCATTTGAATGAATTGGCTATTTTTAAATAAATAAAAATAGCGATAAATCGTGATAAAATATTATAAACGATATGGAATGGAAATAAACTGAATTTGCTCGGTTTATGTGATATTTGATGGTTGAATGTGTTTGGCGTGAAAAGTACATTAAAGAACAGAATTAGTGATATCAAATAATATAACCATTGAAATGAATTGATTTGAAATTCTAAATATACATGAATTATTTGAAAAGGTCGAGTTGATTCTCATTTCAAATAATTGTTCGACGAGTGAAAGTCGAAGATAAGAAGACGGTGCAAGACTGATGATCTTCATGTCGAAGGGAGGGGGGCTACTGATGCTCATGATAGGAGTAGCTACCTTGAATGGGTGGAAGTAGTAGCCGTCCGGACGTACATGTTGATTGTACGGATATGCGAGGAATAAAGATCCTCCGATTTCGTTCAGACCCAGGACAGACTTGTAAATGGACGGTGTGTCTGACATTGGATTTCATTCCGTGTGATTGATAAACGTCAGTTGCATGGCGTGAATTGCCTGTGTGGCTTACTGAGATGCAATGATCAAAGCTTTTGTTGAAAAGCAGAGTTTTGTTGTTGATGATCAAAGCACGGGCTGTGTGGCATAGCTTTGTGTATAGCGTTGTTTTGCGAGCCTCACATCCCGTTATGAGCCAGAAATGGGAGACAGACTTCAGGGAGGACATGCATTTCCTTCTAGCTAGGAGTGGTGCTTTGGGTTTTGCACGCCCGAGTATTTTACTTATGTAGATGATGGAAAGCGAGGCCTCGGTCTCTTCGGAGCCGATGGTGTGGTCGGATATGACCAGTGACGCCCCATAGGGTGGGGAAACGCAGTGTTCAGGAATTTTAATCCACATCGGTGGACCGACCCTGACGATCCAAGGTTTGCCTGTGCGCTTGCCTGAGACACGGGCTAGAGCGTCTCGAATTCGGTGAGGACTATCTTTTGCCTTGGTTCATGACGGAAATCCAATTTCCAAATACGACATCGTGCTGTTTTGATTGTATACCTATATATGGCGACATAGTGGTATGGAGCACTTATGCCATCTATGATCGATATTTATGATTGTATCTAAAATTAGAAACTAACTGGAAACGAGCTAAGACGGATGGTTTCCTGGGTATTGGTCTGATGTTGGTTTCGGCCTTCGGGGTTAATACTTAGGGAATCGTTCTCTTACTAGTTTACGGTTGGAGTTTGATTACGAATTAAATGATAAAATTTACATTTTAGGTGATTTTACTTTATGCGTATTAAGCATATCTTGGTCGATATAAGCTAAAACTCTATCCCCCGGTTTGTGTTGCATTGCGTGATGGGACTTGAGTCATATATCGGCTTCATCTTTAAAAAGCATTGCGACGTTCAAAAGATTTATTTGTTTTAAAGCACTGGCAATCCAATAGAGTAAACCCGTTACGCGAAAGTGGCGTGGTCCTGCGATTAGCCATATTGTAATGTGTGTTAAGTAGATTTCTCATACCAGTCCCACGACTGACTCGTAGTTTGTTTCACTTGCAAACTCGGGTGCCCCTTTTTCTACATGGGCAGCCTCATATTCAGGTTTTAGCAGGCTCTTTCTGGATAGCTGGAGCTGAAGATGGATTCTATCATTTATCTCTTTTTATGTTGTTCATCTCCTATTGTACATATTATGTTTTCTTTTCCGCAGTAGACATTTATGTATAGTTGAACTGTATTTTGTACTAAGTATGATCCTATATACTGTGTAACTCTGATGATTATGTTTATCCAGTGTATTCTATTGTACATTATCTGGTGTATTTGTTTATTTCTGTTCTGCTGTTATCTGTTTATGTGTTATATTCCAAAGATTACCCTAGCCACCGTCATACGGGGTTTTGGGGTCGTCATAACGTGGTATCAGAGCTTTGGTGTATATTGATGTATATAAAGACATTAAATGTAACGTTTCAAAATTTGGAATTTAACGATGTTGTTTTGTGAACAAACAAAATTAAATCAATGAACGGTTAAATATTTTAAAATTTAAAATATATTGTACGCAAATGAAGACAGATTACAATTAAATTAATTTTATTGAATTCAGAACGTTGAAACTAAGAGGTACGTATAATTTTTGTAGTATTTTGGAGACTGTCTTTGCGGTACAGATTCAGAGCGTTACACGGTTGGTTGGCGATAAGATTTAATTTTTAAATTATAAACAAATATCACCTACCTCGGATATTACTAAGCCGATCTATATCTTTGAAAATCACGTACCCTAAATCTATGGATGGACATCGTTCTTATCTCCACAATTTTCTCCTCTATAAAAAATTGCACCTTCCCCAATTTCATTCAGCAAAATCAATCCTTTTTTTTCAATCAAAATGGCCGAAGACTAATCCCTTTCCTCAAATTCCTTAACACAAAAAATTGTTTCTGTTTGTGATTTTCAATGGCAGCCGAGATGAATCCCTTCCCAAAATTTTCAATTGACAAAATCGCTTCCCCTCTAAATAAAAAAATAATCATTTCTTCGTTCTAATCTTCTCAATCGGATCGCGAGTCCGATACCCTTCATTATCGTCAAGGCGAACCATCCAACACCAAAGGCCGAAACTTTTTCTTCAAATCGTTGAATGATAGCCTCCAGAAGCTCCTACACCCACGTGACCGAAGCCACCTACACCATCACGGGAACCAACTCGCTGTTGCGCTATTGCAGGTAAGCATCTCACTCACGATTAATCTTAGTTTCAAGTGAATCAAGTTCAACTTAAGCCAAAATATATAATAGTTGATTTTGGAGTTCTGTTCGTTGGCTACCTGGTGTTAATATTGATATTTAAACATGGTTCTTTCCTGTTTTGTTACACTGGAAATATGCTATCCTTATCGATTTATTATGTATTCACACATACTCAAGTTTTATATGTATATACATACGTTTGTATGTGTATATATGTAAGATATTGGGTAGTTTATCCGTTGGGTCAACAAACAAATTGCCGATAATGTGATTTCGATGTTCTGATGTATTAAGTATATAGATATATATACTTAGTGGTCAGATTTTTAAGGGCCTGTAGATTTGCCGTGCTCATTTATACTTGAAATCCTCTGTATTGTTGTTGTGTCTATGCTTGAATTTATGTTTGATTCACTCCACTTATGAGCTTGTTAACCCACTCCAATTGGATGAAGATGTAAGAATAAATTGAAAATACATAAGTTAGCCAATCTGTTCTGAAATACTAAGTAAATTGATCCATATATGTACTGTCTTACTGTGGAAAAATGAAATATCATAGCAATTTGAGCTTGGAACATGTATTGATGAATGTTTCTCTGCCATGAAGTTAATACATGTGTTTGTGTCCTTAACTATTAGGTATAATATCCATTTGCACGTATCAATATACATGCTGTTTCAGGTCCCTATAACATTATTGTATTTTTCGCAAGGAAAGAAACCCAATCTATTACACTGTCTGGCACTTCCTGATTGGGTCTAACGCTGTAGGCATTCACAAAGTTGATTTAATATACCTTTGGTTTAATGATAGACTGGTCATGATTTGTGGTATAAAATGATGATTGTGTCGTATGGTATAAACAAAGTGAAAGTGAAAAGTTTTGACCACCTAAAAGAAAAAAAAAAAATATATATATAAAAGAAAAATGTGTATTTATAAGTGCAAGTTGCCTATGGTAATATATGTTGCCTAGTCATGACAGTTCATATTGGTTTATTATGTAGGCACTTTCGAAATTTATACACTCAACATTACTTCAAATGGATCCAATGTCAACCCTTAATATTTTTGCATATGTCTTTCTGAGGAATGTTTAAATTTAATGTTCCAGTAAAAACTAGTTTCTCATGTCCAAACAGTTGTGGTGCTACTGATTGACTGATCTTTAGCATATCATTCACTAGAACTTGCATGCAAGTGACTGTTATTTAATCCTTTTATCAGCATCACCTATTTTCAAGAACCCAACTACGGTTCTTAGAAATTAGCAAAGTGATTAATTTAGTTTTTCCTATTATGCTGTCAGTTTTGGGATCTTTAGATGTGTGAATTCCATTTCTATTGCTGAAATTTTGAGCACTAATGATCTACATGAATCAAAGGATTGTTTTTCATCAAAATTCCGACAACCGCATTTTTTTTTAAAATTGTTTGGTAGACCTGATCACTCGGCATTTGTCAAATGTTTGATATATACTTGCTTGGCTTTGCACCTTCGGCCACACTACCTGCACTCGACCTATCTTGAAATCATGTAACTATGTCATGGTCTTGCGGTACAGAACTTTGTGGATAATCTGGTTGTCACTTGGTCTAGATACTCTGATATGAACAGATACCACCTCTGTCTATTTTATATATAACATCGATGTTGGAATTAACTGTTATATATTTTAGTTTATATTGAACTTAATTTACTTGAACTATGATTAATCCTGACTCGAGTATTTTATGTTTTTGCAGAAACGCTTGGGTCAGACCCGAGTATTACAGATTTTAAAGATTACAACTCAGGATTCGAAGATTTGAGAAGATGGGGTTCCAAAGACGATGCACTCTGAAGTTTCAAACAGTAAATATTTTCTTGTGTTCAATTGTATTTTTAATACCGCTATATAGAAAAATTCTTATATTCAAAAAAATTCTAAATAAATAAAGTTTATTTCACTATTCAATATTGTGTTATTTATTATTCTGTATTTTTGTGTTGATTCTATTGTTAAACTCTGTAAGATAAATAACGATCCGTCAATTTGAACGTTTTAAGTCGATTTAATTACCAATTTGAAACGGTCAAAAAGGCGGGACGTTACAAGTGGTATCCGAGCTTTGGTTTATTCAAAGCATAGCTTATCGGTTTTAAATGCGCAGGATCGACACTAGAAAAGCGGATTTTGAAGAAAAAAAGATTTTGAAATACAGATTTTGAAAATGAAAATATTTTAGAGTAAAATTTGAAAAGTAAATTATTTTAGAAATATTATATATTTTGGAAATTAGTATTTTGGAAATGATACAACGGAAATAATTTATTTTTGAGATTTAATTTTTTTTTTCGGAATCCCAGTCTTCGAATCCGGATTTGCCAGAGTTGTTCTTTGATAAGATCCCCTTAGATTTGAATTTCGAATCCATTATCAAACGGTATCTAAGGAGAATAGGTATAATAGAATCGATGAATCAATTTCTGTAATCGTGTATTTTAGAAATCAAAGGCAATTGAAATTTATTAGAAATAAATTTCAGATAAGAATTTGAATGAAAAGGGGAAATCCGAAATCATTTCAAGAAAATGGAACGATGAATTTTATATCGATATTCGGAATATAATGAAATAAAAATCAGGAAGGGTATAATTGGAATTCGATTGAGTCAAATTGTATTATTAATTTATTTGAATTATTCTGAAGTCAACAAGATAGTTTATAATTGGTTTCAAACTAATAATATATAATCGAAACAAGAATTTGATAGTGTAGATAAACTTGTTAATTAATTAATATGAAGTGAATGGTAAACGAGAGTTATAAGTGAAGTGAATCGTAAATGAGATGAAGCGAAATATAAATGAAGATTTTAAATAGACTTAAATGAAAATCAAAGCTTATTTGATGTGATGAGTCCGGATTCGTATAAAAGGGAATGATATTTTAGAAGTAAACAATGTATGAAAGAAAAAATTTTGCGAATAAATTTGGATAAAGGAAATGGAGTGGACTAGTACGGTGAAATTATTCTGAAGTTCAGAATATAAATCAAATGAGATTTTTATGAAGCTCGGAAATATATTATCGAATAAGAGATTATTCAAAAGAAAGTTATTCATGGAAATTAATTGTGTCGAATCTCAGGAAAATATTATTTACTTTCCATTTTAATAAAAATCTAATATATTATTAATTATTTATTCAGATTAATGAATAAAGTATATTTTAAAAGTTTAATATTTCGAAGGCGTGAATTATTGTTACAATCAACGATTTTCGTAAAAGAGGTGAATTGTTAACTTGAATTTGGAAGTTATGAGAATTAATGTTTCATTCGAAATTGTAAATTTTATCTATTTCACAGTTAATAATGTTGTTCAATTAAGGGCTGAGAAGTAAATATACCCCAACTTGATTGATTTCATCGTTGGCTAAGAAATGGTTAAGGTTTGACATCAAGAGTTGGTTAAGTGAAATAAGTTAATGAGTATCAACAGTTGAATGAGAATAGCGATGTTGTATTTAACATCTATTTAAATCCAGATAACAAATTTAGAAAATATCCCCCATGCGAGTAAAGTATATTTTCCATAGAAGAAGAAAAAAAACGTTTGTGAATATTGGGATATGTTTTGAGATTTTCTAAAACTATATAAATTAAATCTGATAATAGGAAATGTTTTCAAAAGATAGTGAGAGGCTAACATAAATCAGAATAGCAAGAACAAAGAGCAGCACGTCGAGAACGAAGAGAAGTGGGTTCGTAATCTGAATTTGAGAGTTGCGTAAGAATTGATTTGATAAAAAAATGAGAAATGAAGTAAAGGAATTTAGAAACTGACTGGAGATTAGTTAAATTGAATAATTTCCTGAGTGTCGATTTGATGTTGGTTTCGGCCTTCGGGGTTGATACTTAGGGAATTGTCCACTTGCTAATTTACGGTCGAAGGATGTGAATGTGAAGGAGTAATAATGCATGAAGAAGAAATTTGTTATAAGAAATTTTGAGAGAATAAAGATGTGAATGAAGTGATGAACTTAATAATCAGAATTTGGAAGAAAAATTTAGGTTATAACCAATAAATTCTTAAAGCTAAGTTTGAAAAGATATTAGATATCTAAATTGATTAGGAACTGAAATTATGAATTTTGAATAGAAATTTGAGGATATTCAATTTTGGATACTGGATATAGAAGTTTCCGAAAGTTATATACAAATTATATAAGAGTATAGCGAATTTGGAAGTTATTGTTTGGGAAGGTAATCGATTTGAAATGAAATATTATATGATGGAACTCATACAAAAACGAGATGTTTAGAAATATGTTTTGGGAAAAAATTATTATAAGTATGATTTATGAGAAGTACGAAATGAAGTACTATATGTTTTTAAGTCAAGATAAGGAAAATACCTTCCTTCTCCTCTGAATTTCGAGCTTAGTAAGATGTGCTGTTGGTGGTAGTTGTTGTCCAGACATAAAACTCGACTTGTCTGAAAGAGTACGGTATCGTAGCGTAATTCCGAGGTCTGTAGATGGCCTACGGCGGACGTATCTTTTTTGGGGAACCAAGCGTTACCATTGTGTCTGTTGCGATCTACAGTCGTGATGATGGCGTAATCCACAGGGTTGTTAAAGCTTATGGGTATGGATGTTTCCAGAGGGAATCAGGCGTAACCATTGTATGCCTGCGATCCACATGGCATATCTACAAGTGAAAGAGATTTAGCACTAAAGTTACTAAAGATAGAATGGAGCTATGCGATGTTTGTGATATCTTAGTGACGTAGAGCCACCTGTTTGATGTAGCACTGTGTCTTCGGGACATATGTGTCTTCGTGACTAGATTTATCTTTATGACTTAAATCTTGATTGATCCTCATGACTTGATTTATCTCCATTGATAATTTGTTTTTGCGACACTAAGACAGAGCAGTCAACGCTCAGTGACATCAGATTTTCTTTTGATTCTAAAATATCTCCCATTTATCTATCCATGATAAAATATCTTCCATTAATCTATCCATTAATCAGTTTTTTCTATTATGCTATCGGTTTTGGGATCCTTAGATGTATGAATTCCATTTCCATTGCTGAAATTTTGAGAACTAATGATCTACATGAATCAAGGGATTGTTTTTCATCAAAATTCCGACAATTGCAGTTTTTTTAAAATTGTTTGGCAGACCTGATCACTCGGCATTTGTCAGATGTTTGATATATACTTGCTTGGCTTTGTACATTCAGTCACACTACCTGCACTCGGCATATCTTGAAATTCTGTCACTATGCCCTGGTCTTGCGGTACATAACTTTGTGGACGATCTGGTTGTCACTTGGTCTAGATAAACTGTTATGAACAGACACATCTGTCTATTTTATATATAACATCGATGTTGGAATTAACTTTTATATATTTCAGTTTATGTTGAAGTTAATTTACTTCAACTATGATTAATCCTGACTCGAGTGTTTTATGTTTTTGCATGAAACGCTCAGTCAGACCTAAGTGCTATAGATTTTAAAGATTACAACTCAGGATTCGAAGATTTGAGAAGCTGGGGTTCCAAAGATGATGCACTCTGAAGTTTCAAACAGTAAATATTTTCTTGTGTTTAATTGTATTTTTAATACCATTGTATAGAAAAATTCTTGTATTCAAAAATATTCTAAATAAATAAAGTATGTTTCACCGTTCAATATTGTGTTATTTATTTATTATGTATTTCTGTGTTGATTATGTCATTAACTCTGTAAGCTAAATAACGATCCGTCAATTAGAACGTTTTTAGTCGGTTTAATTATCAATTTGAAGCGGTTAAAAAGGCGGCATGTTACAATTTTGGTAAAATATCGATATCTGGTATTCTTTTACAACATCAAATCATATGTATAAGTGGAATAACACTCTTTCTTAACCATATATGTTGTAATCAAACAGATTAACAAGCTAGATTGCATGTTGTTTGGATAATAAATATGTTACCAAGTTTAATATATGTTCACAAATTATAATTTGTTACAATTTAGCTCTGATAATATTTGAATTCTAACAATCAAGCGCATAGTGGAAATTAATTGATATTTTGTTATATGTTATTTTTCCTTATTGAAACTATGAGAGACTTCGAGGAAACAATCAATTTCTACCGAGTTTAGGTACAAAAAAGGTGTAGAAAAATTAAATATTCTACGAAGCCTTTGCAGCTAAATTAGCGATGATGCATATTATTCAAAAATGAATGGAAAATAAATTCTTAGACCATGCACCTTAAGGAAAATGGAAGCGTTGGATATTTATTTCAATTTTATTTTACACTAATCGTATTTTCAATAATGCTTTATAAGCAACTAAAAGGTGCAAAAGTATTCAGAGCTGAGAAAATAAAACATGATAATGGGAAACTGGTTTTTAGCTAATCATGTTCTTAAAGTTGGCGATACGCATAAATTTTGGGAAAACTTTTATTGTAAATTTTCTCCATTATTTTATTTAAATGCATGTTTTTTTGAAAAACAAAAATGTGTGATCTTCTGATGAGAAGAGAGCGCACATATATATAATAAAATCAAAAATACAAAGTCCAAGTATAGAACAAAAATACAAGATAAAGCCTAGCACGACTCTAGGGAAGTAAAGGATCGTAGATAGATGAGCTCCGGATAAACCACCGCCCATCTACTCCAATATCGAATTCCGGCAAGGCCACCACCCGATATTGAAGTATATCTACTCCAATACAATGACCCATACTCTCTATGTAATAGCAAAGATAATGAAGTACAACATCCAAATAACTCTCTAACAATAAGCCCAAAAGACAACAAATGAAATGCAAATCTTCAATCCAAACATCGATCTTCAAAGCTCCACAAATAATATCCATCAACCTGAATACCTGAAATAACACTTAAAAAACAAAAACATAAATACCCTTCACATATATGTATGGATGTGAACGATTCTATATATATATATACATATATATATACATATAAATGTATATATATGCATATATTAACATATATATATATCCATACATATATGTGATAAAAGAGAAAAATAAACACATGCGACCAATTAATCTGAAATAACAGAGGTTAATCACAGATACGATACCGATTACCTCTAAAGTATCTATTAATTCTCATAAATAAGCTCAAATTAAGTCTTACCTTATATGAAAAACAACCTAATCGATAAGCCTTATAACGCAACGTAGACATCCAATCTAGACAGTAATTAACTATATTAATAATTAAATTCTCAGCTGATAATGTAATAGAATGAAAAAATCTCTGGTTTCTTTCCAACCAAATGAACCAACTTGTGATAATAACTAAAGAATCCAACACTTCTCTCTGTATAGTGTTATAACCAAATCTATAATGATTCCAATATTCAACACAACTACTAAAAGAGTTAAACCTAACGAAAGCAAAAATCCTAAAAACCATAGTTGTAATGTAATTTGTAATAGTGCATGAGTAAAATAAATGATCAACATCTTCATCCAAAAGTCTACAAAAACAACACTTAACATTAAATAAAATATTCTTTTTCTTTAAGAGCTCAACCATATTAAGTTTTTTGTGAATAATTAGCCACATATGAAACTTAGCTTTAGGAGGGGATTTTGAACTCCAAATAAACTTAAAAGGGAGAGGAGAAATACCAGAAAAATTAATAAGATTATACATAGAATTTACTGAGTATACTAAACTCTTATCCAAACCCCAACTAAAGGAATCACCATACTCATCCAAGTGATACAAGGCCAGCTTAGCTTTTAGTAAGGCTAATTGCCTAATCAAATCACCTTCCAAATTATTAACAAAGGAAAACTCCCATGGGGGATCTAAGTCCCTTTTATAGACCTCAGCAATTAATGCATTCTTAAAGCCACAAATATTAAATAGTTCACTAAATTCAATTTTCAACGGCACACTAGAAATCCAAGCATCATGCCAAAAAAAAGTGGAATTACCAGAATGTACTACCACCTTACAACCTAAATTAAAGAAGTCAAAACAATACAATACAGACTTCCAAAAGTAAGATAATCTACTTAACCAACTAAATCCCAACCCAATGATGAACTCACCCCCAGAATAATAAAATTTGGAGACAATAGCTTTCCAAGTAGCCGATACGTCAGGACACCTAAATTTCCATAACCATTTTCCCAATAGTGCAGAATTAAAATTATAAAGATTAATGATGCCTAAACCCCCATCTCTCTTTGGCTTTCAACATATCTCCCAATTAACTAAGCATTTATATCCTTTACTAATAGAAACACCGCTCCAAAGAAAGTTCCTTCTGATTCTATCAATTTTCCCGATAACCCATTGAGGGAATCGATGAACAGCCATCCAATAAGTGGGAATGGCCGACAAAACTGAATTAACTAAAACTAGTCTACCTGCTCTGGAAAGAAATATGTTATTCCAATTCGATAATCTATTATTGATCTTGTCAATGATGACTAACCAATCATCCTTCTTAAGTTTCGAAGGTCTAATCTTGAAACCTAAATAATCAAAAGGGAATCTCATGATGGAACAGTTCAAGGTGCTAGCAACTAGCGACTCAACATTATCCCTATCATTAAGAATCATTACAACACTCTGGTCAAAATTAATTCGAAGACCAGACAACATCTCAAAACAGTAAAGAATGAACTTCAGGGAAATGATATGTTTTGGTAAATGAGAGGAAAATAATAATGTATCATCTGCAAATTGAAGAATAGATAATTCATTATTAAATTCCTCATTCCCAACACTACCTATGACACCTAAACTCCCAGCTCTCTTAATGATTTTGGAAAAAACATCTACCGCTAAATTAAACAAAAAGGGAGAAAGAGGATCACCTTGTCTAAGACCTCTCTTAGACTGAATCCTCTTGCCAACTACTCCGTTTACCACAATAGTAGAACAACCAGACCTAAGCAAAAGCATAATCCAGTTGGTCCATTTAGTACTAAAGCCCCTGGCAAGACATAACTCACAAATAAAATCCCAATCAACGGAGTCAAAAGCCTTCTCAAAATCTAACTTTAAAATAGCACAAGTAAAGTTGTTTTTGCAACAAACATTTATGTACTCCTGTACAGTGGCTACCCCATCAAATTTATTTCTACCCTTGATAAAAGTTGTTTGTGAAACATCTATAGGATCATTCATCTTTGTACTAAGTCTGTTAGCAAGTACTTTTGATATGATCTTAACCGAAACATTAATTAATGAGATTGGCCTAAAATCCTTAAGAGAATTAGCACCCACTTTCTTGTGGATAAGAATGACATTAGCAAAATTATAACTACCTAGACGCAAATCACCACTATAAAAATCGTTAAAAAGATTAACAATATCCAACTTTAAAACCTCCCAAAATTGTTTATAAAATATAACTGAGAAACCATCTGGCCCAGGAGCTTTGTCACTAGGCATATCACAGATAGCCTTCCAAATCTCCCTCTCAGTAAAAGGACTATCTAAATCGGCTAACTCGACCTTAGTGGTCGGCGCATAGATGTCATTCCATCTGACATTAATTCTTCAATTAGTGCTAGTTCCTAAAATCTGCTTATAATACCTAGTAAAGGCCTCATTTAAGTCCTTCTTATTTAAATGCATGTTATTTTATTATTTAAGTTGAAACATCTAGCATATATGATTTTGTTACAACTATCATTGATTTTCCATGCAATCTTACTATTATATTAATGTAGTAAACTATCATTCATTTTCCATGCAATCTTACTGCTATATATTAATGTAGTCTTACTACTAAAAAACAATGACATTTTATTTTTATGTAACTAAAAGATACAAGTTACACGATATAATATGAAATCAAGCAGCTTTTCGTGCTCATGGGGACTAGGTTTTTTTCTCAATCGTCATCCTCCTTTTCTACTTCTTAATCCTCTGCTAATCCTCCACATCACTGCTCTCTTTCTTCCCATCTTCACCTTTGTCCGTTCTCTTCAACCTCGCCCTAGCATTTTTGATTACTGTGCTCTTGTTGCTTGTGCTACTCTCAAACCCCTTCGTCATTATTTCAGATATACTTTTCCTCCTCTTTATTCTGCACCAAACTTTGATTTCCAGCCTCCTTCCTCAATGTGTCCCCATCCAACTTTCTCTTCGCGGTTTTTTCTTGTTTCTCTGGTTTTTGTTGTCGCGACTTAGCCTTTACCTGACTTCTAATCTTGATCGATCCTTGATGAATCTGTCCATCACAAAGCGAGCTTCGTTCCCCCTATTGTGGTTGGACTTGGCTTTGTATGAGCATTGCTTGACATGCTCGAGGAATTCAAAATTTTGGTTTTTGGGATTGATTTTAGGGTTATGTGTTGAACTTTGGGACGCTATATGTAAGAATTAAAGTGGTTGGAAGTAGTTTCGTAAAGGAGAAGACGTTCACAAGTCGGAGCTCATGGAAGGAAGTTGCAAGTTAAAAGGTGAAGCAACATTTAGTTGGAAGGGGGTCTGACATCTGGCAATATGGAGATTGTAAACAAAAAGCTACTTCAGACGTCAAACTTTTTGGTCAGATATCTTAGCTAAAGAATTGGCCATCCATACGTATGGTAAAATTGGACAGACGTCTTGTCTTACAGGATAAAGCTTTCCGAGGATTAGGCAAGACGTCTGGCTAGAATTCCAGATGTATGAGGTGACTTTTCTAGGTATTTTGGCCTTCTGACTCAGTATGTTAATTTGTGAAGTTTCAAGGGGAAATTAGATTAATTTTTAAAGATTGGTCTCTCTCTCAATAGGCTCTTCTCAAATTTAAAGGATGATTAAGGGATTGAATAGGTTTTTCTAATTATGGTTTTGGGAGTCCTAATCTTCTTAAATTCTCATATCCACAAAATCAATTTCTCTTGGTAAATTTTGATCATTGTATTCAACTATTGTGCCCTTCTATTGGTATATGATAAAGACTCTCTCTCAAATTAGACGTACACTAATATATAAGATGTTAGTGGAACCATAATAAATTGCGGTATGATTCGCTTTTCTTTATTACTTTATTATATATCTTGTTTGGTGATTATGATTGGTTATTGGACTGGGCTGAGATTGTTTTGAGATTTTGACTAGTTGTTTCTGCACTTGACCTCTGTCTCATCTTCCATCGTTCTTAGGGATTTGATTTGATCGATCTTGACTTGAAATCGTACACAACAATTGGCATCATAGCATTAATGTTGGTACATATTCATAGAAATGATGAAATCAAATTCAAAAGGTGCCTCAACAGCTAGTCTAGGTGGTGTAGCTCCTTATGTATGTGGTTCATATGCAATTTCTGAATCAAAATTGGTTATTGACAAGTGAAATGGCGACAATGACTTTGAAAAATGGCAATGAAAGGTGGAAGCAGTTCTTAGGCTGAATCGAGTTTATCGGGTGGTGTTTGATACACATTTATTGCCAGCGGATATCTCGGATGTGAAGAGAGGAAATGGAAGAGTGGGCATTTACCGTACTTCAACTTATTATGGAGGAGAATGTTATCTCCGAAATTAGTGGTGAGACAACTTATAAAGAAATTTGGGTCAAATTGGAGTAATTATATAAAGAAATCATCGAAAAATCATTTGGTCTTGTTGTAGACATTCTTTACATACAAGATGAAGGAACGAACTTCGCTAAAGGAGCGCTTAAATGTGTTTGATGATTTGCTAATGAAGATGAAGGCAGTAGATTTGAAAATTGAGGAAGAGCAAAAGTCGATGATTTTATTATGTTTATTGCTACACCATTATACGGTAGTCTCGATAGTTTTATCTATAGGTGAGGAACATTGACATCTAATGATGTTAGAACTGGTCTTCTTAGTGACAAATTGCAAGATCAAATAAAGGAGTTGAGTGATAGAAGTAGTGGTGCAGGAAATGGTCATGATTTATTTGTAGAAAAGGAGAGATATGAGATGAAGGAAAACCGGAGGCATTCTAAGTCAAGAAAGCCCTTTTGGAGAGGAAAGTCGAAAGAAAGAAATAAAAAGTGCTTCATTTTAAGAAATCTTGTCATTGGCGGAATAAGTATCCAGACAAGGAGAAAGGAAGGAAGTAGCGTCCTAATTAGTTGCAGAGGTGAATGGAGTCAGTAAAGGAGATGTAGATGTTTTGTCGATGGTAGCATCAGATGCTTCGAAGTGTGAATGGGAGCTCGATTCGGGCTTCTTATCATATGACACCAAATATGAATTATTTTTCTTCCTATGCTGACAAAGAACGAAATTAATATTTTATGGGAAATGGTACTATTCGCAAGTCGATGGGCATTAGTTCAATGCAAATTTGAATGTTTGACATAGTGCTTTGAGCTTTCACTAATGTACTCTATGTCGCGGGACTTAGGAAGTCACTTATCTCTTTGGCGCAGCTGGATTCTTTCGGGAGCAAGATTACTATTGAGACTTATAACTTTTGAGTTTCGAGGGTGAAGGGTGCTAGGACTCATAGTGTATATTTGCTTCAAGGAGCAAACGTTGAAGGTGAAACTTTTGTGTGTGTTGATAGTTCTCGTGGATTTGATGTGACACGGTTGTGGCATTTGAGATTGGGTCATGTCCCGAAGAGGAGTTTGGATATTCTTCATAGTAGGGAGATAGTTCATGGATAAAGTTTCAACAAGCTTGAGTTTTGTAAGGAATGTGTCATGGAGAAGCAATTAAGGGTATCATTCGTTGAAGGAAAACATGATTCTTGAGAAGTTCATGGATATGTGCACATTGGTGTTTGTGGACCAGCACTAGTAGCTTCTTTGGGAGTGGAAAAATATTATGTTTCTTTAATTGATGACTTTTCTCACGAAGTTTCGGTGTATGTAATGAAGGCTAAGTCATAGGTATTTGCAAAGTAAAAGAATGGAAGGCACTTGTTGAGAATGAGAATGGTAAGTGATCTTTGAAGGTACTTAGGTCCAATAACGGCAGAGAGTATGTTTCTGGAGATTTTTAGAAATTTTGCAAGCATTATGGTATTCGAATACATTTTACTATGCCGGGGGATTCACAGTCTAATGGAGTAGCAGAAAAAAGGAATCGAACTCTACTGGAGAAAGGTCAGTACTTGAAATTGACATTTGGTTTATCCAAGGGGTTTTGGGCCGATGCTTTGTTAACCGCCACGCATATTATTAATCGAATTCCGTGTTCGGCTATTGACAACAAAATTTCATAGGAAGTGTGGAAAGGAAAGAGCATTGACTTGAGTTATCTACATGTATTTGGCAGTCCAGTTTATGTGCATAATCCATGGAATGATAAGTTTGAGGCTAGAGCTTTCAAGGGAGTTTTGCTTGGTTATACAGACGGCATAAAAGGATTTGAAATCCATAAATGATGAAGATTTTGAGTTCTAGTTATGTCACTTTTGATGAGTCGGCTTTGTTTAAGGAGAATGGAAGCTCGTCAGCTATTCCAGATTTGATTCATGGAGAATCAAAGGGAAAGGAAGTTATTTCCACTT
Organism: Allium sativum; assembly: GCA_030737875.1. Lineage (NCBI taxonomy): Eukaryota > Viridiplantae > Streptophyta > Magnoliopsida > Asparagales > Amaryllidaceae > Allium > Allium sativum. Next base: position 197,937,897 of record CM060910.1, read on the forward strand.
TCAGGCTTAAAAGTAGATTAATTGAAGATGCATGTGAGGAGGAAGTGGTTGATGGTGCATCACATAGTCCATGTAACACCCCACACCCGCTAAGGTCACTCATAAGGGAATGCCTTAACTTCGGTGGAGCATTTTAAGTGATTATAGAACAGAAAAATTACACAAGACAGATATAAATACTTGAAATTCTAAAACATCATTTCATAGCAGTAAAAGGTAAACATGTTTAGTTACAACACCATAAAGAGTCAAGTACTAAATATCCATCCTGATAAAAACATAAGTACATAATCCCACTACATAAAAAATAGCCATAAAAGAGAAGATAAGCTGGGCTTTACATCACGGTCCAAGCTCCAGAAGATAGATAAAGAAATCTGATCAAAGCCCACTAGTGCTAGGCCCAACCTGAGGACCTAAGGGGGAAAAGGATAAAAACAACGAGGTCAGACATAAGTCTGAGTGAGCCCTATAACTTTAACAACACAATCATTAAAGTAATTAGGGTATGATATAAACTTGGTACGGGATGACTGGGGATAAATGACTACACTAAGTAGCCAACTAGACATAGGATGAACTAAGATAACGGTAAAGACGCATCTACCCACCCAAGGATAATTACTAACTGCACCACACCAGTCATTCCTACTTAAAGGTTGATCCCACCCAAGGACTTAGAAAATGTACCCAGTAGTTTCGTGTACCCCTAGCTGACTACATAGGTGCCGTCTGCCCCTATCTCCACTAGGTGTACCCACTACTCCCAAGTGATCGGCTCCCTACCGTAGATACCCGTGCTGGCCCCACAATGGGGTGTATCACTCCCCAAAGTGGCAACCCGATACAACAAATGGTGCACGGCTTATACCTACACGACGCAACAACGTCTTACCTACCAGCCCGGGTCCACACACGCATATGAAACCCGTTGGACTTGCGTTGCCACCGCTAACCCGTTTTGGCCTCTTATAATCAAGCCCAGTACGCGTGTCCCGTCCTCGACATGGGTCGAGCCCAATAAGATACATATGGGTTACTGGTTGAAATGGGCCCCCAACAAGCTACCACCTAAGCTTGTCATTTTATCTAGTGCATCCCACTTAACCCTTTAATCATGTTTAATAACATGTTTCCACTTGGTTAAGTATTCTAATCGTATTTTCTATTGCCACCCAAGGCAACCCACTAGATTTCCTCATGCCACCCAAGGCACTTACTTGATTTCCACATGCCACCCAAGGCACCCACTTAACCCCTCATGCCCACTACATGCTTATCTGGTTAAGTGTTTCTTAATTAATTAAAAACGTAACCGTTGTAAAGACCTCTCACATTAGACTATCTTTTATGGCAGCTGGATTTGCCGGTTGGGTCCGGGCAGCCTTACGCCATAACCGAGTCTAACCTCATGTCTATACACTTGTCACGTATTTGGTTTGTGCCTAAGACCCCTCACATTGGGCCAATCATTTGTAGCCGCTGGATTTGCCGGTCGGTTCCGGGAAGTCTTACGCTACAAATGGGTCCAACCTCGTGTCTTAGTCGATTAATTACACCTAATTAATCACCCTCGAATTAATTTTCCCTAATTAATTCCAATTTTAACGATGTACATAATTGACTCAATTATGTCCATCCACTTTATGGTATGCATAATCATACCAACTTCACATAATTTCATTAACATGTTTATTAACCCCATCGTTCCCCACGTAATTTGCTAACATGACATAAAAGGGAAGATTCATCACAAATACAATGGGTTCAACTTGCATAACACATTAGCATCAACATGGGTTTAAAGGTGTCAACATGCATATAGCATCAAACCCAACTAGCATAAATAATCAACCCAAACTTGCATGAATCACATATGTCATAAAGAGGTTAACTTGCATAAGTTTCTTATGTCATACAAAGGGGTAAACTTGTATATGTATGTATGACATATAAAGGGGTTAACTTGCATATGTATGCATATCATCCAAAGGTGTAAACTTGCACATGTTACTTGCATATAATCAAACACCAAACTTGCATAGCATGTCATATGTGAACTTGCATATAATCATACACCAAACTTGCATAATCATGGTGTCATAATGGATCAATGTTTATCATAGCAATTTGCATAACTAGCATCATGAACACATAGCCTAACACTTGCATAACATCATGATCATGTAGCATATAACTTGCATAACATCATAAACATGTAGCATATGACTTGCATAACTTGCATAACATCACGAACATGTAGCATATGACTTGCATAACTTGCATAACATCATGAAAATGTAGCATATGACTTGCATAACTTGCATAACATCACAAACACGTAGCATATAACTTGCATAACATGCATAACATCATTAACACATAGCATATAACTTGCATAACATGCATAACATCATTAACACATAGCATATAACTTGCATAACTTGCATTGATCCACATTCATAGCCATAACCTCATTATATCCTATCATAATCATTTCAATAATTGGTCATTAAGGCTATAGAAAACTCACAACTTGTTGATTAGCACTCCTAAGAAGAAGATTAAGTTGCTAGAGTTGATTAGAAGTTGATTAGAGAAGCTATCTTCCTCTTTAATTTGATGGAGGCTCCTTCAAGTTGCATTTTGACGGCATAACGGTGTTGTAGCTATTTTTAGTATGAATTAGGGTAGTCTTAGGGTGTATTTATAGAGTAGTTAGATGTTTTAGGCCATTAGATTAACCCTAAATTAGATTAGAGCCGTCAGATCTCGTCTTAGCCACCAAAACACAGCCCAAAAGCCAAGCTGATGCACCCAGGTCACCTGGGCTCGACCTGGGAGGTCGACCCCCAGGTCGACACTAGGGTCGACTACCTAGTCGACCTGGTGGGCAGGTCGACTCCCCAGTCGACCCCCAGGTCGACTCCCTGGGTCTGGCGGGAATTTTCCCGCCACTTCTGAAATTTGAAATTTCTGTTTTTAAATCTGTTTTTAAATTTTCTGAAACTTCTTCGGGCCATATCTGGGTCATACGGACTCCGATTTTCGAAAACTCGGACTCTATTTCGCGTATTTTTCTGAGACGAACGCAATGGCATAGACCGTTTCCCCTGATCCAGATTTTAAAATCTAATTCTGCCCTGTTTTATATTATAACAAGTTATTCAACATACGGGGTGTTACATTCTCCCCTACTTAAAGGATTTCGTCCTCGAAATCTCTAAGTCAAGAAGAACGTATCCTACCAACCAAACAACCATCTACTAAACCATCAAACACTGGCATCCATTGTCCTTAAAGTTTCTAATGCTGTATGAACATATGCAAAGAGTGTGTGTATATGTTCCCTGTCTAATGCAAAATCAGGCGGTCTACTGATTCAGTTGACCTCCTTAATGCAAACCATGATAGTGCCATGCATCCAATATGTATGCGAAAGAACCTTATCGACACATACTATTTCTACATGAGTGCACAATCATTCACCAAAATGCATCATCCATATGATAGCACAACCATTATACATCCATTAATATAGCTACCTACACACAATTTTATGCAATATGCAATATGAAGTGATTGAGCCGATCTAGTGCCTAGAGTGTGTGTATATGCATCCACGAGCAACCACTTGCATCCACGCGCATCCATCAAACATAACATGTCTCAAACACATGTTTCAACCATAGGTTTACCCTATCTAAAGGTCAAAGGTGCTAATGAGAGGATATACTAAAGATAAGATAAGTACTAGACAAACGATAAAGGAGAAGTTAAAAGACATACCCTCAAAAAGGAATGGGTACAATGAATGCATCTTTGCTTCTGTCTCCCAAGCAGCATTGCTCTCATCCTCTCCCCATTGCACTTTGACTAGTCGCACCTCTCTGTTCCTCAACTTCCTAATCTCTGACCCAAGGATGCGGGTAGGAGCTCGTCGAATAGTTGCATCACGCTCTACCTCCACTTCTCTAAGCAAGCTCGGCTCTACCACCTCTGCGGTCTCATGTAGGCACTTCCTCAAATGTGACACATGGAATACGTCATGTACCCCACTAAGTCTCTCGGGTAAATCCACCCTATATGCCATCCGTCTAATCCTTTCCTTAATAGGAAACGGTCCAACAAATCTTGGAGCTAACTTCCCAACGGACCCAAAGCGAACAACATTCCGTAATGGAGATACTTTGACAAAGACCATGTCCCCAACATCAAACTCAAGATCCGTCCTCCTCTTATCCGCGTAAGATTTCTGCCTATCTTGCGCTGCTTTCATCCTTCTTCGAATCAAATCAATCTTCTCCGAAGTCTCTCTAACCATATCGGGCCCAAGCAAGATCTTATCCGTAGATTCCCACCAACATGTAGGTGATCGACAAGGCCTTCCATAAAGAGCTTCAAAAGGAGCAATACCAATACTGGACTGAAAGCTGTTATTATATGCGAACTCCACCAATGGAAGATGCTCTTCCCAAGTACCTCCAAAATCCAAGATACAAAGCCTCAAAAGGTCTTCCAGAACACGATTCACCCTCTCGGTCTGGCCGTCCGTCTGAGGATGATATGCGGTGCTCAAACACAACTGAGTCCCCACTGCTTCTTGCAAACTTTTCCAAAACTCGCTAGTGAAGATAGGATCTCGATTCACCCTCTCGATCACTCACTATGCTCAAACACAACTCGTCTAGGGTGTACCTACTCAAATGGCTGGACAACTCCCCCCTTATGAGCCTCTCTACTAACTCAACCAACTGTGGGTCGTCCCTCTGTGCCTCGCCAATCCGTCCCAAAAGAGTAGGTCTGACCTCCAAGGATGCTATCAAACCGGGTATATAGTCAACGGAAGGTCTGAAATCAAACATTGAGATAAATTCCAAGCTTCGTCGTTCCACAAACAATGGACTCAAGGACAACCTTTTTCTGCTCAAGGCGTCCGCCACCACGTTACCCTTGCCAGGGGTATACGCTATCTCGAAATCATAGGATGCTAAGAACTCCATCCACCTTTGCTGTCTCAAGTTCAAATCCTTCTGAGAAAACAAGGATTTCAATGATTTGTGGTCAGTGAACAATTCGAACCTCTCCCCCAGAAGATAATGGCGGCAAATCTTAAGTGCAAAAACAATAGCGGCCAACTCTAAATCATGGGTAGGGTAATTTTTCTCATGTGCTCTCAATTGCCTTCCGCCATAGGCTATTACCCTTCCCTCTTGCATTAAGACTGCGCCCAGTCCTGTCCCACAAGCATCGGTATAAACAACAAATGGCTTACTCCCATCAGGCAACACTAAGACTGGAGCTGTGGTTAAAGCTCTCTTTAACCGTCGGAACGCATCATCACAATCTACGTCCCATACGAAGACCAGATTCTTCTTTGTCAAGCGAGTTAATGGGGCTGATATCTTCGCGAAGTCCTTGATAAACTTCCTATAGTAGCCAGCCAACCCCAAGAAACTCCTCACCTCGGTAGCATTCTTCGCAACCTTCCAATCTTGGATGGACACTACCTTCGCGGGATCCACAGCCATCCCTTCCTTGGAGACCACGTGCCCCAAGAATCGCACTTCCTTCCTCCAGAAGTGACATTCAGAGAATTTAGCCTTAAGGCTATGCGCTCGAAGAGTCTCCAACACTTCCCTAAGATGTAGGGCATGCTCTTCCTCACTCTTAGAAAAGACTAAGATGTCATCCACAAAGACCACCACGAACTTATTAAGGTACTCCCTGAACACCCTACTCATCAAATCAACAAAATATGCAGGGGCGTTCGTCAAACCAAATGGCATCACTAGCCACTCATAGAAACCATCCGGAGTCCTAAAGGCAGTCTTGTCTATGCTATCCTCAGCCACCCTCAACTGATGAAACCCCGTGGCCAAGTCCAACTGAGAAAATACTGAAGCGCCAACCAACTGATCAAAGAGATCATCAATCCTCGGCAATGGGTGTCTATTCTTCTTTGTGAGCTTGTTGAGTTCTCTATAGTCTACACAAAGTCTGAGGGACCCATCCACCTTCGTAGCAAAAACTACTGGAGCACCCCACTCCGATATACTTCGTCTTATGAACCCCTTCTCAAGCAACTCCCCTACTTGCTTATGGAGTTCCCTCCTCTCACGAGGAGCCATGTGGCGCACTGGTAAAGATACTAGTTTAGCATTATCCACCAGATATATTCGGAAGTCTATCTCCCGCCTCGGAGGTAAGCCCTTCACCTCTTCAAACACATCCGAGTATTCCCGGACCACTCTAACAGATCGCAAACTCTCGACCGAAGTGTCAAGCGATTCAAGATAACTTAGCATAACAGAATCCATGGGATTATAAGAGATCTCGAGAGTGTTACCCAAGCGGGTAATGAGCCTAACAACTCTCCTTTCGCAATCAAGAACGACACCATTACTAGATAACCAGTCCATGCCCAAAATCAACCCATAGCCCGTGAAGCCCAAAACAAAAGCATCACATCTAAACTCAACGCTAAGTATAGAAATCTTCAAACCCAAACATATCATGGAAAAATAAGTGGAGCCCCCAATTGGGTTTGAAGCAACCAAGGGATCATCTACTAGACTGGTATCTAAGTGCAGTGACTCAACTAATGATGATGAGATAAACGAATGCGATGCGCCAGAGTCAAACAATGTACGGACAGGATGATCAAATAGAAAAACCAGACTTTCAACGGAAATAGTTCTACCTCTTTCCTGAATTGGTGGAACCGCGAGAGCCTGAACTTGCCCCCTTGCCTGGCCCGGTGCCACAAGAGCTTGCACCTGTCCTCCTGAGGTAGATCCCGTCCTTTTCCCCTTCTTAGGGCAGTCCTTCACTAGATGCCCTGCTTCACCACAGTGGTAGCAGCCAGTCTTCTTCTTCTTCCGACAATCTTTGCTTATGTGGCCTGGTATCCCGCAATTGAAGCACTTCTTCTTTCCCTTGCCACCGTTGCCTTTCCCACCTTTGTTTTGTTGCTGTTGAGGTCTCTTTTGATCTCCTTTCATCTCGGGTGCCTTATTAGCATTGGGACCCTTCTCTTCCTCATGCATGAGTGCCATGTCAACTAGCTTCTCAAAGGTGGCCCCCATAGGGATGTGAGTCATAGCCAATCCATGCATTGGTTCATTCAAGCCTTTAACGAACCTCAAAGCCTTCTTCTCCGGTGTATTCACCATGTCTATTCCAAATCTTGCCAATTGATTAAACTTGTTGACATATTCCTTCACCGAGAGGTTTCCTTGCTTTAGAGTCAAGAACCTTTCCATATACAAGTTTTCTTCCGCCCTTGAGAGAAACTTTGCCACAAATCTTTGCCTGAAATCCGCCCAAGAGTCAACAGGGCGTTCTCCATTAGTGACCTCCCATCAGAATGAGGCCTCTCCCTTCATTAACCAAGCAGCTAACTTGACTTTCTTCCCTTCTTCCATCTCAAAGATATCTATCAACTCTTCCACCTCCTTAAGCCAATCTCTAGCCTCTACAAAAGTTTCTGATCCTTGAAAAGGTTTCCCTCCCATAACCTTAAATTCCTTGCAAGTCTTAGCAAAAGTATCCGTGCGAGGAGGAGGAGGGGGAGGAGGAAGATCGGGTGCTACGGTTGGTGGAGGAACATTTGCTGGACCCGCAGTGGCGGCCCTAGCCTCCATCAATCTCCTATACCATACTGGTATCGTCACACCCTCCGGAAAGTTAAGATCTTCAGCCATGCTGAAACGAAAAAGGAAAGATTCAAAATGGAGAATTCGAAAGATAAAGATATGGCTATTGGGGATTATGCTTTTCTTTCAAAAACTTTTCTCTTTAAAGACATGTTTTTGAAAATACTTCTTCCAAAGATGTTTTTAGAAAAATATTTTTCTATAATTTTTATCTGTTCTGGTAACCCTTGGCTCTGATACCACGTGTAACACCCCACACCCGCTAAGGTCACTCATAAGGGAATGCCTTAACTTCGGTGGAGCATTTTAAGTGATTATAGAACAGAAAAATTACACAAGACATATATAAATACTTGAAATTCTAAAACATCATTTCATAGCAGCAGAAGGTAAACATGTTTAGTTACAACACCATAAAGAGTCAAGTACTAAATATCCATCCTGATAAAACATAAGTACATAATCCCACTACATAAACAATAGCCATAAAAGAGAAGATAAGCTGGGCTTTACATCACGGTCCAAGCTCCAGAAGATAGATAAAGAAATCTGATCAAAGCCCACTAGTGCTAGGCCGAACCTGAGGACCTGAGGGGGAAAAAGATAAAAACAACGGGGTCAGAAATAAGTCTGAGTGAGCCCTATAACTTTAACAACACAATCATTAAAGTAATTAGGGCATGATATAAACTTGGTACGGGATGACTGGGGATAAATGACTACACTAAGTAGCCAACTAGACATAGGATGAACTAAGATAACGGTAAAGACGCATCTACCCACCCAAGGATAATTACTAACTGCACCACACCAGTCATTCCTACTTAAAGGTTGATCCCACCCAAGGACTTAGAAAATTTACCCAGTAGTTTCGTGTACCCCTAACTGACTACATAGGTGCCGTCTTCCCCTATCTCCACTAGGTGTACCCACTACTCCCAAGCGATCGGCTCCCTACCGTAGATACCCGTGCTGGCCCCACAATGGGGTGTATCACTCCCCAAAGTGGCAACCCGATACAACAAATGGTGCACGGCTTATACCTACACGATGCAACAACGTATTACCTACCAGCCTGGGTCTACACACGCATATGAAACCCATTGGACTTGCGTTGCCACCGCTAACCCGTTTTGGCCTCTTATAATCAAGCCCAGTACGCGTGTCCCGTCCTCAACATGGGTCGAGCCCAATAAGATACATATGGGTTACTGGTTGAAATGCCCCCCCCCCCCACAAGCTACCACCTAAGCTTGTCATTTTATCTAGTGCATCCCACTTAACCCTTTAATCATGTTTAATTACATGCTTCCACTTGGTTAAGTATTCTAATAGTATTTTCTATTGCCACCCAAGGCAACCCACTAGATTTCCTCATGCCACCCAAGGCACTTACTTGATTTCCACATGCCACCCAAGGCACCCACTTAACCCCTCATGCCCACTACATGCTTATCTGGTTAAGTGTTTCTTAATTAATTAAAAACGTAACCGTTGTAAAGACCTCTCACATTAGACTATCTTTTATGGCAGCTGGATTTGCCGGTTGGGTCCGGGCAGCCTTACGCCATAACCGAGTCTAACCTCGTGTCTATACACTTGTCACGTATTTGGTTTGTGCCTAAGACCCCTCACATTGGGCCAATCATTTGTAGCCGCTGGATTTGCCGGTCGGTTCCGGGCAGTCTTACGCTACAAAAGGGTCCAACCTCGTGTCTTAGTCGATTAATTACACCTAATTAATCACCCCCGAATTAATTTTCCCTAATTAATTCCAATTTTAACGATGTACATAATTGACTCAATTATGTCCATCCACTTTATGGTATGCATAATCATACCAACTTCACACAATTTCATTAACATGTTTATTAACCCCATCGTTCCCCACGTAATTTGCTAACATGACATAAAAGGGAAGATTCATGGGTTCAACTTGCATAACACATTAGCATCAACATGGGATTAAAGGTTTCAACATGCATATAGCATCAAACCCAACTAGCATAAATAATCAACACAAACTTGCATGAATCACATATGTCATAAAAAGGTTAACTTGCATAAGTTTCTTATGTCATACAAAGGGGTAAACTTGCATATGTATGTATGACATTTAAAGGGGTTAACTTGCATATGTATGCATATCATCCAAAGGTGTAAACTTGCACATGTTACTTGCATATAATCAAACACCAAACTTGCCTAACATGTCATATGTGAACTTGCATATAATCATACACCAAACTTGCATAATCACGGTGTCATAATGGATCAATGTTTATCATAGCAATTTGCATAACTAGCATCATGAACACATAGCCTAACACTTGCATAACTTGCATAACATCATGATCATGTAGCATATAACTTGCATAACTTGCATAACATCATAAACATGTAGCATATGACTTGCATAACTTGCATAACATCATGAACATGTAGCATATGACTTGCATAACTTGCATAACATCATGAACATGTAGCATATGACTTGCCTAACTTGCATAACATCACAAATACATAGCATATAACTTGCATAACATGCATAACATCATTAACACATAGCATATAACTTGCATAACATGCATAACATCATTAACACATAGCATATAACTTGCATAACTTGCATTGATCCACATTCATAGCCATAACCTCATTATATCCTATCATAATAATTTCAATAATTGGTCATTAAGGCTATAGAAAACTCACAACTTGTTGATTAGCACTCCTAAGAAGAAGATTAAGTTGCTAGAGTTGATTAGAAGTTGATTTGAGAAGCTATCTTCCTCTTTAATTTGATGGAGGCTCCTTCAAGTTGCATTTTGACGGCATAATGGTGTTGTAGCTATTTTTGGTATGAATTAGGGTAGTCTTAGGGTGTATTTATAGAGTAGTTAGGTGTTTTAGGCCATTAGATTGACCCTAAATTAGATTAGAGCCGTCAGATCTCGTCCTAGCCACCAAAACACAGCCCAAAAGCCAAGCTGATGCACCCAGGTCACCTGGGCTCGACCAGGGAGGTCGACCCCCAGGTCGACACTAGGGTCGACTCCCTAGTCGACCTGGTGGGCAGGACGACTCCCCAGTCGACCCCCAGGTCGACTCCCTGGGTCTGGCGGGAATTTTCCCGCCACTTCTGAAATTTGAAATTTCTGTTTTTAAATCTGTTTTTAAATTTTCTGAAACTTCTTCAGGCCATATCTGGGTCATACGGACTCCGATTTTCGAAAACTCGGACTCTATTTCGCGTATTTTTCCGAGACTAATGCAATGGAATAGCCCGTTTCCCCTGATTTAGATTTTATAATCTAATTCTTCCCTGTTTTATATTATAACAAGTTATTCAACATACGGGGTGTTACAGTCCATGTGGTTCCTCTAGTTAGTGATGTGTGTGGCACCAGAGAAGATTCAATTCAAGGTGGAGCTGAAGGAAGATCAGATGATGGAATTGCTACTTAGGTTGATCGACGTGCAATGGAACCACCTGAAAGATACGGTGATTAGAACTATCTTAGCTTTTGTGATAATTTGTAATATACTCTTATTGTAGTCCAAGATGAACCGATGGACCTTGATGACATCATGGATTCGAGTGATAACTCCAAGTGGATTTGTGCTATAAAGAAAGAGAAGAGATTGTTGATGAAGAACCAAACCTGGGAGTTGGTTTCACTTCCTAAAGGAAACCGTTCTATTGGGTGCAAATGGATATACAATGTGAAGGATGATAGAAGATGCAAAGGTAGGCCAGTGGCAATGACATTTGCACAAAGGAAGGGGAAGGGATATGATGAAACTTTTTCACCGGTTGTGAGACATACTTCTATCTGGATATTACTTGTCATAGTTGTTATTCACAATAAAGAATTGGAGCAACTTGATGTGAAAACCTCCTTCTTGCATGAAGACTTGTATAAAGACATCTGCATGGAACAACCGAAAGAATTTGTGGTATATGGTATATCAGATTTGATTTGCAAGTTAAAGAGATCACCATATGGCTTGAAGCAATCACCTATGTAATGGTACAAAAGATTTGATATTTAATGCTAGGAAATGGTTTTAATAGAAGCATCAAGGATGATCATGTTTATTTCAAGAAGTTAACAAATGACTATTGAATGTATTTACTTTTTATAATGACGACATGCTCATGGCTTCTAAAGAAAAATGAAACTAATAAGTTAAAACATAGTACAAAATGGAAATTCGAAATAAAGGATCTTGGAAAAGCAAGGAGAATTTTGGATATGGAAATTATTAGGGATTGAAAGCATTTTGAGTTGAAATTGACACAACATAAATATATTGGAAAAGTGCTTTGCCGATTAAGTATGGAGAATGCAAAGGCCTTAAACACACCATTGCCTTTGCATATGAATCTTTTGAGTAAGGGATCACCAATCAATGAGAAAGACAAGGCATATGTGGCAAAGGTTCTATGTGCAAGTGCGGTTGGAAGTTTGATATATGCCATGGCGTGTACAAGAAGTTTGATATATGCCATGGCATGTACAAGACCCGATATTGCAAATGTCATCCGGATGGTTAGTCGTTATATGGATAATTCAAGGGAATCGCATTAGGAATCCATGAAGGTAGTTTGAGATACTTGAAAGTTACAACATGTGATGGTCTTGTTTTTGGGGGTAGTAAGGAGAATAATTGCAAGTTGGTTGGTTATTGTGATTTGGGACTATGTAGTGATAGAAATCGAAGAAAGCCAACTTCCAATATGTCTCCACTCTTGGTTGTCCTGCCAAAAGTTAGAGATCAATATTGCGAACTGTAGCTGCTTTGTCCACTACGAAGGCGAATTGATAGCCGTAGCCTAAGCGGCAAAGGAGACACTCTATTTGAAGCTTTAGTTGTGTGACATGGGTTTTGAATATGATAGTGTTGGTGTTTAATGCGGTAGCCGAAGCGCTATTCCTTTTGTGGAGAATTCGGCTTTTAGTTCTTGCGTAAATCATATTAAAGTGAGAGATTTATTTCTAGTAGCCATGTATGAAAACAAGAAAGTATATCTCTAAAAGGTGCACACAAAGTATAATGCATCAGATGTGTTTACCAAAGCATTACCAATTGAGAAGTTCGAGCATTGTTTGAACTTATTTCGCTTTAAGAAGGGCTAAGTGCCACAGGGTGGCATGGTTGAGGGGGAAAAACTTATTTATGGATGGTGAGGAGTAACGGTGAGAGGTTTGAATTTTATCTTCTTGGTATATACTCGCTTACACTCCCGAGTGTGTTTATCTTATGGTGAGACTGGTTTTTGAGTTAGGTGTTTTCAACACTTCATTGGCGGGTGGGGACTTTGAGTGAACTCGTTGATGGAGTGCAATGGGTGGTGGCCATGCCAGAGCTCATTGGGAAACACTCAAGCTTGTTTGGTAGATGGTAGAGGATGGTGCAATACCACTGGCTAAAGTGCCAGAGTTTGAGATGAGTGTTGAATTTTGCGATACTTTATGTTAGAATTGCAGTGGTTGATAGTAGCTTCATAAATGAGAAGACGGTTCGCAAATTGTAACTCGTAGGAGGAAGTTACATGTGAGAAGGTGGAGCGGGATCCAGTTGGAAATGGAATCAGACGTCTGGCAATATGGTGATTTCTACCAAAGAGTTGATTTAGAAATCTAACTTTTGGTCAGATATCTAAGCTGAAATATTAGGCAAGCCAAACATCTGGTAAACTGGGCCAGACGTCTGGTCTTATAGGAAAAGCTTCTCGAGGCTTGGGGTAGACGTTTGATCAAAATTCTAGGTCTTTTGGCTTTTGACTCAGTATGTTGATTCGTGAAGTTTCAAGGGGCAATTCGAGAAATTGCCAAAGATTAGTCTATCTCTATATATGCTATTCTCTGATTCAAAGGATGATTAAGGGATTGAATAAGTATATTTTAATTAAGGTTTTAGGAATCCTAATTTTCTTCATTTTCCATCTCCACAAAATTATTTTTTCTTTGTAAATTTTGATCATTGTATTCAATCTTTTGTACTCTTCTAGTGGTATATAATAGCCACTCTTCGTCAAAGTGGACGTATGCTAAGGGACATTCAAAGAACCATTATAAATCGCAGTGTGATTTACTTTTCATTATTGCTTTATTATATCTCTTGTTTGATGAGCACTACAACAAAATGGGGTTTTAATAGCATTTGAAAAAAAGCTATTATATCCTAATGTAGCGTTCAGAGAATGTCATGTAACGACATGCTATGTTAGACCTTTTGGTTTAAATAACATAAACAAAAATGCAATGGAGAATTATTTTTGTACAACCTTTTTATTTGCTATCAAACAAAAATGCTATAGAATATTGTTAACAATAATAATCATCAACACCCGAATGTAGGGTTATGGTTGTAGACCTTGGGGTAATATAGACCTTCCAAGCATGACTTAATTCGCCGTTTCCTAGATATCAATGTCCCAAGTTTAAAGATTAGTCACTGTTCCTTCGACAAGCGAGTATCACGCTTATAATACTTAGGGAAACAAAGTTATCTTGGGATAAATGCTTAATAAGTTATTTCTAGTTGGAGCTAAAGTGTTCATTGGGGATGGTTCGGTAATTTTTTCCCAATTTAAGGGTTTGAATTCGAATTAGTAGTTGAAAGACAAATGCAATTGATTGCAAGTGCTAAGTATTTCCTTTATTGATCAATTGATGGAGTACATGGATGCCAACTTCCCTAATTTGATTTATAAATTAGGGTTTTTGCGTCTTAGAATTAAGTACAAGATTTTGGAATGAAGAAAAAATCCCTAAAAATGTGATCCCTAGGGTCTTATTTGTAGAGGATTCAGACCCCCTTTCGTACCCTCTTCTTGATATCGGCCCAGACTAATGCTTTCTGGTTATCGTGTCGGCTTCAATCCATTATTGCTTGTACTTATGGGTGTCACCTATATGCAATGGTATCGTCACCAAGCATGTTGGTATCGATAGCGCTCTTTTGCTCCCAACATCTTTGTTTCTTCCCCTTTCTGAATTTGGCTTAGGTCTCGTACTTCCAGCTTACATATTCAGTGCTGATTTAATAGTTTCCTTTTCTTAGTGTTTGGTATCGCCTACCATGACACTGATTCTCAGTATTTAGTTCCATCTTTTCTGCTTTCACTATGGATACGAAATCCATATTTCTATGTAACGACCTAAAATTTTGGAACCAATTTAAAATTTACTTTTAATAAATTTTACAAGGATTTACAGTCGATTTTAAGAAATAACGAATTGAAATTTAAATTAAAAATGAGTTTGAACGTAAAATTTATAATATAATTAAAAATGAGCACGTAACGTCGCGGTAGTTTGAAAATTTAGTTTTGAACTTTAAATGAATGTATGAAATTCGATATAAGTTGGATTTTTGTAAAACAAGAAATGTAAGGATCTATTTAACTGTATCTTTAAAAGGATGTGAAAAATTGAGATTTCATGTTATAAATTGTAAGTTATGTCCAAATCAAAAATTCAAATAGTCGTTATGGAACTAAATATATCGATATTACATTGGCCTTAAAAACACTATAGGAAACTTATTTTTAGCTGTAAAAATCAGTTGCGTTTTAAGAAAAGTGCTACTATCAAAATAGAAATAAACATAAAACCGTAACCAAATGCTTTCGCCAAAATTTTTGGTCCGCTCACAAATGTTTCCGCCAAAAGTTTTAGTGAAATATTTTTGCAGCCACTCATACCTCTCTTTCTTCCCAAACACAAACATTTCTATCTTTTATTCAGAAAAACCTAAAGTAGATTTCAATTCCAATTCCTCAACCTCTCTTTCATCCATTCCTCAACTTCACTCTATAACGTTCTTTTGTTGAATTACATGATATCCCTGTAATTCTTAAGGCATGTATATCCCTGTAATGGTTGAGAAAAACATAAAATACCTATTTAAAGTCATATACAGGGATTTTAAAGCAGCTAATGTTTTATTGAACGAAGAATTCATTCCCAAATTATCTGATTTTAGTCTCGCAAGATAGGGGCCTATGGATGGGTGGAGCCATGTATCCACTGCAGTAAACTTTTGTTCTACTTTCTATTCTATTTATTTATTTTGAAGTTATTTTATACATTATATAGAAAGTTGTGGGAAAGCTTGAGGAACCATCCTCATTTCCAGCAAATAATTGACAATCGGAGCAAAGCATGGTGGTATTTTTGCTCAGCTAAGTCCTTAGCTGATCTAAGTGTTGGACGACAATTATAAGTTCACTTTATCTTTTTAGTGGTGCATAGCTTGCTCCTTTCTTGGAGTCATTCCTTTCAGATTTGATTGGAGATATTTTTCAAATTTCAGTAGTAATCACCGATCTGATTTTGATATTCTATTTCTTAGTGAAATCACCAAAAAAATGTTTGCATATGAGACGAAAAAACACTTGTACACATGGCTGAATTTACGACCCATTACACACTAGAAATGTTTGCATTTTTTTAATATTCTACAACTCAATGTGGAAGACAACAATGGATTACTGGGAGATTAACATTTAACAGTTGATTTTGTTAGTGAATGAAGCATCAAGTAGCAATGTATCCGGTTATTGCAAAATTACCTATAATAAAGAAGCTCCAGTTGAACTGGCTTCTTATAAAGGAAATGTACTATCAGATTTACGGTTAGCTGTAGGAAATGTTTCATCTAGATTGATAGTTGCACAAGGGTTAAAATAATGTTCCCCAATAACTATTTTTGTAACCTTTTGAGACTGTTATAAAAATGAGCAAAAGATTGATTTATGGACATATGGTTTTCAACAGAACTATGGAAATAGCAAGTTTACTAGTCATGGAGTTGCTTCTGCTTCAGAACAATGTATCATATTCTTTTTCATTTTGCTAGTGCTTTTTTCAGTACCTGGATGTATATCAATTCTTTTTCATTTTTCCATATTTTTATTCAGTACCTGGATGCGACGATCGCCCATAACCCCTGCACTAAACAAGAGGAATAATGTGCTGAAGGGTGTGCCGGGCAGCTATGGACGATCATCAAGGTATGATAACACAAACGGTACCGGTGGTAAAACTCATAGTGTAAGGATAAAATATAATAGAATATATACAACATATAGAAATAGTGAAGCACCATATAACAAACTTCGGAAAATTTTCACAACATCCTGAAAGGTTTTCCATACATCATAGGAATATCAAAGTATGTACATGAAGCCTCACTGCAACACTCATAGAGCAACTCAAACAACAGAAATAGAAATACTAGATAGTAAGTAAGATAATATGCCAGCCTCCTACTTGCTTCCGAATTGCAACATCGCCCTCACTAAGCTATCACTTGTCACCTGCCACCTAATCTTCCCATCCACAACCGGATGAATAGCCAAGGGTAATAAGAGGGAAACATAAAACCTTGAGTCAGACAACAGCCTTAATGAACGATAAACAGCTAACAAACATCATCAATAAAGTATATGAGAATGGGTAAATAAACGAACTAATCTACCCACAATACTAGAGAATAACTCAACTCTCGTCTTCCCCACATCGGACCGTGATAGCCTTTACTTCAAACACTTCAACCATTCATTCATGGAAACCAGAACAACCATTCATTCATGGCAAGAAGAAGCAGACACCACTAGCACTCATAGCATCCAGATTATATGTATCTCACGTAAACCATCCTAATCGAATTCAACATCCCTCAAGCACAAGCTCCAGAGGCCTAAGCCAATATCGTACAAGTACCTAAGAAACATCTCCTTTGACGTTGGAAAATTTACGTGGGATGGTACAAACAAGGAAATTAATCAACCATGACAGACTCTGGCTATCACCGCCAATCCTGCTTTGAAACCATCGTTAATCGTATGACGGCTAACCTTGCCATATATCAAGGGCTAATGGCAACCCAAGTTCTAGCATAAACATTATACGCCTTTCAATGATATGTATGTTTGTCCAACCTTGACAACTAGGCCTTTCAACGACACCCAGGGTACTCGACCAACAACCTTCCAGCCTTTTAGGTGCTCCTATTATACCCGTGCTTCAATACTGCTAGAACTTACGACAACGATAACTTCTTGGCCTTCGCATCTCTTGTCATCCAATCCGACGAATTTTCATCACTTAAGCAACCTTCTCAAGCAACCATTATCCACTAACTGATGACCTTTGAGTTGTCATCTCAATCGTTGTTCCACACCGATCAACAAACACATTCAACACTTCTAATATTCCCACTTGAATTCCCCTCGAAGTCACAACATCTCTGAACCACGAAAAACTCCCTATGTCAGTCACGACATGACTCCCCATGTTGGTCACGACATGACTTTCCATGTCAGCTATGACACGGCTTCCCATGTCGTCTACGACATGACTTCCCCTGTAGGCTACGACATGACTCACAAGGCAATCACGGCATGACCCTTCAACCCAATCATGACATAACTCTGCAACAGATCACGACATGACTCTCCAACCCGTACTACCATGTCGGTCTCCACCAAGTCAGTCTCCACATGTCATTAGCTCCATGTTAATTTCCCATGTCGTCATACCATGTCAGTTCACATCATGTCGCTTGCGACATGAATCACCATGTCAGTCATGACATGACTCCCTACGCCTTGACTCATTTCTTGGAGAAGAAGAAAAAAAAACATGACTCCAGATCTGAACAAAATAGCTCCAAATTTGATCAAATCTTCGACAAACGACAATGATGATGAAATCCACTCATCCCAAATATCCACAATCAAAAGCACTTCAACAAATCATCAATCAACATCAAAATGACCGTTATCATCATTAAATCATAGAAAATGTGCTAAATCATGATATTCGATAATTATACCAAAAAAGATGGATCTAACTTTTCATAAACATATGAAATGACATAGACACTACTGATTTAAAGTTGCTATATTAGATCCTATGGTGATTCACATGAAAATACACTTACCATGATGTAGATCTAAGGAAAACGACTTGAAAATGATGAAATTAAGATCATAGAACTCATATATTTGATTGAATCCACGTGAGAGATGCATATCACTTACCAAATCCCTAAAGCAAGCCAAAAGAAACTAATTATGATTCCGAACAGTGAAGAATTTTCTCTAAACTCTTCGATTTGATGATCCCTCTCTTTGAATGGCGCAGATCTAGCTTCAAGCAATGTAGATCTTTGATTTTGTAAGATCTAATGGTGGAAAGGTGTAGAAGATGGAGGACCTCTAGCTCTTCCAAATGAGAGAATGGAGAAAGTAAACTATTCTCCGTGCCTCTTACCCCCTATTTATAACCATCCACCAGCCCACTAATGGGCTTCTCCAAATCAGCCCATTATGAATTAAAAACCTGAACAACTAAAAACAGCGATTCCTCCCAAACCACTGAGCCAAATCTTTAATTGACCACTCTACGGAAAGGGAAACATCATTTCATTTTCAATGGCACAGGTTTCAACACCTGATTCAATCTAAGTCAAAAGTTATGCCCTGTATAAGACTGATAGGGGCAAAAATGGTCACAAACAAAATTGGTAAAAATTATGGACATGTCTCATATCCCTATCCAACATAATAAAATATGAGAATACTCCAACCCTCAGGGAATGAAATAAAAATATTCGATCCTCCGATACGTAAAAATGCGGGTTGTTACACTGGATGTATATCAATTACAAAAAAATTCAATCTGAATCAAACATCTTAAATGTTCGGCTATTTAGTTCATATGCTTAGTAACATTTTTTTTTTGACAAATTGGCTTCTATGCTTGTGAAATATGTGAAGTAAACTTTTATCTTTTTATTTGGTTGTGGTGACTCATGGATACGCTACACTAGAATACATAGAAACCGGGCACCTTATACCCAAAAGTGACATATGGAACTTTGGAGTAGTCTTATATGAACTCCTTATAGAACGACATTCCCTTGAAAGAAACCAACCCATTAATGAGAAAAACTCAAGAATTGGGTGAGGCAGTTTCTAGTGGTAACATGATAATGGATCCTAGAATGCACAACAAATACTTGTCAAAAGCGACTCGAGAAATTGCAAAACTACGTTATGACTTGTCCTTGTTTTCTAGTGTATTGATTTAGGAACTGGAACTCTACTATTGATCAACCATAGGTTAGTAGCTTATACATTCTTATTAAGTGCAAGTCACTTAGAAATCTGTCTAGATTTTGGGATTCTTCTCCTAAATGCCTTCTTGTTGTGTACCATGTTTGTTGGAAACTGATACGGATAATATCATGATACCAATCAAATCTTATGGACTGAAGCTGCACAAGAATTGGTTAGGATAGTTTTACTTTACTTGCATTTGCTTTAGTGTTTGTTACAATCGTATGGCTGTAAATGAATGATGAAAGTCAGCCATTAGAATGAAGACATGTGTCATATGTAAGCAATCGTGAATATGCCTATAAAGGTGAGTGGAAATGAAAGGAATAGCAAGATGATATTTAATCTAATTCTATCTACTGTATTCTTTTCCTTGAATTCCTGCTTGTTTTCTTCTTCTTCCGCCTAATACTTCTAAATTTCTCAATTGCATTAGAAACTTACTGATCTGAATTTGAGTAATGCTCTGACCATTGGAGGAGGTGATCTTATCATACTCATTTGTCGGTGTCACAGGCCTAAGTGCTTGTAGGTAAGCAGTGTTTGATTTTTTTTTCTAAAATATATTCGGGAAAACATATTTGGGAATCTCTTCCTTGAAGCATGTGGATTCATCTATCTTTCATGAAAAAGTAACCATGGATGCAGATAGTGATTTATTGTAAAATGAAGTTGCTGGCAATGATTTATTGCATAGTAAACATTTTGAGAAGGAGCAAAACAAAGGTCAAACTACAAAATATGATGATTCAGAAATTACTATGATCTCTTTTGCACATGACAAATTGACAGCGATTGAACCTGACCCTTATACTTCCCGCTCTAGTATCAGTGTTGCTGTGGTGGAAGAGTAAGTTATAGTTAGGTAAACCACAGATCAAGCCACCTAGGCTAGTGCTCCTCAGCTAGGTGGTGCACTTTTGGAAATGAATAAGTTTATTTGGCAAGTTTTGGCGCAATCACTAAGTCCCACATTGGGAAAACTTGTTCCTTAATTCACTACATATACAAAAGCTTGATATGTTATATCAAAAGAAAGAGGAAGAGAGAGAGGCAATGGAATAACATGAACAAAGCATACATATCTTTAATATTAAATTAAAAAGGTCAAAGATAAGGGCCTTGGACCTTGGGGCTCTTGGGGTCTCGTTATCGTATAGGGCCTCTGAATGCCGCCAGGCCTGCTTGCGCTACTCAAACGGCTATTTTTTGAATATAGCCGCGTAAATACCAATGGAAATGACTGTTGGTAAAGGGTCATAACCTTTCCAATAGTCGACCATTGCAATTCAAATAATGGCACCCCTTCACGAATGGATACCTGTTCACAGCGTATATAAAGGGCAATGAAAATCAAATCATCATCGATTTTCTAACTTTTGCCCTCTTCTACCTCATACGCTCTGCTCTGTAAATAAAACTACCTTGCGCTCGTTGTTACTTCGCTTACTGCACTGTACGGCGAAATTGATCCGTTTTATCTTGGAATCGTTTTGCATTAATGCCCTCAGGTGCTATGAAGGGGCGCAAATACGATTTAAGGAAACAACCTATTTTGGACTGGATTCGGATTACAATCTAAGCATTCTCTTATCAACTGCGATGGTACTGCCTCCTCGTTGCTCTATATCTTGTTCTGCTTAGTTACCAAATTACTAAAAGTAATTTGCAGTTACTTATTAATACAGAATTCTCTGTATAACAAGTTAAATCATATTCTGGTGTTGCTGCATTGCATTGTACAGACGAATATGGCTAAACAAACCAACTACTTGGACCCAGTACTGACTGTGACTCAACCACCGATGGTCCTTTCACCGTTGTCCCATGGCGAAAAGCCTCAAAAATTTACAGGGGTGGATTTCAAAAGGTGGCAGCAAAAGATGTTGTTCTATCTGACAACTTTGGGCCTTGCGAAGTATCCGATGGACGATGCTCCAACGCTGGCTGAATTGGAACCAGATGCAATGAAGCTTAATGCCCTCAATGTCGGGAAAAATGCAAATTTTATGTGCAAGAATTACATACTCAATGGCCTGGACAATTCTCTATATAATGTCTACTGTACTGCTGAAACTTCAAAGGAACTATGGACTGCACTCGACAAGAAATACAATTCTGAGGATGTAAGAATGAAGAAGTTCATAGTAGGGAAATTCGTCGATTTCAAAATGATTGATAGCAAAACTGTAATCAGTCAAATGCAAGAATTACAAGTCATCTTCAACGAATTAAATGATGAAGGAATGATGCTCAGCGAATCATTCAAAGTGGCTGCTGCAATTGAAAAACTTCCCCCTTCATGGAAGGATTTCAAAAATTACTTAAAGCACGAGCGCAAGGAGATGGCTGTTGAAGAACTAGTGGTTCGATTGAGGATTGAGGATTGAGGAAGACAAGTGAAAATCAGAGAAAAAGGGGTCCTGCAACATAGCAGCGACGGAGAATGTAGTTGAAGAAGAAAAACGCAACAAAAATAAAAAGGCTAAAAGGTTTAAAGGATCTTATCGTAACTGCGAAAAGAAAGGACACAAGGTAGCAGAATGTCACAAAGAAGATTTCTGAAGCAAATGTGGTTGAAGTTTATGATGGCATTACTGACATGGACTTGTGCATGGTAGTTTCTGAATGCAACCTTATTGGCAACAACAAGGAATGGTTCATGGACACCGGGGACACTTGCCACATTTGTGCAAATAAATGGATGTTCATGACTTACAAAGTTGCTACCGATAAGGAACTGTTGTTTAAACTCATCCGCATCAAAAGTTGAAGGAAAAGGAAAGGTCACGCTCAAACAAACTTCTGGAAAAGAACTTACCTTGACCAATGTCCTTCACGTTCCAGACATTCGTAAAAACTTGATTTCTAGATCGCTTCTTAGCAAGCATGGTTTCAAACTCATATTTGTGACTGATAAATTTGTATTATCGAAAAATAGGGTGTAGGTGGGAAAGGGCTATGTTAGTGATGGCTTGTTTAGAGCTAATGTAACTACCATTGTACCAAAAGACGATATGATTAAAGTTGAATCTTTTGTTTATATCGTAGACTCTTCTAACATTTGGCATTCTAGATTAGGGCATGTTAACTTTTAAACATTGAAAAAATTGATTAATCTAGACTTTATAAAAAAATGTAACATAGACTCCAACTATAAGTGTCAAATCTGTGCAGAAGCGAAAATGACTATAACTTCGTTTCATCATGTTGAACGAGAAACGGAACCTCTTGAATTAATACATACCGATGTATGTTATTTGAAAATGTGTCAAACTAGAGGTGGAAAGAGGTACTATATCACATTCATTGATGATTGTACCAGATAACATATATCTCCTTAAAAGTAAGGAAGAAGAAATCGACATGTTTAAATAGTATAAGGCAGAAGTTGAGAATCAACTCAATAAGAAAATAAAATCTTTAAGGAGTGATAGAGGACGAGAATGCGAGTCTCCATTTGAGGAATTCTGTGCTGAGCATGGAATTATTCATCAAACTACAGCCCCGTATTCACCTCAATCCAACGGTATAGCCGAACGAAAAAAATAGAACTCTTAAAGAAATGATGAATGCCTTACTAATTAGTGCTGGCTTACCAGATAACTTTTGGGGAGAAACTATTATTTCGGAAAATCATATTCTGAATAAAATACCATGAAAGAAAACATCTAAATCTCCACATGAACTTTGGAAAAACAGACCACCATCCTACAAATACTTAAAAGTGTGGGGTTGTCTTTGCAAAGTAGAAATACCAAAACCGAAAAAGGTCAAAATTGGATGAAAGACCATAAATTGCATATTCATTGGATATACTCATAATAGTAGTGCATATCGATTTTTGGTGTACAAATCTGAAATTGATGACGTTCATGAAAACATCATTATCGAGTCACAAAGTGCTAGATTCTTTGAACACATTTATCCTCTAAAATCCTCTACTGAAACTATTGTTCAAAAGAGATCAAGAGATATAGATACTCTTGAGGATAATGTTAATTAAAACTCGAACGAGAAAAATGATGAAACATAGGTAGAGGAACCCAGAAGGAGCAAACATCAAAGGGCTTCTAAAACCTTTGGACCCGATTTCTATGCATATATGATAGAAAATGAACCTCTTACTTACCAACAAGTAATTTCATCTCCTGAGGCTCCATACTGGAAGGGGGCTATCAACAATGAAATAGAATCCATTTTACAAAACCATATGTGGGAACTGGTGGATCTACCCAAAGGATAAAACCACTAGGATATAAGTGGATATTTAAGAAAAAACTGAAAGTTGACGGCTCAATAAACAAGTATAAAGCAAGACTTGTTATAAAAGGATATAAACAAAAGGAAGATCTCGATTATTTTGAGACGTATTCACCAGTAACTAGAATAACATCGATTAGGATGCTTATTGCAATCACATCCATATTAAATTTGGAAATACACCAAATGGATGTGAAAACAACGTTTTTGAATAGTGAATAGAAGAAGAAATATACATGCAACAACTTGAAGGGTTACTAAGCCTAGGAAATGAAAATAAGGTGTGCAAGTTATTAAAATCACTTTATGGCCTTAACCAAGCACCGAAACAATAGCACGAGAAATTTGGTGAGACTATGTTATCAAATGGATTCAAAATAAATGAATCATATAGATGTGTATATGTAAGATATACGGATATTGGATATCTCATTGTATGTCTTTATGTTGATGATTTGTTAATCCTAAGGAATAATAAGGCCATAATAAAATCTACAAAGGATATGTTGTCCTCTAGATTCGATATGAAAGATCTAGGAGAGGCGGATGTAATCTTGGGTGTGAAAATTATAAAAACACTACAAGGATATGCATTATCTCAGTCACATTACATTGCCAAATTACTTGAAAGGTTCAAGAAGTATAATATAACCATTGCAAAATCACCAGTGGATATGAACCAAAATTGGGTAAAGAACACCGGTGATGGAATATATCACCTTGAATACTCTCATATGCTAGGAAGTATTATGTACGTTATGAATTGCACTAGGCCCGATATTGCATACGCTATAAGCAAGTTGAGTAGATATACCAGTAATCTTGGAAAACATCACTGGAAAGCAATAATCAGGGTCCTAGGATACCTAAAGTACACACAAAACTATGTGTTGAAATATGAGAAGTATCCTTCAGTAGTAGAAGGATATTGTGATGTCAATTGGATAACTAGTTCAAATGACACAAAATCCACAAGTGGATATGTGTTTACATTAGGAAATGGAGCATTCTCATGGAAATCATCCAAACAGACTAGCATAGCAAGGTCAACAATGGAATCGGAGTTCATTGCTCTTGATAAAGCTGCAGAAGAAGCAGATTGGCTTAGGAGTTTCTTGGAAGATATTCCCAATGGGGAAAAACCTGTACCACCAATGTGTATACATTGTGATAGTCAATCTGCTATAGGAAGGGCAAATAGTACATTGTATAATGGTAAGTCTCGACATATTCGTCGTAGACATAAAACCATAAGACGATTTCTCTCTAATGGAGTTATCACTATAGACCATGTAAGGTCTAAGGATAACATAGTAGATCCACTAACCAAAGGCTTGCCAAGAGAGAAAGTTCAAACCTTATTGATGGGAATGGATTTAAGACCTATGAATTAAAAAAAAAATCTAAAATGGAAACCCCACCTAGTTGACTGGAGATCCCAAGATCTAGTTTCAAAGGGACAACTAAGTTTAAGATAAACTTGACGACACTGTTAAATACAAACCATTCCTATGATAAGTCAGTGCACAACCCCTCGGAGAATAGGATAAGCTTGGTTTTTAATGATGTCTGTACTGTGGTGATATAAAGAACCAAGTGGGGTATTACGGGATACTCTTAATAGAATCACCTATGTGAATGCGAAGGTGTTGCTTCAAGAAGAATTATAAGGTCGAATTCTTCAAGCACTCATGAAACCAAGGCGGTGTTCATGGCAAAAACGAACACAAACAGAGAACCAAGGAGTTGAAAGAATGTTTATCATGTTTTATCTTTATAGAATTACACAAATTGCTTACAGTTTAAAGACATTCTAGTCCATTGATTCGCCAGTTAGTTAAAATGATTTAACAATAGGAAAAGTTCAAGGCCTCTGTGCTACTTTTACGGATATGATAAATGTTTTGCATATTAAGAACTGATCAGAAAACCATTCATTCATGTGGGGGATTGTTGGAAATGAATAAGTGGATTTGGCAAAATTTGGCAAAATCACTAAGTCCCACATCGGGAAAACTTATGCTTTAATTCACTACATATACAAAAGCTTGATATGTTATATCAAAAGAATGAGGATGAGACGACCCGAACTTCCCCGGTAAGGAAAGCCCAGATAGAATTGAGGATAAGATGAATCGGAACGCAAACAGAAGAACATTTCATTGTTTATACAACAATTCCATCAGAATACAAGAATATACAGAGTATGAATAAATATTATACAATAGAGGATATCAAAGATTTAAATTACCAATTCACATTTCAATCTAATTACAGATTCATTAAAACTCCTTTTACTGGGTTAAAGAACTAATGTCATTTAAAACACAGTTCACGATAGAACCAAATCACATTCTATTTATTTTCGGGTTAAAGGACAAGTTTTATTTAAAACACCGTTCACGATAAACCTAAATCCCATTTGATATTAAATATAAGGCTCTGAATAGAAAATATATCAGCTTATATTCAATATCAAATTCTGAAACCCACAAATATCGCTTTGGAAATAACGATATAAAATATATCTTCCAAATTTCCTCTAAAATATATGTATAGTCGCAGAATCTAATATTGAAATATTCCAAAGACAATTTTGATTCAAATCCATTCCAATTCATATATTGGAAATTCCGGTTATTTAAAACCCATTTCAAATCCAATTTATTTATTTAAAAATAAATAAATTATTATTCTAGTTACTAACTGTTCATTTCGATAAAAAATCTATTTTTATCTTTTCAAATATGGGATTTTTCAGCCCAATTCTTTCTAAATCATTTCTTATGATTTTACACTAATTATTAATATTTTTAATAATTTTATCAAGGCCCGTACAGTCGATTTCCAATAACGGCCATCGAACTGCAATTACAGCGACCTTTTCTGAAATTGATTTGGACATATCTCCAAATCCAACCATCAGATTTCAAATTTCTTGTATTCGTTAGAAAGATCTTTTCGATACGAACCCAACGGTTCTGATTTTAGGAGAATCCGACGGTCGGATCTCCCGTAATGTCCATTCGAAGTCAAGGGTCGAAATTCACGAACTACCACGGCGCGACGCGTTCTATTCATGCCATTATATATATATATATATATATATATATATATATATATATATTATATTTCATCGATTTCCTTTTAAAACGAATTTTATAAATCTTTTCAAATTTGTTTCAAAAACAATTTCAACCTTCATTTCAAATTCAAATCAAAATTGAATTTTCCATTATAAATTCTTTTTACATCCATTTCTATTTGATTTCAATTCAATTTCAGTTCGTTTTCACTTTGATTTGAATTCATTTCAATTCAAATTCATTTTATATTCTATTCAATTCGAATTCATTTTATATTCAATTCAATTTGGATTCATTTTCTTTTCAATTCAATTCGAATTCATTTTCTATTCAATTCAATTCGAATTCATTTTATATTCAATTCAATTCGAATTCATTTTATTTTCAATTCAATTTGAATTCATTTTCTATTCAATTCAATTCAAATTCATTTTATATTCAATTCAATTCGAATTCATTTTCTAAATATTCGATTTTTAAATCTCTTTTCAATATTCATTATAAAAACGAATATAATCAATATAAATATCGTTCGCGTCAAAATAGCGCATCTTTAATCAACACGGCTTTATATTTTTCAATAACTTCGTTATTCTATCCAACAAATGAATATTTATTATTCAACACATGAATCTATATTTCTTTCAACACATGACTAATCTCAACAAATGAGTACTGTCAACACGTGACTATTTTTGTTATTTAATATATTTTATAAAATTATGATTTCTATCGTTTAATTTTTAATCAGACTCCAACCGTAAATTAGCAAGAGAGAAATTCCCTAAATATTAACCCAGAAGGCTGAAACCAACATCAGATCAATATCTAGGAGACCACTCATCTTATCTATTTTCCAGTTAGTTTCTAATTTTATATATGATAAAGATGTAAATTTTATTGTTAAAAATGTTTCGTTCAACATATGAATCTATATTTCTTTCAAAACGTGACTAATCTCAACAAATGAGTACTGTCAACACGTGACTATTTTTGTTATTTAATATATTTTATACAATTATGATTTCTATCATTTAATTTTTAATCCGACTCCAACCGTAAATTAGCAAGAGAGCAATTCCCTAAATATTAACCCCGAAGGACGAAACCAACATCAGATCAATATCTAGGAGACCACTCGTCTTATCTATTTTCCAGTTAGTTTCTAATTTTATATATGATAAAGATGTAAATTTTATAGTTAAAAATATTTCGTTCCACACATGAATCTATATTTCTTTCAACACGTGACTAATCTCAACAAATGAGTACTGTGAACACATGAATCTTTATTTTATAATATTCTTTATTTTTCCCAATTGGAATGAGGCCCAATCAATTACCATATAATGTTAATTATATGGATTTCATACAACACATGTATATAATAGCAACGATAATTAATGAACCATCATCCAAAGTGCACCACACAACTGCATAAGCATTAAATGTAAATAATTAATGCTTACACAGTCTATCGACCAATCGATCGACATACAATTAAATAATTGGGATTAGTGTATGCCAAATATCATCCCAACACCCGTGTGGGATTTCAATCCACAAACACTGAATATTATTTGTGCAGTTGGGCGATGTGTAAAATTTATCGTCCCAATCAATGACCTTCAAATAGATGTACATAAACAAACCGTCTGGTTTGTAAATGAATACTTATTTATTCACATTCACGTTAAAAATTATATTTTGCGATAAATTATTTTTAACTATATAAATATTTTATTTTATTTCACATCACACAATCAATTTTCATCACAACAAACAATCAAACATACAAGCCATCCATGGTCTGTGGACGACGGGTATTGGGTGCTACTAAACACCGTTTGTATCCTAGTATATATTTTCAACTAGAAAATTAAATTAAAGGCGAGAAGTTCTCACAGACTAGCTAAACCAATCCGTCGCGACTCTTCTTGTGTAGAAATCTTGTTGTTCTCGCCTTTTGTCACTTTCTTTGTCCGTAGCCACTACATATATAAAAATCACATTTTTATATTGTTGATATGCATATAAAAATTACATTTTTATATTGCTACCATATAGATAAAAATTCTATTTTTATACCGTTAGTAATATAATAAAAATTATATTTTTATATCTTCTTCATATATTTTTACAACGCTTCCTCCTATATAAAAATTATATTTTTACATTTCTAATTCTTATATAAAGATCGAATTTTTATTTCATCGCTATAAAAATCACATTTTTATTTCAATATATATATAATAAAAATCAGATTTTTATTTCGCTACATATATAAAGATCAAATTTTTACTATCTATATAATATAAAAATCATATTTTTATTCTTTATACTACATAAAATCAAAATTTTATTATCTCCACTACATAAAAATCACATCTTTTTTATTTCTACTATATAAAAATTATATTTTTAACCTCTCTATAATATAAAAATTATATTTTTAACCTTTCTATATTATAAAAATTATTTTTTTATGATCATAAAAATTGTATCTTTCTCTCATGACAATTCAAATCTTTTTGGTTTATATAAACATCAAACCTCTTTGTTGTTAAATATCAAATCTCTTTACATAAGAAAGTCAAACCGTTCTACATAAGAGAATCAAAATTTTCTACATAGTTATTATATTTTCAAACAGAAAATAAAGTAAAATAAATGGTGATAAATAGAAAAACTCGCTTCTTTTCGGATCTAGGGGTTGGAGGAGGGTTGCTCGGGGTCAGTGGTGGTCAGTGGAGGGCGTGACTGAGGTGAGGGAGGTCGTGCAGGCCAGGGTGGGCCCACAGGCGCGGCGGCAGCGGTCTCCGATGATGCGGCTCGTGGTTTTCGGGTTTGGGAGGTGGAGCGATCTGAAGTAGAAGGAAGAGAGAACGAGGGGGTCGAGGGTGGAGCGGAGGGCGGTGGGAGGCCTGGGGTACCTCGCCGTCGGCGGCGACGGCCAGTTCGTGGGCGGTGCTGCTTCGACGGTTTTATTTTTAATTTATTTTTACTTTTGATCGAAGAACGAGGGGGGGTAAGTATAGAGAGAGGGTAAGGTTAATATAATATATATTTAATTATTTAATTATTTAATTATTACAAAAAGTAACTTTTACATTCGAACTCGAAATCGAACCCATCGCCTGTCGTCCATAGCTAATTATCCCCATTCCGAACACAATGGTATATGTATCGTAAGCTGATTCGATCGTTTCGATCAGTTTCCATCAAAATCAAAATATAACTCTATATATTGAATTTGAACGCACATTTCAATTTACCGGGGCCACATACTAACTAGAAAAATTCCCGAAAAAATATTTACTAGCTTCGTATTGACGATACGGTCCTAACAAAACTTGTTTCATCGAATTCTGAAACCGTTTGAAAAATGGCAATTTTCCAGTCGATTAAAATCAACTGAAACTGGTCAAACACGTTTTCCTTCGCCACGCTTACATATTGATTCGAAAAATTACGAATTTTGAAACCTAGCAATAATTTGACATTACGGATCCAACAAAAGCAGTTTCATCGAAAATCGAGGTCCTTTGCAAAATTCCCATTTTTAAGGGGCAGAATTTCATAGCCACTATTCTAAATTTTCAACTGGACGTATCTTTTGATTCCCGCTATGAAATTTCAATTTTTCGGATTCATTCGAAAGATATTATCAAATAAATTCTAATATTTTTGGTTTCATTAAAATCCGTTTTATTTTGAATCCTGTACATTCGTTTAAAATTTGAAATCGAATTATCAAACTACCGCGGCATTTTCAGTTCCTTTTATAATTAAAATAAAATACTTATATTCTAACGACGATTCAAATATATATATACACGCTCTACTTCTATTCAAAATAGATTTATCGTCGATATTATTCAAAATAATTCATTTTAAATATTCAAAATTCATCAAAATTGTCAAAACAAAAATTTTAAATTGGCTCGGATTTTCCGGGTTATTACAATCTCCCCCACTTAAAACTTTTCGTCCCCGAAAAGGAACGAAGCCGAAAGTTGTTTCACAGATCAACTCAACTTTCATTATTTTCATCACGGCTTAAGTTCTTTAACTTTTCAGTTTCAAAGAACTTTTCAAATTCTTCAAAAATTTGGCTAACAACCTAAATTTCCGAAAAAATTCGCCATAACCTCCCCTGCACCTGGGACTTCGGGATATTTCATATAGCCTCCCATGGCCTTCGTCAATCCAAAAGAAAACGAAAAAGCCAATCAGTCATAAAATCATCCAAAAACGCAAGAAATTAGTAAACATGTACCTATTTGTCGAGCAAACAATTTTATTCCTCTTCTCTAGCCTCCTTGTAATGACCTGTTCAATGGATATACATGTATGCATGCAATTGTAATCATTTTTCAATACAGTTCAATATTCGGCTCAATTTGGCATAATGGTTCAAAATTTCAAATAAATGAAACCAACAATCAAACAACACTACCAACAATCAATTAGTGGATTATCGTTTCAAATTCATAATTTTTGATATATATATATATATATATATATAAAATCATGTTTTTGATGCCAAATCACAACAATAAACCTATCTAGTTTCGGTTCTCACACCAGCCTAATGGAAATATATAGATATCACACCTTCGAAACACGAAAATACACTACTGATGCTATATAGTCATCAGTAGAATCATCTTCGGGTGACTAGAGTGTGATTCTATATCTATCCAGTATATTAAAACTTCGAATATACGTTCATGACGCGTATATGCAAAACCTTTACATACTCGATTGTCCAAAATCAATATAAATAAAATATTCAAATACATATAAAACGATTTAAATTTCAAAACAAAATTGTTTTTCATTTGAAAAATATACTCTTCACACTCGTTCTAGGATACTATTGATCCTATCTCTAACGAGTCATTCTAATTGGATATTACTAATCCAATCAATGATGAATTCTTTCGTATGGTTCTAATGTGTCTTGTTCTCGAGCTCTGTAAACCAAAGCTCTGATACCAAACTGAGACGACCCGAACTTCCCCGGTAAGGAAAGCCCGGATAGAATTGAGGACAAGATGAATCGGAACGCAAACAGAAGAACATTTCATTGTTTATACAACAATTCCATCAGAATACAAGAATATACAGAGTATGAATAGATATTATACAACAGAGGATATCAAAGATTTAAATTACATTTAAATACATAGCAGTGGAAAAATAATACAACACACAAATGAAGGCGATACACGGATACAAAGCTTTCCGAGCATCGTTCCGGTTGTAAATCAGGATCTTGTGAATATAAATCTGCAAAACCAAAACTACTAGCTGCCCGTGTCGAAAATAAGGGCACCCAGAGTTTAGGTTAAAACAATAAACTCCAGGTAAGTCATGTGACTGGTGTGAGAACTAAAACAATTATTTAAAACTTTACTTTAAAAGAGAGTAATTCAAGGGACCACGCCGTATAATACGGAACGGGTTTCCTCCCAAGAATACTAGTGCATATAACAAAACAGCGCAGTGCTTTTTCGAAAAATGAAGCTATTATAAGACCCAGATCCCATCACACAATGCAACGCAAGCCGGAGGATAGAGTTTTCCCTTATAATAGCCAGACATGCTTGATACATTTAAAACAAATCATTTGATACTATTATAAGTGTATAGTGTCAAAACAATTTCAATCATAAATATCAATCATAGGCGGCATGGGTACCATCTATCATGTCGCCAATACTAGGCTCTACAAATAAAACCGAAATATCTCGTATTGGAAATTGGATTTTCGTCATGAGTCGAGGCAAGGGTAAAGCTCCTCTGTGCTTCGAGACACTCTAGTAAATGCCCCAGGACTACACACTCTGGGTAACCCTTGGAATCGGCTGGGCCGATCCTCTCTTACGTTTGAGGATTGGCAATTCCTGAACACACGTTTCCCGGTCCTTACAGACCTATAATCGAGGCGCCTCACAATCCAACATCCACATAGGTGTAATAATCAACGATGTCAGGGCTAGTAAAACGCTGACACCACCCATAACTAGAAAGAAACGTCGTGTTCTCCCAGTGGTCCGTATCCCGTTTTTAACTCATACCGAGGTGTGAGGCTCGCGAATTCACGCCATACACAAAGATACGCTGTATTAAAGCCGTGCTTTGATCATCAACCACAAGACTCTTCTTTTCAACAGAAGCCTTGTTCACTGCATCTCACCGTGCCACACAGGCAATTCATGCCATGCGACTGATATCTTCGATATACAACCTCTGAGCTCGTACGTCTCAGAGGAGGGCGTTAAGCAAGAGCATAAATTCTCCGCCGCCAACAGATGTATATTTAATAAAAATTAATCAACATAGAACAAAATCCAATGTCAGACACACAATCCATTTACATGTCTTTTCTGGGTCTGAACGAAACCGGAGGCACTATATACCTCGCATATCCATTGATCTCCAAATACGTCTGGACGATCACTAACTATTTCCATCTTCTTGGGTGTACAGCCCAATCAAGATCATCAGTAATTGTGACGGCCCGTCCCGCACCAGCCTGCATTTCCTCCGAAAGTGCGCTGTACACATGCCCAGCTAGCACAGAACAGTCGTCAGAAGAAAAGAAAGAAGAGAATGAACTAATCAAGGAACCTGTAGAATGTCTCACAGCGCATGGGATAAAATATAATAATAACATACTTGACATAAAACAGGCGAGACAGTGCATAAGCTGATAACTAAAATCAACATCAATCATCAGAGCAGCGGAAATCCATATACAGCTTATTACAATTTTCCAAATTTACTGTCTCTAAACAAAAGAAAACTAAAGTAGAAGATACACCAACAATGCCCAAGCAGTGATCTTCAAAAACACAGGGAGAATACTATATATATTACGTGGAAGCCTCCTGCTCGTCTCCGGATCATCTACCCGTGCATCACCAGCTAACCTGTCCCTAGTCTGCTCGTGTGAGCACCCAGAGTAATAAGAAGAGACATAAAACTCTGGGTCAGACATAAAGCCTGGTATGAGCGATAAGCATCTAAACAGAATAATAACAGGTATACTAAACCATACCTGAACCTGGACCTGCAACCAAAGAGTTAGTACCACATACCGTACAATGCTCTAAGGTGCCATGATAAATGGTGTAAGAATACGGGGGTGGGGTGTGTATGTCAAACAATCAAGCATAGCAACCATCCTCACGTCTCTCACTCAGTGCGTAAAGCGTACGATATCTACCACTTTGAAACACCAGACAAAACTGAGGCAACGACGAATCCCGACTTGTAGAAACCCTGCTATGACCAAGCCAAACACTTGGAGTCATGACCAAACATTTCAATGACCCACTTCATTGGTCGTAGCCCTTGGTTCTACCAATGCCAAAATGGCCCTGAATCCGCCTTCGTACCTCCTACCATAGTGGTCCAAAGCTATAGACGTCGATAACTCCTTGGCACGCGTCCCGCAGCAAAGCCCAACCATGAAGCGAACTCGTTGATTCCCATCTGAATCCTGAGCTCTAACTTCTCATTTGGACTTCCTTTGCATCTCGGGTTTGGTCGAATTGGAGTGGGTCTTCAGAAGAGTTGTCGTGCAGCAGCAGCTCTAGGATTCTGTTCGGTTCGGTAGTCATCAACTTCATCGGTTCGGGTCGGTAGTCCACTTCGGGTCGGGTCGGTAGTCCACTTCGGGTCGGGTCGGTTCAGTGATTCTCCCCCTTCTGATATCGGTTCAGTTCGGGTGTCTCTGCTTGAGTTCAGTTCAGAGGTAGTTCATCCGATCTGATTCCTTCTGTTTGACTTGTTTTCCTGCTCCAATCCGTCCTGTTCCCTTTCTCCGATCCGATCTGCTCTATTGCTCCGATCCGATCTTCTGTCCAACTCCAACTCTAAGCAAATGGCCTTCCTTCTTGCCAAACTCCTTCCAGTAACAAGTCCCAATCCAGTTCGGATTCCCTTGGCCAGTTCACTGGTCCGATCCGACCCCTGCTCCGATCCGAACCGGTTCGGGACCTGCACATTTCTGCAACTTTCCAGCAAGCTTTCTACGCCATTCGACGACGTTTTTGACCAATTTAACTATTCTAATCAATCATAAAACATACCATAGAGTCATAGCAATATGTAATAGCAACCACAAACAGCAAACAACAATTCAAATGAACCAAAATGGATCAAAAGTGACTAAAACTTCATATCTTCCCATAATCCCTCTTAATCATGTTTAAGTACATACTTAGTAAAACTTAGCCAAATCGTCTAAATTTTATAACAGAGGCATGAAATATTATTTAAGAATTTCTAAACATTTTTCCAGAATTTATTAGTGTATAAATTCGCTAATCTTCACTAATTACCCTTATTTAACTGTAATTAGTGTCAAAACGATGCTATCACTCACCTTTGCCACAACTAGAACTCCAAAACTGAAATATTCTCTGATTTGACGCTGTTCCCAATCTTATACAACAGCTCCAACCTTGCTTTGGTGCTTTTTCTTCTTAATTTGATGTTTGCTAAGCTTAATCTTCAATTAGAAAGTGATTTTTGGGTGTTTTAGAGAGATTTAGAGAGTGGAGGCCATGGCTAGGTCAAGAGGAATGAAAGTGGCGGCTGGAAAATGTCTAAAGAAATGTTTTCTAACCCTAATCAGCCCCTATATACCCCTAAACCCGAAATTCCCCTTGGGCCTAGCTGCTAATCACCCGCTTAAGCCCAATTAAGCTGTTTTTCACCATCAGAAACTTGTTTCAGCCATATCTCCCAAACGGTGAGTCCGTTTGGCTATTGTGACCACTCTACGGAAAGAGAAACCATCATCCGGAGCCAATGGAAGTGGTTTCAGGTCAAAATTCCTTTCCAGTCAAAAGTTATGGCCAAAACAGTGATAACTAGGGGTAAAATGGTCATTTAAAAATTGGGAAAAATCATGAACATGGGAAATGACCCCAATAGTCGTCCCCCAAAGTTACATGACCATACGACTTCGTATGTGAAAGAAATAAATATTCTACGATTCTATGATGCGTAGAATGCGGGTCGTTACACTCTCCCCCCCTTAAGAAATTTCGCCCCCGAAATTTCTTAACCCAAAACATACAAAGGATCCCGCATGTCTAACAACCACATACAACAATCAATCATGCAAAACAAGCGAACAAGCCTATCCTAGCATGCGGAAAACTAAATCGAAGTCAAAATCTTACCAGGCAAAGAGTTCTGGGTGTGTCTTCCTAATGTCCTCCTCTGTCTCCCAAGTACAATCACTCTCGTCCTCGCTCCACTGTACCTTGACTAGCTTCACCGCCTTCCTTCGAAGTTGCTTCATGTCGTGCTCGACAATACGGGCCGGCTTGCGGTTCCCAACCGCCTCGGGTTCTACTTCGAAGTCCTCCAACTGATCAGGTGAAATAGTCATATCTGAGTCGTGAACGAACTTCCTTAATTGGGAAACATGAAATACGTTGTGAACTCCCGCCATCTTCTCTGGTAAGTCAATTCTATATGCCAAATTCCCGACTAGCTCAAGAACAGGGAATGGGCCAAAAAATCTTGGTGCCAACATGCCTCTCCTGCCAAATCGTATTACGCTCTTCAACGGAGAAATCTTGACAAACACCAAGTCGCCAACGGAGAATTTTAAGTCTCTTCTCCTCTTATCAGCATAACTCTTCTGCCTATTTTGGGCAGCCTTCATTCGTTGTTGAATGGTCTTGATTTTATCTGAAGTTTCCCTCACCACATCTGGTCCAAGCATAAACTTCTCGTCAGTCTCTATCCAACATGATGGTGAGTTGCATGGTCTTCCGTACAAAGCTTCAAACGGAGCCATACCGATACTGGATTGGTAGCTATTATTATATGCAAACTCTACTAGATGCAAATGGTCATCCCATGATCCACCAAAATCCAATATACATGCTCTCAAGAGATCTTCCAAAATACGGTTCACCCTCTCCGTCTGACCGTCGGTCTGAGGATGATATGCGGTACTGAGATGTAATTCTGACCCTAGAGCCTCTTGTAGGCTCCTCCAAAACCCACTACTGAACAACGGGTCTCGGTCGCTCACAATGCTTTTAGGTACTCCATGAAATCTCACTACCCACTTCATATACAATTCTGCTAACTTAGCTGCCGTTCTGGTCGATTTGACTGGTATAAACCTTGCACTTTTAGTCAGTCGGTCTACAATCACCCAAATGCTATCATATCCCGATCTAGTCCTTGGTAAACCATCGATGAAATCCATCGAGACTTGCTCCCATTTCCATTCGGGAATTTCTAATGGCTGTAACAAACCACTAGGCTTCTTTTGCTCGGCTTTAACTAGCTGGCAATTCATGCATTTGGATATAAACTTCCCAACGTCTCTTTTCATTCCTTCCCAGTAGTAAGTCTGCTTCATATCTCGATACATCTTGTTACCACCGGGGTGTATAGTCAGCTTTGAGTGATGACATTCTTTAAGCACTTCATCCCTCAATCCATTGACATTGGGTACAACAAGCTTTCCATTCTTTCTAAGCCATCTATCTCGATCAAGCCCATACTTGTTCATCTCCTCATCGATACCCATCTCTAACTTGGAGATGATTTCCAATAGGTTAGGGTCGTCCCTCTGACTAGAGCCGATCCGTTCAATCAAAGTGGGTCTGATCGTCAAACTTGCTAACATTTCTGGATCCAATTCGCACTTTGGTCTGAAATCAAACCCCGCGATAAACTCCAGTTGCTTCCATTCAAGGAACATAGCCCCTAAGCTGGCATGTCTTCTACTCAATGCATCAGCCACCGCATTACCCTTTCCCGGTGTGTATGCGATGTCAAAATCATAGGAAGCTAAGAACTCTAACCATCTCTGCTGACGGAGATTCAGATCTTTCTGCGAGAAGAGATACTTTAACGACTTATGATCTGTAAACAGCTCAAATCTTTCTCCCAAGAGATAGTGTCTCCACATCTTTAACGCGAACACGATCGCTGCCAACTCTAAATCATGTGTAGGGTATCTTTTCTCGTGCGGTTTCAATTTCCGACTTGCGTAAGCTATAACCCTACCACCTTGCATCAATACAGCACCCAGTCCGGTACCACAGGCATCCGTGTATACCGTCATCTCTTCATTCCCTTTAAGAATGACTAACACTGGTGCGCTTGTCAACTTGTCCTTTAGACTTTTGAATGCATTCTCGCACCTTTCATCCCAGACAAAAGCTTGATTCTTCTTGGTCAACTGGGTCAATGGTGCTGCTATCTTGGAGAAACTTTGGATAAACTTACGATAATATCCAGCTAATCCCAAGAAACTTCTTACCTCTGTTGCATTCTTGGGCGTAGGCCAATCCTGTACCGTAGCCACCTTCGCCGGGTCTACGGCAATACCATTCTCTGATACAACATGGCCCAAGAACCTCACTTCCCTCTTCCAGAAGTGACACTTAGAAAACTTTGCTTTCAATTGGTGTTTTCTCAACACCTCCATCACTACTCTTAAATGTTCCTTGTGTTCTTCTTCTGTCCTCGAATAGACCAAAATATCATCAACGAACACAAGGACAAACTTATTCAACTGATCTCTGAATACCCTATTCATAAGATCCACAAAATATGCTGGGGCATTGGTCAGCCCGAATGGCATGACCAACCACTCATAAAACCCAGACGGCGTCCGAAATGCCGTTTTAGCTATACTCTCAGCTTCCACTCTAAGCTGATGAAAACCTGTCGCGAGATCCAACTGAGAAAATACTCTCGCGTCACTCAACTGATCAAACAAATCATCTATCCGCGGTAGAGGATACTTGTTCTTCCTCGTCACTTTATTCAACTCGCGGTAGTCTACACACAAACGAAGGGAACCATCAGCCTTGGTAGCAAACACAACTGGTGCTCCCCATTCAGAAACACTCCTTCTGATAAATCCCTTCTTCAAAAGATCGCTGACTTGCACCTCGAGCTCTCGCTGCTCTCTTGGTGCCATACGACGAAGTGGCATCACTATAGGCCTGGCATCTTTTACCAAATCAACACGGAACTCAATCTCTCGGTGTGGTGGAAGTCCGGTCACTTCTTCGAAAACATCCGGATACTGGCCAACCACGGGCAAACCTGACAACTCACTATGCGGAATGTCGAGGGAGTTTAGAAAAATAGCCAATACCCCCTTACTGGGTAGACCACCAAACACTATCCTCCGCCCATCATCCGCTCTAGCTGTCACCAACAAGCCCTCACAGTCTACCACCACCCCGTATCTTTGGAGCCAATCTACTCCCAAAATAATGCCAAACCCAGTAAAGCCCAAAACAAAGCAATCACAAACAAACATGCATCCATGACTCGATAAGACCACATTTCGACAAATCATGCTAAGGCTAGTCGAACCACCAATCGGGTTCGTCACTACTAAAGGTCTATCGACAATCTCGAGCCCCAATCCCAATCTATCTACCAGGTCACTAGATATGAAAGAACTGGAAGCTCCGGTATCAAACAAAACTCTAACAGGAACATCATAAACAGAAAGCATACCTTGAATGACGACATTCTTTCCCTTCTCCGCCGCTGTTGGGGCATTCGACGAAGAAGGAATAGCATTAAGAGCGTAGGCTTTCACCATTTGCTTTTCCTTAGGAGGCTGTGGACACTTGTCCTTGTGATGTCCCATTTGGCCACAGTTGAAGCACTTCCTATCCGCTGGCTTGGCCCGACAATTACTAACATAATGGCCCTTCTTACCACAGCTGAAGCACTCCACATCCTGCTTATTCTTTTTCTTCTGGCCATCCTTAGCTTGGTTCTGCTTTCTCTTATTCTGGGAACCACCCTTGCCTCCACCACTTGCTGGTGGGTTTGGCTCTTCTGCAGATGCAACCTCAGTCTTCGACTTAGGGTAGAGACTCTCTGATCTTAATGCTTTCCCCACAATCGACTCAAACGTCTCATCGATGTGGTTAATAAGCCTTTCCCCTAAGTACTGATCCAAACCAGTTATGAATTTCTCATTCTTCTTCTCGGCAGTATCAATAAGAGATAACCCATATTTTGACAAAGTGTCAAATTCGGAAATATACTCCGAGACAGCTCTGCCATTCTGCTTGAGCTCCAAAAACTTCTTAAACAGCATTGACTTCTGAGCAGCTGGAATGAACTTCTCACTAAAGCGAGCCTTAAACTGCTCCCAAGTAATCTGATCTTCGGGAGTAGCTGCCTTTATAGCATTCCACCAATTCATTGCCCGCCCTTGCAGCTGACGGGACGCTAGCTTTCTCTTCATCGCATCTTCGATACCCAAATCCTCGAAGATACGTTCACAACTATCCAACCAATCTTGAACATCCGTGGCCGACTCCATTCCGTGAAACGGCTTCCCACCAAGGCTAGTATAATCCTTATTCAACTTGGCGAAGTCGACCCTCGGCGCCTGCACTATTGGACCACCACCATTTCCACCATTGGGAGCTGCCCTCTGCACATCTCTAAGTATCTCTCTCATGAGGTCAGTAAACATCGTCCTCATGTCAGCAGCATTCCCATTATTGGCTCCCCTACCGGTACCTCTAACATAACGGCTCATCGTCAATCTGAAAAAGGAAATGATTAACGACTCCATAGTGGTGTTAGTGCAGTACGACTTCATCCTTATACTAATAATAGTATATATATAGTTTTTAAAAACCAAAGTAATCACAAATACGCTCTCTCGTATACGTATATTATCTCTCCCAGATAACTTCCCTAGGTTAACTACGCAACCTAGAGCTCTGATACCAAGTGTGACGGCCCGTCCCGCACCAGCCTGCATTTCCTCCGAAAGTGCGCTGTACACATGCCCAGCTAGCACAGAACAGTCGTCAGAAGAAAAGAAAGAAGAGAATGAACTAATCAAGGAACCTGTAGAATGTCTCACAGCGCATGGGATAAAATATAATAATAACATACTTGACATAAAACAGGCGAGACAGTGCATAAGCTGA
Organism: Allium sativum; assembly: GCA_030737875.1. Classification (NCBI taxonomy): domain Eukaryota; kingdom Viridiplantae; phylum Streptophyta; class Magnoliopsida; order Asparagales; family Amaryllidaceae; genus Allium; species Allium sativum. The sequence goes on from CM060910.1 coordinate 197,979,025, forward strand.
TAACTAAAATCAACATCAATCATCAGAGCAGCGGAAATCCATATACAGCTTATTACAATTTTCCAAATTTACTGTCTCTAAACAAAAGAAAACTAAAGTAGAAGATACACCAACAATGCCCAAGCAGTGATCTTCAACAACACAGGGAGAATACTATATATATTACGTGGAAGCCTCCTGCTCGTCTCCGGATCATCTACCCGTGCATCACCAGCTAACCTGTCCCTAGTCTGCTCGTGTGAGCACCCAGAGTAATAAGAAGAGACATAAAACTCTGGGTCAGACATAAAGCCTGGTATGAGCGATAAGCATCTAAACAGAATAATAACAGGTATACTAAACCATACCTGAACCTGGACCTGCAACCAAAGAGTTAGTACCACATACCGTACAATGCTCTAAGGTGCCATGATAAATGGTGTAAAAATACGGGGGTGGGGTGTGTATGTCAAACAATCAAGCATAGCAACCATCCTCACGTCTCTCACTCAGTGCGTAAAGTATACGATATCTACCACTTTGAAACACCAGACAAAACTGAGGCAACGACGAATCCCGACTTGTAGAAACCCTGCTATGACCAAGCCAAACACTTGGAGTCATGAACAAACATTTCAATGACCCACTTCATTGGTTGTAGCCCTTGGTTCTACCAATGCCAAAATGGCCCTGAATCCTCCTTCGTACCTCCTACCATAGTGGTCCAAAGCTATAGACGTCGATAACTCCTTGGCACGCGTCCCGCAGCAAAGCCCAACCATGAAGCGAACTCGTTGATTCCCATCTGAATCCTGAGCTCTAACTTCTCATTTGGACTTCCTTTGCATCTCGGGTTTGGTCGAATTGGAGTGGGTCTTCAGAAGAGTTGTCGTGCAGCAGCAGCTCTAGGATTCTGTTCGGTTCGGTAGTCATCAACTTCATCGGTTCGGGTCGGTAGTCCACTTCGGGTCGGGTCGGTAGTCCACTTCGGGTCGGGTCGGTTCAGTGATTCTCCCCCTTCAGATATCGGTTCGGTTCGGGTGTCTCTGCTTGAGTTCAGTTCAGAGGTAGTTCATCCGATCTGATTCCTTCTGTTTGACTTGTTTGCCTGCTCCGATCCGTCCTGTTCCCTTTCTCCGATCCGATCTGCTCTATTGCTCTGATCCGATCTTCTGTCCAACTCCAACTCTAAGCAAATGGCCTTCCTTCTTTCCAAACTCCTTCCAGTAACAAGTCCCAATCCAGTTCGGATTCCCTTGGCCAGTTCACTGGTCCGATCCGACCCCTGCTCCGATCCGAACCGGTTCGGGACCTGCACATTTCTGCAACTTTCCAGCGAGCTTTCTACGCCATTCGACGACGTTTTTGACCAATTTAACTATTCTAATCAATCATAAAACATACCATAGAGTCATAGCAATATGTAATAGCAACCACAAACAGCAAACAACAATTCAAATGAACCAAAATGGATCAAAAGTGACTAAAACTTCATATCTTCCCATAATCCCTCTTAATCATGTTTAAGTACATACTTAGTAAAACTTAGCCAAATCGTCTAAATTTTATAACAGAGGCATGAAATATTATTTAAGAATTTCTAAACATTTTTCCAGAATTTATTAGTGTATAAATTCGCTAATCTTCACTAATTACCCTTATTTAACTGTAATTAGTGTCAAAACGATGCTATCACTCACCTTTGCCACAACTAGAACTCCAAAACTGAAATATTCTCTGATTTGATGCTGTTCCCAATCTTATACAGCAGCTCCAACCTTGCTTTGGTGCTTTTTCTTCTTAATTTGATGTTTGCTATGCTTAATCTTCAATTAGAAAGTGATTTTTGGGTGTTTTAGAGAGATTTAGAGAGTGGAGGCCATGGCTAGGTCAAGAGGAATGAAAGTGGCGGCTGGAAAATGTCTAAAGAAATGTTTTCTAACCCTAATCAGCCCCTATATACCCCTAAACCCGAAATTCCCCTTGGGCCTAGCTGCTAATCACCCGCTTAAGCCCAATTAAGCTGTTTTTCACCATCTGAAACTTGTTTCAGCCATATCTCCCAAACGGTGAGTCCGTTTGGCTATTGTGACCACTTTACGGAAAGAGAAACCATCATCCGGAGCCAATGGAAGTGGTTTCAGGTCAAAATTCCTTTCCAGTCAAAAGTTATGGCCAAAACAGTGATAACTAGGGGTAAAATGGTCATTTAAAAATCGGGAAAAATCATGAACATGGGAAATGACCCCAATAGTCGTCCCCCAAAGTTACATGACCATACGACTTCGTATGTGAAAGAAATATTCTACGATTCTATGATGCGTAGAATGCGGGTCGTTATACTAATTATCCAAACGATGTGAAGACCTCCGGTCTTCAACCACCATCTTCATCTTCGACCTATCGTGGAATCGGTTATTCAGAATAGGTATAAACCCGGCCTTTCTGAATAACCCGTGTATATAATAAACAAATGTTACACAAACACAACATACGCCTCATTCCATTTCATCGGTCGCTAACCATAAATTAGCAAGTGAACAATTCCCCAAATATTAACCCTGAAGGCCAAAACCAACATCGGATCAATACCCAGGAAACCATCCTTCTTAGCTAACCTACAGTTAGTTTCTAAATTTCACATTCTTAGGGAAAGGTTCCCATTAATTTTATCAAAGATAAATTCTTTTAAATTTATTCTTTAATCTTCCTTTGGATGTCATTTCAAACCATGTTAAGGTTTTCCGAACTAGTCTGGGTTAGCGAACCACACCGAAGTAATTATTTATTTTATTTTCCAATCCCAACCTATTCATCCCATGAAGCGAAACTGGTAATACTCCATATCTAACACCACGGTGTTATCGGTAAAATTAATTACCATTTCACGTTCAAATCTAATTAAAGATTTAACTATCGCTTTGGAGCGAAACTGGTGATACTCCATTCTCGCTCTCTTTCACGTTCAAATCTAATTAAAGATTTAACTATAGCGTGAATTCGCGAGCCTCACATCTCGGTATGAGTTAAAAATGGGATACGGACTGCTGGGAGAATACGACGTTTCTTTCTAGTTATGGGTGATGTCAGCGTTTTACTAGCCCTGACATCGTTGATTATTATGCCTATGTGGATGTTGGATTGCGAGGCGCCTCGATTATAGGTCTGTAAGGACCGGGAAACGTGTGTTCAGGAATTTCCAGTCCTCAAACATAAGAGAGGACCGGCCCAGCCGATTCCAAGGGTTACCCAGAGTGTGTAGTCCTGGGGCATTTACTAGAGTGTCTCGAAGCAGAGAGGAGCTTGCCCCTTGCCTCGACTCATGACGGAAATCCAATTTCCAATACAAGATATTTCGGTTTTATTTGTAGAGCCTAGTATTGGCGACATGATAGATGGTACCCATGCCGCCTATGATTGATATTTATGATTGAAATTGTTTTGACACTATACACTTATAATAGTGTCAAATGATTTGTTTTAAACGTATCAAGCATGTTTGGCTATTATAAGGGAAAACTCTATCCTCCGGCTTGCGTTGCATTGTGTGATGGGATCTGGGTCTTATAATAACATCATTTTTCGAAAAAGGCACTGCGCCGTTTTGTAATATGCACTAGTATTCTTGGGAGGAAACCCGTTCCGTGTTATACGGCGTGGTCTCTTGAATTACTCTCTTTTAAAGTAAAGTTTTAAATAACTGTTTTAGTTCTCACACCAGTCACATGACTGACCTGGAGTATATAGTTTTAACCTAAATTCTGGGTGTCCTTATTTTCGACATGGGCAGCTAGTAGTTTTGGTTTTGTAGATTTATATTCACAGGATCCTGATTTACAGCTGGAACGATGCTCGGAAAGCTGTGTATCCGTGTATCGCCTTCAATTGTGCGTTGTATTATTTTTCCGCTGCTATGTATTTAAATGTAATTTAAATTTTTGATATCCTCTGTTGTATAATATTTATTCATACTCTTTATATTCTTGTATTCTGATGGAATTGTTGTATAAACAATGAAATGATCTTCTGTTTGCGTTCCGATTCGTCTTATCCTCAATTCTATCCGGGCTTTCCTTACCGGGGAAGTTCGGTTCATCTCAGAGGAAGAGAGAGAGAGGGGCAATGGAATAACATGAACAAAGCATACATATCTTTAATATTAAATTAAAAAGGTCAAAGATAACGGCCTTGGGGCTCTTGGGGTCTCATGATCGTATAGGGCCTCCGAATGCCTCCAGGCCTGCTTGCTTTGTTCAAACGGCTATTTTTTTAATACAGCCGCACAAATACCAACAGAAATAACTGTTGGTAAAGGGTCGCAACCTTTCCATCAGTCGTTACCGTTGCAATTCGAATAGTGGTACCCCTTTACGAATAGATACCTGTTCACAGCCTATATAAAGGGCAGCGAAAATCAAATCATCATCGATTTTCTAACTTTTGACCTCTTCTTCCTCATACGCTCTGTTCTGTAAATAAAACTACCGTGCGCTCGCCGTTGCTTCGCCTACTGCACTGTACGGCGAAGTTGATCCGTTTTATCTTGGGAATCGATTTGCATTAACGCCCTCAGGTGCTACGAAGGGGCGCAAATACGATTTAAGGAAACATTCGATTTCGGACTGGTCTTGGATTACAATCTAAGCATTCTCTAATCAACTGCGATGGTACTTCCTCCTCGATGTTCTATATCTTGTTCTGCTAAGTTCCCAAATCACTAAAAGTAATTTTCAGTTACTTTATCAATACAGAATTCTCTGTATAACATGCACTAGGTAGTGCAACTGTGAAAGATCATACGTCATCCGTTTTTGATCCGCTTAGCCACCTTGATTTCTTTTATCAGACTGGTACAGTTTCTACTATTGTCAATGAAGTAGGTAGTTATACCCCGGCTCAATTGTTCTGTCCCCATGCTAGGTGTCCCCATGTGTGCCCAACTAATAGCAGCCCCCTAATTTCCACTTTTTGCAGTTAAACCCTCCGAATGTTATACGGTTTAATTGTAAAAAGTGGAAATCAGGTAAATCTCACCCGTTGGGTAGATGTGAACAACATAAATGAGGACAGAAGAATTGAACCCGTTATACCCCTTATGTTAATGATCATAACTCTACTAATTAAGACAAAACTATGTCATCTGTTACTATTCGCTTTCTCGTTGATGTGCACATGCACAATCCCACCTATTCAACACTACCCAAAACCACTAAATGCAGTATCAAAGCCAAAGTTGATCCCTCCAAAGCCAATTCACTATAAAATTGTTACGAGCACATTCTACCATCAGATACTTGTAGAGCACCCCCCTATGCTTGTTGACCCCATCAATTCAGAACAGGTTACCCCTTGGAATGTTTCTTCTTCCAATGCCACTTCCATTGGGCAACTTTTGATTAAATTTCATTCACTACCCGCAACTTTGGTGCATATCAGTAAACATACTCATACCATGGTTCTTTGGCTATTGATTTGATTGCTTTTTACCCTAAATAAATGACTAAGTGCATTATTTTTCTTCATGCTGGAGTTTGCTCTAGTGATATGTGGCATAAGTTGATCAACAAATTGGTTTCCTATTATATAGCTTAAAGTGTGAGGAGTTTCGTTGATTTATTATGGTTATCCATTTAATGAGCTATAGATGATATGTTTCAGGCCATGGCAAGACTTGGGTTATGCGGTCTTTTCACTCGACGAATTCCACTTCGTATATTTATGACCGACACCCTAATTGGAGCCAAGTCGGGAATTTATGATGCTTTCAAAGTTTTTGTCGAACTATTAGTAGCCAAGTTTAATATTGTATTATTCTCTTTCATTGTTTGGTTTTATCAATCCTTTGATATTTGAATTTTCCTGCAGGCCAACTACCGGAGGTGTTTCTTCTTGCAAAATGTAGTTTTTGAATTTTGAAATCTTCATTCTGAAGTAAGGCGATGATCAAGTATCAATTTTTCTTTTTTACCTGGTGAGTTTGTTTGCCATCATTCTTTTTTTTCCAATAAAATAGATGCACGAATACAATATTCTTAATGGTTTGACAAATTTTTTGGTCTTCATCGATTTAAATTTTGTTAATGATTTCTACGAGCAAACAACTTCGAGTTGCTGAGGCAACTCTAAGTTGTTTTGCTGAAGCAAGTCAAAATGCTTTGCAGAAGCGACTTAGAGTTGCTTTGCTTAAGAGTTCCTTTAACAAAGTAACTCTGAGTTGCTTTGGTATAATAACTCTAAGTTTCTTTACTGAAGCAATTCTGAGTTACTGAAGCAACTTAGAGTTAAACTGTAAAACTGCGTAAGCTTCAATGTTCCAAAATAGTGTGCACACGTATGGTCAATACTTGTATTTTCCTTTTGTTGTTCTTGGGATTATATAATTATAGTAGTTACTTGACAATTCATGACAAATTCATGACTAAGGAAACACGAGTGGTTTCAAAATTTTCATAAAATTCATCGTTGACCTGACAACGCAATGACAATTTGGTTTGCTTCATTACTGTCAAATTTGCAACAAACTCATAACTGAACAGAAAGTTCACAATAATTCTAATAAATATCAGCACAAGTTATATGAAACAATATGATGTTTACACTGTTAATACTAAAGTCAAAAACTTCAATAATTTTAGTGGTTCTTTTGCATTTGGTTTCATCAATTACCTCAGTCGAGCTTTGTTTATATTATCTAATATTAATATCAATATAATTGGTGGTGGGTGCTCTTAATGGCCAGCCAAATGCAAACTAATACCACCTCGGGCTCATCTTATGTGCACCACATGCTGTGCTGCCACCGTAAGTTGAGATTTTGAACGTCTGAGTTCATGGTGTTCTTTTGCACGCTTGCTCCTTTATATTCTTCTTTTACTGCTACCCAATAGTTATCTACATGTTAATTTTTGATAACTAAAATGAGGTAATCTGCATGTTGTCTACACGTTCAGTAGTAAATCTAAGTTACAGCAGTTATTTGTATTGTTAACTGTATATTTGATACTTGATTTTTGTGCGACATCATCATCTTGGAGTTAAAACTTATTGAAACTTAAGATTGTAGAACGTACAGTTTTTATTTACTTTGAAAGATTTTATATCTCAGGAACTGTGGTAGATTGGACAATTCGCCACCCCATAAAATTCAATTTTATTTTTGTAGTCATGTTGTCATTAAGGTAAAATTGTTTTTTCCTTCCCATAGCAATCTTCATTATTTTAGGAATCAATCAATTTCCCGTTTTGTATTGATCTGTTAGGGCAACTAGTCGTCCGACTCACTATCATGTGTTGTATGATGAAAATGGTTTTCCTGCTGATGGCTTGCAGACTTTAACTAATAGCTTATGTTATACGTAAGTTCATCTTAAATTATTTGTACATGGATTCACTATTATCTGTCATTATTTTCTCAGTCTTGATTATAACTTTAGTCTCATTGTTGATTATTATTGTTTACAGATAGTTCAACATTTTTGAAGAAATCAACAGTAGCAGCACTAGTTTATGGTATTTGTTTGGTAGTTCGGTTTTTTATTTTGCTTGCTTATTTAAGTTGTTTATGGTATTTTAGCTGCAGTACTATTATGAAATTATTTATGACAGTTCGGTTGTGTAACTATATGGCTAACTTTTTGTCCTGACACTATTGTTCGATCCTGACATAGTTATGTTTATGTTAGTGCTTTTCTTTATATATTTTGTGGTTCTTAGAATGTGTATGTGTGTATGTATTATGCGGTTGATTAATTTGTTAAGTTTAAATGTGGATGTCTTTATGTATTAGTTATTATATAATTTTGAACAAATTGAATAGGACGCAAAATCAGAGGTAGAAGTAGAATATCATGAAATAAAATCAGAACAAACAATGGTGAAAAAAATGCTACTAAAAATTATTAGTAGCGTTAAATAAAGGTCGTAAAAACAATAATACAGTAAATGAGCTCCTTTTTGGTGGCGTTTTAAAAACGCTGCAAAAAATAACTTTCATATTATTTGAAAAATGGTACCAAAAATGTATTTATGGTAGCGTTGAATGAAATGCAACTAAATGTCATGAATTTTTAGTTGCATGTTTTCTCGTAACGATTATCAAAACGCCATAAAAAATGCTCGGTAGTGGTTTTTGGGCGCTACAAAAAAAATCAATTTTCTTGTAATCAAATAGTCATTTTGCAAATGACCTCCATTTCCAATGAAACCAATTTTCTTGGATCCAAAAGAATAAATTATTGCTAGATTTCAAATTTCTCGCCAAACGGAGTTAGTATGTGACCATGCGCAATTCAAAAGTGAAACAATCAATATTTTGACTTTCAAAATACGCTGCATGAGCAAATGGACTCGGAATTCGACGAAACAATTTTTGTTGGGTCCGTAATGTCAAGAAATGGCTATATGCCAATTTTCATTTTAAAACGGGATTCGTATGTGATCGTACGAATTTTTAAACGACAAATGTAAGCTACAATTCAATAAAATAAATATGCAAATCAAATAAAAATATATTAAACCCACCTATATAAAGTCTTAATCTCACCCTAACCCTTATTCTCTTCTTCCCGTGGTAAGCATTTTCAATGACCATAAATTCACCCAAAAGATGAGCAAAATCAATTTAGAAAATCAAAATAAATTCCACAAATCATGATACATATATCTTTGCAATCCTGGAGTGAAGAGCTTCGATTCTATACACATTTGGAGGGGTTCGATGCATCTTTTTCTGTTATTCAGTATTATGCATGTGTCTTATTTCGTTAGGGTTGGTGATTTCTTCACGTAGAAGCATCATTGCACGTTTTGGTTATCGTTTTTGGATTCAAAGCTCAAAAAGGAGTTTGGTGGAGTTTGAGAAATTTTGGTGCAAATTCCTTGCACAAATTTTTAATGGCCATGCGTGATACATACTGTTCATCGCGATTTGAGAAAGGAGATGGACTTATATCATTTTGGTTTTTGGTGAGAGAGAATTCGAAGAGAGATCGAATGGTAATTTTATTTTGATTTGTAATGAAGTAGAGAGGCAGGGAGAGGGGAAGAAATGAGCGGCCATGAGAGGAACATACGGGTCCATTTACTGGGCATAGTGGAGGAAGAAAGAGTTCAGAGCTCGGGATTAAAAAGTTAAATGTTATTAAGGTATTAATTAATTAATATTTTAATTGTTAATGACCGTGTAATACATACAATTTTGTAAAATAAATAACTTTTTCATACGTTATCGAAATTCAGTGAAACATGAGCTGTTGGAACTGTATCGACGAGAGCTTCACAATGAAACTAACTTTGAGAGATTTGTAGATCATTGCAATTTTTGGCAGAGTGGAAACCTACGGCGAGAAAGCGTAACTCACGTAAATAGAGATTTAGATTAATTAATTGTTAATTAATAATGTTTAGTAATGTTTAACACTGGTCACACAGGTTTTATGTTATGTTTAACATTAAGTAGCGCGACAAAAATGTAATTTTTATTCAACGATCTAGACTTCCTCGATCCCGGAAGAGACGAATGAGCCTGGATTGTGTTGAGAACACGACGCATCAGAACACAGACATCAGAACATTTCATTTCTATTACAATAATTTACATTAGAATATAAGAATATCAGAGTATGAAATAAATAATATACAACAGAAATACAATATTAGAGATTTAAATTATATTTAAATACATAAACATAATATACAGTGGAAAACATCAACTACCACAACTGAAAAAGATACACAGATACAAAGCTTTCCGAATATAGTTCCAGCTATAAACTAGGATCCTACAAAATAGTAATCTGCAAAACCAAAACTACTAGCTGCCCATGTGGAAAATATGGACACCCAGACATTAGATAGAAACAATAAACTCCAGGCAGTCATGGGAGTGGTGTGAGAACTCAAAACGGTTATTAAACTTTTACTTTAAAATAGAGTACATCACGAGACCACGCCGTATGTCACGGAACGAGTTTACTCCCATGGATATTCTAAGTAAAACAATTTGTAAACAACGCAATGCTTTTTGAAAAATGAAGCTATTATAAGATTCAGGTCCCATCACACAATGCAACGCAAGTCGGAGGAAAGAATTTTACCTTATAATAGCCAAACATGCTTGATACGCTTTAAAACAAATCATCTTGATATTACTATAAGTGCATAGTGTCAAAACAACTTCAAATACAAATCTATCAATCATAGATGGCATAGCACCCCATCCTACCATGTCACCATATAGGTTTACAACTAAAACCGAAAAGTCGCGTATTGGAAACTAGATTTTCATCATGAGTTAAGGCAAGGGATGGTCTACTTACTGATTCAGATCACCTCTAGCAAGATGACCCAAGACTCGGACGCTGGCGAGCCCTTAGATCCTGCAAGGCCAGTCCACACTTATTTTTGTGGATTAGTTATTCCTGAACAATACATTTCCCGGTCTAATCGGACCTATCACTCGAGCCTTTTAGTCAGCTCTATATCCGAGGCGCTTCATTCCATCATCCACATAAGTAAAAATGTCTGGGCTTCATACCATGACACCACTTCTACCTAGAAAGAAACGTATGCACTCATTGCGTCCCTTATCCCGTTTCTGACTCATACCGAGGTATGAGGCTCGCGAATTAATGCTACACACGAAGCTATGCTACTTAAAATATGCTTTGATCATCATCCATAAGACTCTGCTTTTCAACAAAAGCCTTGATCATTTGCATCTTAACATGCCACATTGTCAATTAATGCCATACAACTGATTTCTACCAATATATAACCTCTAAGCTCATACGTCTCAGAGAAGGGTGTTAAGCAAGAGAATAAATTCTCCGCCACCAAACAGATACATATTTAATAGAAGTCAGTAAATACATAACGAAATACAATGTCAGACATAATCCAATTACAAGTTCGTTCTGGGTCTGAACAAAGCCAGAAACACCTTATTCCTCGTCCCATATATCCAATACAGGAGAGAGGTCCTCGCATATCCGGTTGATCTCCAAGTACGTCTGGACGATCACCACTTATTACCTCGTCTTGTGTAGTGTCCCAAAATTCCGGTACAATTTGAGATGACCAAATAACACAACTCCAACCCAAATTGCACTGGAAACCAAAAAACTAATAAAAAGAAAACAGAGGGTGAGAATAGATAGGATAGAAACTTAGAATAGAAGAAGAAGAAGAAGAATATACAACATCAGAGTAAACACGAATCTCACAACGGAACGAACAATATATAATAGATACATAACTTTGAAACAAAATTAGTATATGTATATAGTAACATTATCAGAGTACAACTCTTACATCACAAGGGAAATAAACGATAGCTATAAAAACGCTGATGAAGCCTCCTGCTCCAGCTCCTTTTAGTATATCTGTAAAATCCTGACTACTTGACTGCCCATACAAAATTGGGCACCCAAGAGTTTAGGGAAAACAAAACAAAATAAACCCTGGGTCAGTCATGGGACTGGTGTGAGTAAAACAATTTAAAACAGTTTGAGCAATTAAATGATATCTCATAAGACCATGTCGTAAAACAGAATGGGTTTTCCCCTTATGAGAATCCAAATCAATTTGAATTAACTTTCAAATCATTTTTAAGAAAGGATAATCGTAAGACCGATCCACACATAAACACGGGTGGATTTTACCTTATGATAACCCAAATAATCTTTATATCAAATTCCTTATGATATTATAATAGTGTCTATCAACCACAACTAAATAATCATCTAGCAGAAACGCTTTCATCTCACGTTCTACCTGTAGTGTCCCGAAATTCCGGTACAATTTAAGATGACCCAATAACACAAGTCCAACCCAAATTGCACTGGAAACCAGAAAACTAACAGAAAGAAAAACAGAGGGTGAGAATAGATAAGATAGAAACTTAGAATAGAAGAAGAAAAGAACATACAACATCAGAGTAACACGTATCTCACAGCGGAACGAACAAAATATAATAGATAACATATCCTTGAAATAAAATCAGTATATGTATACAGTAACATGATCAGAGTACAACACTCACAACACAGCGGAAATAACTATAGCTATATAATCCTGAAGCCTCCTACACCAAGCTTTCCAAGTATATCTGTAAAATCCTGACTACTTGACTGTCCGTACAAATTTGGCACCCAAGAGTTTAGGGAAAACAAAACAAAATAAACTCTGGGTCAGTCATGGGACTGGTGTGAGTAAAACAGTTTAAAATAGTTTGAGCAATTAAATGATATCTCATAAGACCACGTTGTATAACGGAACGGGTTTTTTCCCTTATGAGAATACAAAACACTTGATTTAACTTCCAAAATCCTTTTGAATGAAACGATAAACTTTATAACAAAACTCTTTTGATATTATAATAATGTCTATCAACCACAAATAAATAATCATCTAGCAGAAACGCTTTCATCTCACGTTCTACATATATAGTATAAAATCAAAACCGCGAGCACTTATTGGATGATGGATTGCCAACTATGACAAGGTATGGAACCACCTTCCGATAGTGTACCTCTAGAGAGGAATACACTGGGTTCAACAAGAACATCTTGCAACCCGGCCACACATGGTCGACCACTCATTTCGCTTGAGTGTATCGAATGTATATCACCAACAGTTGGGATCAACAACCATTTCCCAAATGGGAAAGCATCGAATAGATTAAATAATGAAATGAATATCGCTAGATAGGCGATAATTACCCTAATTGGCAGCCAACCACTTAGCCATGCTGCCTGCCTGATTTTTTTCATTTCCCGGTTGTGAGGCTAGAGGCCACGCTTATCTCTGAAAGATCACAGAATTATTCACTTTGAATGTCACAGCGTCATACTCGCCAAATCACACATTGATTTTCCCAAAAATACAACGGGTATGCTGCTAAGAGAAATGAATTACTCCACCAACAAACGTACATACGTTTGAAGGGATCAACTTACGCGATATGTTAAATATACTTTGTCCGACATTCTTCCATACAGGTCATCCTGGGACTGGACGAACCGAAGGCACTATTCTGTAAACTGGACAGCCCTTGCATAACTCTATCTTTAATTATCTTGATCATATTTGATTCGCAATGCTAATGCCATACGAAGTGGTTTTCAGATAATATATCTGATCCCGGTCTCTCCGTATTGACAACGGAAAGGGTCAAAAACTTCGATAGTCGGTGAGTTAACTATCAAAGAAAAACACGTGTGCAAAAAACAATATTATTTCCAGATGGAAATTCTATCAATCATTCATCAATCATCATTTATCTCTTAAATCCATTTATCATTAATTTATTCATTTATCCATTTCCTATTTCCATATATATACAGAAATTCTTATTTTCTAAATTTAGAAAATATACCTTATTAATATTGGAAAATGTTCCCATTTTTATTATCATCTCTTATTTTCTATATTAGAAAACATTTATGATTCTTATTTGGAAAACATTTCCAAAACTCCTTCATGGGATTTGAACAGATGTTTAAATAAAAACATCAGTATTCTAACTCAAAACATTACACTGATTAACTAATTTCACTTAACCAACCTTCACTATCAAACCTGAACCATTCCTTAGTTAAAAACGAAGCCAATCAAGTTGGGGTATAACAACCTCTTAGACCTTAACTGAACAACATTTCTAACTTCGAAATAGACGAAGTTCACCTTCTAAATATTTAACAAACTTCCTTACGAAACTCCCGTATTCTATTTACGAATCCACTTCTTTTACAGAAATCATTGATTATAACTATAGCATTATAATCCCTACTTCTGAAGTATCTAACTTCAAAATATAACTTTTATTCCTTAATTTAATTAAATAACTAAATAGACAATTTATAAATAAATCATTAAATCTTGATTAAAAACGAAAAGTGTACTTTCCTGAATTCGATATAATCGAATTTCAACGTTTAACTCTCTTTCGAATAATCTCTATTCGATAACTCCTTTTTGAATAAACTATATTCGATAATCCCTTTCGAATAACTCTATTCGATAACTCCTTTCGAATAAACTATATTCGATTACTCCTTTCGAATGAACTGTATTCGATTACTACTTTCGAATGAACTATATTCGATTATTCCTTTCGAATAACTCTATTTGATTTACTCTAATTGATTAACTCCTTTCGAATAAACTATATTCGATTAATCTACTTTAACTCTATTCGAATAAAATATATTCGATAAGTCCTTTTCGTTTAACTCTAACTCTAATCAATTAACTCTAATTCGATTTACTCTATTTCTAATCGATTAACTCTAATTCTTTTAACTCAAATTCTAATCGATTAACTCTAACTCTAATCGATCAACTCTAACTCTAATCAATTAACTCTAACTCTAATCAATTAACTCTAATTCGATTAACTCTAATTCTAATCAATTAACTATAATTCTAATCGATTAACTCTATCTCTAATCGATTAACTCCAACCGATTAACTCTAACTGATTAACTCTAATTGATTAACTCTAATCGAATAACTAATATTTAATTTACTCTTTTCGGTTAACTCTTTTTGATTAACTCCTTTTGATTAACTCCTTTGGATTAACTCCTTCTCGAATAAGTAATATTCGACTCACTCTTCGTCCGTATTCAGTTTCAAATATCGATGTTGAAATTGATTCTTACTTCTTTATATAAGTTCTGACTTATATATTCCATTTATCCAATGATAAATATTTTATTTAATTTATAAAATATTATTTATAAATTAATCTTCTCAATCTATTGGTTAGAACAGATTCTATTTAAAATCTTTGCTTTAAATCCATATCATGTTATACCCGTGCGCGAAGCACGGGTCTAAACCTTTTAAATATAAAATTCTCTTTTTATACTATTCTATTCATTTTTCAAGTATTTCCTTTTATAATCTATTTATTTACCAAATAAATACCTTTTGATAATTCTAATTATTTTATAAAATATTTCCTCTTCTATATAAAATCCACTGATTTTGTAGGTAATTCCTTTTATTTTCCAACTATTTCCTTTTCTATTTGTTTTACAAATATTTCCTGTTCTATTTGTTTTATAAATATTTCCTCTTTCTGTTTGTTTTACAAATATTTCCTCTTGTATTTGTTTTACAATTATTTCCTCTTCTATTCTATTTATTTGACAAATAAATATTTCTTTTCAATTCTATTTATTTAACAAATAAATATTTCTTCTATAACTCCTTTGATTTTATAATTAATTTCTTTTATAAAATCCTTTCCTTTTATATATAAAATTCATTGATTTTATATAAATAATTTATTTTCAAAATAGACTTTTGAAAATCCCCTTTTTCTACATCCCAGTATTTCTTAAGGTATTTAAAATAACAATGATCGATATCATTCAACACACATAATCAACACAGATTATATATCACATCATATATTACAATATATGAAAAGAACAATATTATAAATATTGAGGAATCCAATTGGATCCCTCCATCCTGTTTCCCTGCATCACAGATGTTAAACAATATAATTAACATCAACTTCATTTCAATATGAAATATTATGATAAATATAATCAATATTTGATTAACGATATATATATATATATATATATATATATATATCGTTATCTATAATTTCAACCAATCACTTAGCAATTCAACCAAACAGTCAACACACAGAATCATCTATCATCTTATCAGTTCTAAAAATACGTTATAAAAATATAACTGATAGAGTTGCTGAGTTTTACTCACATTGGACGATCATCGTTAAATAATGATAACCATCGGTTGATTCAGAATGACAATTTATTTTTCTATACATTGTAACGGGCTCCAATGCACTCCCAATCACATCCATTTTGTAGTGTCCTTCCATACGATCCTAACGGATCTCATTTCGCTGAATTCTGATCATGTACGGAAAAGATATATATTTTATAAGTTAACATACTTATTTAACTTTCAAATAACTAAATTTTTATATCTAAAGTTGGGCCTTACTACCTTACTACAGCCCATAACCCATGCACCCGCAAATTCCTTCTTCCCCAAATTAAATAGTGTATCCCGACATTCACCCATACCCATTGACCCTTAGTTTTACCGATTTCTATCACCTCCCTGGCCACCCACCACCATCGCCGCCTCTACCAACCAATTTCCCTCCGCAAACCCTACCTGCCTGTCACCTAGAAGTCGAACTCGACGACCCCCCGTATCTCGACCTGCTTCCTCAACCAGTGACTTACTACATTCGCTTTTCAACCCTAGCCACCGAAGTTCGCCCGAGCACCACCTCCTGATGCGCTACGACACCCCAAACGCTATGCACTCCTCCCCTTTGCCTGAAAGCCCCTACGTCGATAACCCATTCTTGCCCTAGCTCACTGGAAAAGAAACTCGAGTTCCGGTATTTCGATCACACTCGGTATTATGCACCTCATATTGAAGCTCCTTAACACGCAAGCCCAACAAATCCAAATACCAGCGATTTCTTGGAGTATTTTGTTTTACATGATATTGTGAAGATCGAAACACTTTTGGTTTTACTGAAGAAATAACGAATTGGAAAAATATCAGTTTTAGGTGGCGGTTGATGTTAGCGTGGACCACTGAAGAAAGGGTTTAGGGTTGGGGTGGGATGTAGTGATATTTATAGGATAAAGTAGCTTAGAAGTTAAGCTTTCTATTTTTATATTAATTTATTCGATAAATTAACTCTATTTATCAGTTTAAAAATTCCTATGGTCACATACGACATTCAAAAAATCATGAAAATGGACATACAACTAGAGTTTGACATTACGGACCCAAAGAAACTAGTTTTGTCGAATTTCGACTCCGTTTGCTCACACAACGTATTTTTAACCGTGAAAATACTGACTGTTTTTCATATTAAAAATCGGTACGACCACATACTAACTCCAAAAATCATGAAACTTAAAATCTAACAAAAATTTAATATTACTGATCCAACAAAATTAGTTTCGTCGAAAACGGAGCTCGTTTGCAAAACTGACTATTTTAAAGCTCTAAATAACCCATTTAAATATATAAATATATTTAAAAATAATTAAATTAAATATAAATAAATCAATATTATTGTAGATATTCACATATAATAGCACACAGCTCCATATCGGGATTTATAACTCGATATTCCAAATCCAGTGTTACATCGATATTCGATTTATATTTAAAATCCATTTAAAATATAAATAAATCAATATAAATTGTAAAGGAATTCCATAGCGACTTTTCAAAATTTTGATTTGGACATAAATCAAAATCTACTCGACGAAATCTCTATTTTTCTCTTCCATTAGAAAAAATATACTTCACCAGCACCTAACGTTTTTTGTTTCATAGAAATTCGATTTAAAACGGACCCTGTATATTCAGTTGAAGTTCAAATCGCCAAATAACGAACTACCGTGCCATTTCAAGCTCGATTATAATTATATTATAATTATACATTCAAACCTCATTTAAATAATATATTCGTTATTACAATTCAAATCTAAACAGAATTATATATATTTTGAATAATCCAATTCACCCCATATTGTGAATTCCACTATTTCCGACTATTTCGGAAATAAATATATTATTCTATTATTTATATTAATTATTCAATATTATTTAATTAAACAACCATTAAATTCTCTGAATCACTATTTAAATAATTAAATAAATTAATCATAATATCGCTGAAAATACGGGTCGTTACATTCTTCCCCCCTTAAAATAATTTCGTCCTCGAAATTGCCAAGCTAGGAAACAAACCCTATTCACTGGTTAGAACTTATTTGTTCACTTCTTAACTTCAGCTCCAACTAAACCAATTAAATTTTAATTAAATAATTAATTCATTCCTACTAAAGAAAACTTTCAAAAATCCTAAAAAATTTCGAACACCTGAAATTTTCGAAAAATTTCGCCAGCACCTCCTTTGTGCTGGTCAATCGGTACAACTACAACTCGCCTCTGTAATAACCCGGAAATCTGAGCCAATTTAAAAATTTTTTTTGGCAATTTTAATGAATTTAGAATATTTAAAATGAATTATTTTAAATAACAGCGACGAGAAATTTATTTTGAATATAATTAGAACGTATATATTTATTTGATCGACGTTAGAATATAAATATTTTATTTTAAATACAAAAGGAATTGAAAATGGCGCGGCAGTTTGAAAATTCGATTTCAAAATTCAAATGAATGTACAGGATTCAAAATAAACCAAATTTTGGCGAAACCAAAAATATTTGAATCTATTTGAGAATATCTTTCCAACGAATCCAAAAAATTGAAATTTCATAGCGGGAATAAAAAGTTATGCCCAGTTGAAAATTAAGAATAGTCGCTATGGAATTCTTGCCCTTAAAAATGGATATTTTGCAAACGACCTCGGTTTTCGATGAAACCGCTGTTGTTGGATCCGTGATGTCAAGTTATTTCTAGATTCCAAAATTCATAATTTTCTGAATCAATATGTGAGCGTGGCGAAAGAAAACGTGTTTTGGCAGTTTCAGTCAATTTCGATCGACCAGAAATTGGCCATTTTCAAATGGTCTCAGAATTTGACGATATTAGTTTTTTTTAGGACCGTATCGTCAATATGAAGGTAGAACATATTTTTTGGGAATTTTTAGAGTCCGTATGTGGCCCCAGTAAATTGAAATGCGCGTTCAAATTCAATATATAGATTTATATTTGATTTTGGCGGAAACTGATCGAAACAATCGAATCAGCCTACGATACATATCCCATTGTGTTTGGAATGGGGGTAATTAGCTGGGGTCTACAGTTGGTGGGGGTAATTAGCTGGGGTCTACACATCGCCCAACTGCACAAATAAAAATCTGTGTTTGTTGACTGAAACGCCACACGGGCGTTGGGATGATATTTGGCGTACACTAATCCTAATTATTTAGTTGTATGTCGATCGATTGGTCGACAGACTGTGAAGCGTTAATTATTTATATTTAATGCTTATGCAGTTGTGTGGTGCACTCTGGATGATGGTTGATGATTTATCGTTGCTATTATATACATGTGTTGTAGGGAATCCATATAATTAACATTATATGGTAATTGATTGAGCCTCATTCCAATTTGGAAAATAAGGAATATTTTTAAAAAAAATATCATGTGTTGAATAGAAAGAAAGTTCATGTGTTGAATAGAATAAAAATTCATGTGTTGAATAGAAAGAAAATTCATGTGTTGAATAGAATAAAAATTCATGTGTTGAATAGAAAGAAAATTCATGTGTTGAATAGAATAAAAATTCATGTGTTGAATAAAATAAGAAAATTCATGTGTTGAATAGAATAAAAATTCATGTGTTGAATAGAATAAATATTCATGTGTTGAATAAAAATATAAATTCATGTGTTGAAGAAAATATTCATTTGTTGAATAGAATAACGAAGTTATTGAAATATATAAAGCCGTGTTGATTAGATTGACGCCATTTTGACATGAACGATATTTATATCAATTTTATTCATTTTTATAATGAATATCGAAGAGTAATTGATTTCAAAATATAATGTTTTGAAAATATTATCATTTATATATCGGTGATATAGAATATTCAATTTTGATTAGAAATTGAATATGAAGTTGAAATCGTTTTGAAAACGATTTTTAAACAATTTATAAAATACGTTTTGAAAGGAAATCGATGAAATATATTATATATATATATATATATATATTATATAATGGCCAGAATAGAACGCGCCGCGCCGTGGAAGTTCGCGAATTTCGACCATTGACTTTGAATGGATATTACGGGAGATCCGACCGTCGGATTCTCCTAAAAACGGAACCTTGGGTTCGTGTCGAAAAGAGATTTCTAACAAATATTAGAGATTTGAAATCTAATGGTTGGATTTGGAATTATGTCCAAACCAAATTTGGAAAAGGTCGCCGCAAGTGCAGTTCGATGGCCGTTGATGGAAATCGACTGTACGGGCCTTGATAAAATTATTAAAAATAGTAATAATTTGTGTAAAATCATAAGAAATGATTTGGAAAGAATTGGAATGAAAAACTCCATATTTGAAAAGATAAAAATTGATTTTTATCGAAATGAACTAGTTTTGAACTAGAATTATAATCCCATTTATTTTTAAAATAAATAAAATGGATTTGAAATGGTTTTGAAAATAACCAGAATTTCCAATATATAAAGTGGAAATGGATTTGAATCGAAATTGCCTTTGGAATATTTCGATATTGGATTTCGTGATTATACAGATATTGTTATGGAAATTTGAAAGATATATTTATATCGTTATTTCCAATACGATATTTGTTAGTCGATTTGATATTGAATATAAGCCGATATATTTTCTATTCAGAGCCTTGTATTCAATATCAAATGGGATTTGGGTTTGTCGTGAATGGTGTCTTTATTAACACTGTTCTTAAACCCAGTGGAGAAAAAGATTAAATCTTTTTATTTAGACTTAATGAAGTATATCAATTAAATGGTATTTAATTGCTATTGAATTTGAATTGATTTTTGGGTTTATCGTGAACGGTGTTTTAAATAACACTTGTTCTTTAACCCGATAATTAATGGAATGTGATTTTGGGTTGTCGTTAACAGTATCTTTAATAATACTGTTCTTAGACCTAACGGAGTTAAGAAAATCAGAAATTAATTGAAGATTAGTTAAGTTGAATGGTTTCTTGGGTATTTGTAACGACCCATATTTTTCTGCTAATTTATTTGGATTATTTAAATTATTTTAATTGTTTAAAATATTGGTTTGGATTTAAATAATCGAATTTAACGATTTATTTGGAATATATTATTTAATTAAATAGTAACATATTATTTTAATGTCCAGAATATTGGAAAATGTGGAATTTGAAATATATTGTGATCAAGCAGTTTAAAGTGGTCAAATATTGTTTATGTTGAAATTATAGTGACAATTTGTTTAGAAAACGACGACGGAATATATATAGTTTATAATTTAATTATAAAACGAGCTGCAGTGGCGCGGCAGTTTGTGATTTGGCGTTTTGAACTTTAGACGGCTGTACAGGGCCCAAAATGAGTCGGACTTTCTCGAAACAAGAAACGTCGGAATCTGTTTGATAATATTTTTCTGATGAAAGAGAAAAATTGAGTTTTCATATTGCAGATTTTGTTCTATGTCCAAATCAAATTTTAAAAAAGTCGCTGTGGAATTTCCTTATGTGATTTTATCGTTATTTATATTAAATAATGGGGTTTTTAAATTTTTATAATATTGATTTGGCTTCAAATTCAACCGGGGATATTTTATTGTAGTAGTATCGATATTCTGGTTGTATACGGCCAATTTCAATATTTTAATAGTATTATATTGAGATATTTTAAAATTGGTTTATTTTATCTGAATTGGCCAGTTATAAAAGGGACTTTATTCAAACGAACTCAATTTTCGACGAAACAAATTTTATTGAGACCGTAACGACAAATTATTGCTAGGTTTCTAGTTGCGCGTCAATCGGGGTTAATTTGTGAGCGTGGCAAAATAAAATGTAAATAAAAATGACTATTTGAACGTGAACGAGCGCTATTCGAGCAAAAGTACTTGGAATTCGACGAAACAAGTTTCATTAGGACCGTATCATCAAATTATACTACGCCGTCCATTCACATCTCGAACGGGGTTTGTATGTGAGCGCAGGAGCGAATAAACAACGTTCGAAATAGCGATAGGTACGAAAAAAAATATCGTCAGTCAAATCAAAAATAAAATAATCAAAATAAAATAATATTAATTTATCTATAAATTACCCTCAGCACTCGTTCATTCAACATACCCCGAAATCCCTAGTTCCCAAATAGTCTGCTGAAATGGAGTTCTTACTGTGAACAGAAAACCAAAAATCACCACTTCAATAAACAAGTAAAAATCATACTCAATATAAAAATTCGATTTTTGATTCGTTCAAATCAGTGGATTGAGAGTTTCAAGTGGGCATCAATTTAATAGCTTGCTATTCAAACTGCCTGTTGCTATAACTTGAAAATAGCGGACTACGGGTTCAACAGAATCAACACAGTAGGGAGTTTTGTTCGATTCCGACGAACGTGGAAAGAACTGGGTGGAGCCACTTCAGGTGTGAGCAGGTGGAACGTTGGCGGTCAGACTGGGTTGGGTTTGGTGAAGTTTGGAGCCCTATTTCATCGGTGGTGAGCAAATGAATGGAGGGCTTGTCATTTCGTTATTCCTTCGGTATTGTTTCGATCTGTGGGGTCTTGGCAAGGCTGTGGGCAGCCGAAGCGAGGGTGGTTGATGTCAGGCAGTGGCTTAGGCGATGGCGAGTCGATAGGAGGAGGTGCGCTGGCCTAGATCTGAGCCAGGCGGTGGGGATTGAAGCCTGAACAGAATTAGGTGACCTACATGTTTTTCATCCGTGTGGGCCTTACAGGGGATTGGACGTTGGGGAACCGCTCCGAAGTTGAGGCGTGGTGTCGGCGCAGGTGTTAGGGTCGGCCCTGGTGGTCCACGGTGATGGCGATGGAGTTTTGTGAAGGGTTGATACTTTCGTTCGTAAGCAGAAGAAGCTAATCGGGTTTTTCTGAGTTTGGAGGAGAGATTAGCGGCAAATCAAAGCCTGCCTAATACTGTCATTAATGATGAAACAAAGATTAAGGTAATTAAGGCAATACTATTATCATTAGTTAATTAAGGATTATTAAATAAATTAAAAGATTTGAGCTTACACTACAGGCGAGTCAGAGGTTTTCGCGATGCCTGGAAGGAACAAAGAGCTACAAGAACAAAATGGGGCCTGACTCACGATTAACAAGAGTAATTAGTAACTAATAGTTTAATTAAGAATATATTTTTCAATTAAATCGTTAAAAACTTATAATCGCTAAAACTTATACTTAGGTTATCGGAATTGGTTGAAGCCAGAACCGTTGGAATCATGGTGGAAAACACTACGATGCTGAGCTGAGTCGGAAGAGTTGGAAACAATACAGATTTTCATTTAATTTTAAACACTAGTTTAAAATTAAACAAAACAACGCTGGAATCAAATCAAAAATAAGGTGAGTTAATTCTCACACCTTATGGAATCATGTGATGTGGTAAATTCATATTAAAATATAATTTACCATTTAAAAATATAAATTGGTTGATTGGTTGCTAGTGGTTGTTTATTGGTTGATTGATTATCGTTATTTATATTCCATCGTTTAAAATATGAGATTATCAAAATTTATTTCATATATTGTTATGAAATGTATAACGAGCTATGATGCAGGAAAGAACAGGTTGGAGGGATCCAACCGGATTCCTCAAATATTATATATGTTGTTTGTTTGTTTTATACTGTTGTAATTTGAACTGATTGAACCCCGTATGGTCGGAAAACCTGTTTGAGCATGATGGTTGAATAAACATTCACCTGTGTTGTGTTTAAAATAAACTGAGAGTGTTGATTTTGTAATTGGCAGCGAATGGCCTAAAATGTGTTGTTTCAGACGTCGTCTTACCGTTCAGTGAATCGACGCAAGTTTAAAGTTATAAATTATTTTATAACTGAACTGAAGTTTTTCAGTTATTTTACATAAATAATTAAATTGGGAATTTATAAATATATATTTTAAATCCAGTTATATAAGAATTTCATTAAAGGGGTTTATAATCCAAGTTTAAACAAGAATGATAAATGGGAATTCAAATAAAAGAAATGACTAATTAACGATGAAGTTCTATCGAAGAAGTGATAAAAGTTATAAAGAGATTTATAAATCCAAGTTTTAAAACGAGATTTATGGATGAAAGTAGGAAGTAAAAATAGAGATTTAAATAAGATTTTTCTTAATTTTTAAATTAAGAAAAAGGGGATCCAACTGAAAAGAAATGTTTAAGAGAGATGATAATATAATAATGCTAATGCTTTTTATACAAGAAGTTGTTAAATTTATCTTTCGGGATTAACATAAGTATATAAGAGGAAATCCAAGTGAGGTTTAGAAAATAGTTTTAAACCAAAACGATAACTTTGAAAAGCTAAAGAATGGTTCAAACAAAACACTTTAATTGGGATAAAGATTTCAAAAGCAAGGGGAATACATATAGTGATTTTGGTTCAAATTTGGTAAATGGAATTTGGGAATAAAATCCAAGTAAAGTGTTCTTGTTGGAAAGAAGGTGAAAAGTGGATTTTTATCCAATATAAGCTTTAATGTAGAAAGGTCCAAATAGGTGAAATCAAAATATTTGACGAGGGATTTTCAATATAACTCAAAGCATACAAGTGAAATAAATGTTTGAGTTAAAGGTTATGTTCAGTAAATGATTACTTAATTAAACTAATAAAGTAAAGGGATGATTGAACAAAGATTTCAAATATAAGAAATGGTTTATAAAACCAGCTTTGAAATCAAGGTGGTAAACAAGATTTGAATATCAATGATTAAATGACGAACTGATATTATTCTAAGATAAGAACGTTGTTGATCAAGGTCTGAAAGGTAAATAAAAATACCCCAACTTGAACGGTTTCACGATTATCAAGGAATGATATTCGTTAGTGGTGAGTGCAAAGTGTTGGAATTGGTTAATCATTCCATACGAGAAATATTGAAATGAGTACGAGGTTTTGAATATAAATGTTGGGTATTATGATAAAGAAGAATATTTTATTTAAATTATATAATTTAACATTTGAATTGTAATATCAGAATTGGTAATTTGGTTTATACACCATTAAGTAACATACATATATGTATGGCATGAGGTACCCGAATTCAAGGAAATGTGGAAAAAGGTTTTGGGAAAATATAATGATATTTTCTGTGGTAACAAAATGGAAAGTTAGGAAAATATAAACATGTTTTAAAGCATATAAAATAGTATCGAGAATCCTGTTATGAAATAAGGGTAATTATATGGTTTAAAGATATCGAAAAGGTTTTATCCATCCATTTGTTAAATATGTTTTAAAAAGGCCAAGGACTGCCAAAATACAAAATCAATAAACTTATATTATTCACACATTTATCCTTTGATAGTTAAATCACCGACTATCAAACCTGACCAATACGATTGTTGGTACGGAAAGATTGGGATCGAATTTATATTTAAAAACCATTCCAACCAACAAATACGTGAAGATGTCGATTGAAGACGGAGCAAGTGAAGACCGTGGATCTTCATAAGCGGAAGGACTACTTGTCGGATTTCTCTGGCTTGCAACCAGAGTTATTTGATTTGTGATTCTGTCGTGGTTGAAATCCATGGATTGCAAGGACTTCTCGCTACTGATCCATGGGGTGATTCCTATATGAGATGTAGTAGGAGGGTGCCTTCAGTTCATCCTGTTCCTGGATGACTTGTATGGACGAGTGTCTGACAAAGTATTTCCAAAGGACCACGTACTTTGATTTCTTCAAACGTATTATAGTTGGTTAGCTCCCAACTAGAGTATTTTTGTGGACGTCAATTCGTGATATCTAATGGATCTGACGAAGTGGCATTCAAAGTGAATGGTGGCCAGATGCTCGAGAAGTAGAAATTCTAGCCTCAAGCCTCATCAAATGGGAAATGACAAAAATCGGGCAGGCAGCATGGCTATGTGGGTCGCTCCCATTAGGGTGTATGATCACCTATCTAGAGAAAATCCATTTGCTTCTTTAATCTATATTCGATATTGTCCCTTTTCGGGAGGCAGTTGCTGATCTCAACCGTTGGTGATATACATTCGATACACTCAAGCGAAATGAGTGGTCGGTCATGTGGGGGCCGGGTTGCAGAACCCAGTGTATTAGCCTCTAGAGATACACTATCGGCAGGTGGTCCCATACCTTGTCAAGGTTGGAATCCAATATCCAATAAGCGCCCGTGGTTTTGGTTTTATACTATATATGTGGAGCGTGAGATGCAAGCGTTCCACTAGATTGTTATTAACTTGTATTTAGACACTATGATAATGTCAGAACAAAGTATGATTTCAAAAATGTTTTTGGGTTATAGTAAGGTAAAAACCGTCCATGTTTATGTGTGGGCTGGTCTTACAATTATCCTTTGATTTCAGAAAGGTTTTTCCAAAGTTAAACAAGTTGTGTGTGTGCTATGAATTTATCACTAATAGTATTCCAGACTGACCCGGTGTATTTTGCTTTGCTTCAAATGTGCTTAGGTCAGATCGAGTATGTTCCAGGTTAGGTTTCGCTCGGAGTTGAGGAGCTAGAAGCAGGAGGCTTTACCGCTAGTTATATACAGATATTTTTCCGCTATGACTGGTATATGTTGTACTTTGATGATTGGTAGGTATATACAGTTCTCTGTATAAAGAGATTTGATATTATATTTTATTCGTCCCGCTGTGAGATTCTGATGTGTTTTCTTCTTTCTTCTATTCTAATATTTCTTTCTTTCTGTTCTCACCCTCTAACTTCTTTCTATTGGCAATCTGAGGGTTCGATACTTGGGTTTTTGGCAAGTGATATGGGTTTATGTATTGTTGTCGAAAATTCGGACGTCGAATTTTCCCCGTGTCGTTACAGTGGTATCAGAGCTATTGGTTTAGTGATAACCTTAGCTCTATGGTGTGACTCAATAGAGACGGGGTTAGTAATGCCCTAGATTGAGTTCGTGTATTTATATGAGAGCGCGTATTTGTGATTTGATATAAAAATTTGTTTTTGAAATTTGTTTTGCCCAATTTTTTTTATAAAATAATAAAGGTAAGAATTTTATAAATTATCATAACAAGGGCAAATCGATTGATTTGTTAATGTTGATCGGAATGATATGTTTGGATTGTGTGCTTGGTTGCTTGGATATGAACCTGAATCAACTTGGGTGGAAAACCAATCCAGATAAATAAAATTCGAATAGATAATTAAAGAAATAAATGAAGTGGTTATAAATAATTATAATCTCGTGTGGATTGAATTGTGTGTAAAATTGGTTGATATGAATAATGTGAATGATATGGATGTTTTGAACATAGCTGATATTGTTTTGGTGACTAATGAGTTCATTTGTGTTGAGAAACAGGTGAAGAAGTGCCCATTCAGTTTTAAAATCCATCCAAGAGAAATTCTGGAGTTAATTGAATCCAGTTTGAATAGAGCTGCATTATAATTCAGTGGCTCGAATATAAAATATTGCTTATCGCGTAATAACGCTCGCAAAAAGGTATGCCTACGCAAATATGAAAATTTGGTTTTTGTTTGGATTTTGGGTTTTGAGTTTGGTTTTTGATTTTTCCGACCGTGAGAGTCGAGGTATATTTATTTCTTGAACCTGCAATATTGCAGATGGTCCTCCGTGCAGGGGAGACTCTGCCGAAATTTTTCCAAAATTTATGGTGTTAGAAATTTTTGAATTTTTTTTTGAAAATTCTAGAAATAAATTGGTTTTAAAACCAATTGGGTCAGTTTGGAAATAAATTTGAGTTTAAAATTAATTATTTTTGAAGGATAATTGGATTTAACATTCTTTCTACCTTAGCAATTTCGAGGACGAAATTTGTTTAAGGGGGAAGGAATGTAACGACCCGTATTTTTCTGCTAATTTATTTGGATTATTTAAATTATTTTAATTGTTTAAAATATTGGTTTGGATTTAAATAATCGAATTTAATGATTTATTTGGAATATATTATTTAATTAAATAATAAAATATTATTTTAATTTCCAGAATATTGGAAAATGTGGAATTTGAAATATATTGTGATCAGGCATTTTATAGTGGTCAAATATTATTTATGTTGAAATTATAGTGACAATTCGTTTAGAAAATGACGACGGAATATATATAGTTTATAATTTAATTATAAAACCAGCTGCAGCGGCGCGATAGTTCGTCATTTGGCGTTTTGAACTTTAAACGGCTGTACAGGGCCCAAAATGAGTCGGATTTTCTCGAAACAAGAAACGTCAGAATCTGTTTGATAATATTTTTCTAATGAAAGAGAAAAAACGAGTTTTCGTGCTGTAGATTTTGTTCTATGTCCAAATCAAATTTTGAAAAAGTCGCTGCGGAATTTCCTTATATAATTTTATCGTTATTTATATTAAATAAAGGGGTTTTTGAATTTTTATAATATTTATTTGGCTTCAAATTTAACCCGGGATATTTTATTGTGGTAGTATATGATATTCTGGTCGTATATGGCCAATTTCAATATTTTAATAGTATTATATTGAGGTATTTTAAAATTGGTTTACTTTATCTGAATTGGCCAGTTATAAAAGGGACTTTATTCAAACAACCTCAGTTTTCAACGAAACAGGTTTTATTGATACCGTAACGACAAATTATTGCTAGGTTTCTAGTTGCGCATCAATCGGGGTTAATTTGTGAGCGTGGCAAAATAAAATGTAAATAAAAATGACCATTTGAACGTGAACGAGCGCTATTCGAGCAAATGTACTCGGAATTCGACGAAACAAGTTTTATTAGGACCGTATCGTCAAATTATACTACGTTGTCCTTTCGCATCTCGAACGCGGTTTGTATGTGAGCGCAGGAGCGAATAAACAACGTTCGAAATAGTGATAGGTACGAAAGAAAATATCGTAAGTCAAATCAAAAATAAAATAAAATAAAATAATCAAAATAAAATAATATTAATTTATCTATAAATTACCCTTAGCACTCGTTCATTCAACATACCCCGAAATCCCTAGTTCCCAAATACTCTACTGAAATGGAGTTCTTACTGTGAACAGAAAACCAAAAATCACCACTTCAATAAACAAGTAAAAATCATACTCAATATAAAAATTCGATTATTGATTCTTTCAAATCAGTGGATTGAGAGTTTCAAGTGGGCATCAATTTTATAGCTTGCTATTCAAACTGCCTGTTGCTATAACTTGGAAATAGCGGCTACGGGCTCAATAGAATCAACACAGTAGGGAGTTTTGTTCGATTTCAGCGAACGTGGATTGAATTGGGTGGAGCCACTTCAGGTGTGAGCAGGTGGAACTTTGGCGGTCAGACTGGGTTGGGTTTGGTGAAGTCTGGTGCCCTATTTTGTCGGTGGTGATCAGATGAATGGAGGGCTTGTCATTTCGTTATTCCTTCGATATTGGTTCGATCTGTGGGGTCTTGGCAAGGCTGTGGGCGGCCAGAGCGAGGGTGGTTGATGTCAGGTGGTGGCTTAGGTGTAACACCCCACATCCGTTAAGGTCGCTCACAAAGGGAATGCCTTAACTTTGGTGGAGCATTTTAGTAAACAGAACAGAAACTTACAAGACAAATAAAACAGTACTTGAAATTTTTTAACTTTATTACAGTAGAAACAGAAATCAATATGGTTACATCCTTTCAAATCTCAGGATTCAAGTACAAATATCAGTCTTGTACAAAAGCCTTCAAAATGCATGTTTTAAAATCATAATCCCCATAGAACGGGAGCTATAAAGAGCCAAGCCATACTTTAAGCACTTCAAGCAGAGAGAAATCCGGATCAAGCTAAAGTATTCCCTCCTTGGATAACCTGGGTGGGAACGGAAGAAAGGAGGCGAAACAACAAGGGTCAGACAAAAAGTCTGGCAAGTCCAGTGACTTTCAGCATATGAACAGATAATAATAATATGACATGAACATAAAACTGGATGAGAGATAACTGTAACAGGTGTAGCAGATATAACGGAAGGACAGAATGACATAGACTATTGCTTTACACTTCTCTGCACTAATACTAGTATAACAGAATTAGGTGTCACCCTAATGTCTAAACTGAAATAGAAACGGGTACAGAATAATTTAACAGAAACAGGATGCTAATAATGGGCCTTTACTACCCGATCAGAAACAGACAGATTCAGAAACAGATTAATCCCTACGGAAACAGAATGTAGAATTAGGTGTACACTAGTAATGGGCCTTTACCACCCGAACAGACGGTACCACGCAGAAACACACAGGTGTTACCACCCAACAGAAACAGACGGTACCAACAGAAACAGACAGAACTAAATGTACCCTAAAACCCTACCCCAAGCGATCGGCTCCCTAATACATAAATATCATGTGTCGGCCCCACAATAGGGTGTATCACTCCCTAAAGTGACAACCAATTGGCACAGACCTATTTACAGATGTCACGGCGTCTTACATCCTCAGAGGCAGACCGGGATCCATGCACGCACATGACCCGGTTGGAACGCACCATCAACACCCCTCGCCATTATCAGAATGAACCTCTTATAATTAGTTCAGTAAGCGTGCCCGGACCCTACTTCCTGTTGGGTCAAAGTTTTGATACCAGAAAGGGTTACTGACTAATATGGGTCCCAAACAACAGATGACACAAGTAATTCGCCTCCTAACCTTGTGTCCCCAGACTAACAGATTTCTGTTTAACTTATCTATGAGTTTCAGACATACAAAATTTAGATTAACTAGTTCACTGATCAGGCAATCAAGTTAACAGGTTTTCAGACTAACGGATCAGATGTTCGGATTAACAGACTTACAGATTAACTGGTTCCAGATTATCTAACTTTGTATTGGACCTATGGATTCACGAAACGGGTTTATCAGATTCATTGGTCCAATTGGTTTAAACTTACCCAACACGTTTTAGACATCACAGTTATCTCAGATTTTCATTAATTAAATATTAATGCCCAAACCTCTCACATTAGACTGACAGTTTGCGGCTACTGGTTAGGCCGGTTGTTTCCGGGCAGGTTTCTGTCGCAAACTGAGTCTAACCTCGGGTTTCAAGCACGTTATGACTAACTTCTCACATTAGAACCTATTGTTTGCGACCACTGGAATATGCCGGGCGGTTCCGGGCAGAATTACGTCGCAAACTCATTCTAACCTCGAGTTAGCCATGTTTATCTTTGCGGCCAATTAATTAACGATTTACCATTTATACTCATGCCTAATATACATGTCAATTATTCATAGCTAATGACAACAACAGACTGAATATATCAACTTAACGGATATAGCAGATAACAAGTTTTGCAGATTAGGCGACTTAACGGATTTAGCCGATTAAACAAACTAGCAGATTTTAGCATATAACAGATTAGGCATCTCAACAGACAAATTTAACAGACTAGGCATCTCAATCTAATTAGCAGTTTAGGCATAATTGGCAGATTAGAACTAGCAAATTAGGCAAATATATTAGATTTAATCATTCCTTAATGTTTCACAAAATATCTTGCCTAAATATAAATCTTGCCTAAGTTCACATGCATAAATAATAGTCATGATTCCCAATATGATCATTTATCCCATGTTTGCATTAAATTCACATAGCATAGATTATGGTCATAATTTACCATATATCATATGTTCCCTTTTTTATTAAACTTGCAAAGTACAGAAGATCCATATATAGATTATACCAAATATAACCATAGATTACTATGCATGTCATATATCCCAAAGATCCCTTACTTAGGTGTTTATTTACATAATAGATATCCTACTTCCATGTAAATCTTTCTACCTAAGCCATATTCCCTTTTTTTTTAAAGTCATAGTCCGTTATATAAAATATGCCCAAGGATCTAGATCTAACCTGTATTATGTCTTTCTATTCAGATCTTAATTTTTAACATGCCTTATATTCCAGATTTACAAGTCATATATTATCATATGATAATCCCAAATTGTCATATATGCATAGATCTAGATCTAGTTTACAACCTATGTCCTTCACTCAAATCAGTCACAAATCAGTCCAATTATGCATCATTCATTTTATTGTCCCAAATATTTTAGCGTATGTTAATCTCTTATGAGATTGGCTCAGGCTCGTGGTAGCCTGGCTATAGAACAAAAAGAGGAAAGAGATAAGATAGATCCAAACAGAACAGAAAAGAACAGATATATTCAGATTTACAATTCATGTCACAATCAGAATTAACGTTTATATCGGAAAATAACTGTACTTGCCTTGATTGGATTAAAGAAAGAACTTTAACTTGTTGTAGAATCTTTGCAGAAACTTTAATCTCTAGTTTGAATTGAGTTGCTTAGGCTGATGTTGATTATCTTCTAGTTTTGATTCCAGCAGAGTAGCGATGCCATTATTTTATTTTAGTTAGAATAAAGGCAGAGTATAGGTAGAATGAAGTTGTGTGGATAGAAAGTGAGGTTTGGTGGTGTTTTTATAGGAGAATAGGGTGATTTAGAGCCTTCAGATCGGTCCAGAAGTCATCAGAATCGTACAGCTCGAATACACATCATCCAGCCACTCAAAAGAAGACACGTCACCTCAGAACACTCCAGAATTCGGTGCTGGATTTGTATGGGCGCACTTGGCAGGTGCGCCTGTGTATTTTTGTACTGGCGCACTTCACAAGTGCGCCAGTGTATTCTGGCCTGTTTCCGGTTTTTCTGCCTAACTTCGTTCGTCCATATCTTCTTCATACGGACTCCGATTTACGCAAATTCGGACTCTATTTCGCGTATTTTTCCGAGACGAACACAATGGCGCAACCCGTTTCCCTTATTTCTTCCCCTAAAAATTAATTATACCTTGATTTTTAACTCTTATGTTTACAGAAAATACGGGGTGTTACATTCTCCCCTCCTTAGAGGATTTCGTCCCTGAAATCTTCAAGTTAAGAAGAATGTGTCCTACTATCCAATCACCCATCTACTAAACCATCATCCACAAGCATCCATTGTCCTTAGAAAACTTTTAATGTTGTATGAACATATGCAAAAGTGTGTGTATATGTTCCTTATTTGATGCAAAGATCAGGCGGTCTACTGATTCAGTTGACCTCCTTAATGCGAATTATGTCAGTGCCATGAGTCCAACATGTATGCAATAGAATTCTAATGATATATATTATTTCTATATGAGTGCACAATCATTCACTCAAATGCAACATCCATGTGCTGAATCAATCATTTTGCATCCACAAGAATTGAAAAATGCTCACCCATCCATATGCAGTATGAGAGTGTTTTCGAGCCGATCTAGTGCCTAGTGTGTGTATATGCATCCACGGGCAACCACTAGCAACCACTTGCATCCACTTGCAACCATCAAACATAACATGTCTCAAACACATGTTTACACCCATTAGTTTCTACCTAAAGTTCGAAGATTCGATCGATAGGATACAGTCGAATGATGTAAGCGAGTACAGATAGAATGAAAATTTGGTTCCCATTAGACATGGGTCCTAAGTATCGGCCCCAAAGACCGAAACCAACATCAAATTGACACCCAGAGGATTACCTTCTTTAGACAATGTCAAAACTGGAAATCCTATCAAAAGTATTTAGATATTTACAGACTACTGGTACAGATCAGGTTCCCTAATGATTCTTAGGAAGCTAAGCATGATAAAATCATACCCCACGAAAACTCAGAATGTATGCGTCATACTTGACGCCTAACACAGATATCCCTCAAACCCCAATCTCAAACAGATGATCCATAACCCTTATAGGTCTGAGTCTACAGCGGAATTCAGAAATAATACTAGTATTAAAGTGCAGAGTGTCGATTACAAAATCAAAATACCAGAATCAGAAAAAGTCTTAACTCCATAATCAGATAAAGAAATTAAACCTACTATAGAAATTTTCCTATTTCTGTCCTAGCCACTAGCCTCAAGAGTGTTCGCCTGCCCTCCTTGTCCTCGTCTCTTCGGGCAGTCCCTAGTGAAGTGTCCCATCTCCCCACAGTTGAAGCAAGCGCCCTTCCTTTTTCTGCAATCCTTGTTCAGATGAGTCGAGCTCCCACAAGTAAAGCACTTTTTTCCCCTTCTTATCTTCAGACTTCTCATCCTTCTTTTGTGTTTCCTTTTTGGGCCCCGCTTTCTTATTCTGTGGTTCTTCCTTCTTTGTCTCTTTCGGGCCCTTGTCTTCCTCGTGCAGTAGTGCCATATCCACCAATTTCTCGTAAGTTGCTCCCATGGGTACATGGGTCACGGCTAGGCTGTGCAGTGGCTCATTCAATCCTTTAACAAAGCGGAGAGCCTTTTTATGCTGAGTGTTGACTAAATCCAATCCGAATCTTGCTAGTTGGTTGAACTGGTTGACGTATTCCTTGACCGTCATACTTCCTTGCTTAAGAGATAAGAACTTTTCCAATTGTAAACTTCGTTCAGCTTGCGAGAGGAATTTTGTCTCAAACCTTGTTCTGAAATCCATCCATGTCTCAACCGGCCTCTCGGCGTTAGTGACTTCCCACCAGTAGGAAGCTTCGTCTTTGAGCAGCCATACTGCCAACTGTACCTTCTGCCTATCGTCCACCTCGAAGATAACGAATAGATCCTCAGTTTCTTTGAGCCAATTCCTTGCTTCTACGAATGATTCGGTTCCTTTGAAATCCTTCCCACCCATGGCCCTAAAATCTCTACAGATCTTTGAGAAAGCAATTGCACGAGGAGGGGTGGAGGAGGGGGATCATTTGCTGGACCTGCAGCGGCGGTCCTAGCCTCAAGATATTGACGAAACCAACCGGGTACATGAACACCCTCTGGTATCTCAGATGCTTCAGACATGCTGGAACGAAAAAGGAAAGGTTCAATACAAAAAGGACTGAAAGAAAGATATATGGCTCTTGGGGATCATGTTTTTCAAAATAAGCTTTATTTTTGAAAATACTTCCTTCCAAAACCTTTTTGAAAATAGTTTTCAAAAACTTTACCCAATCTGGTAACCTTCAGCTCTGATACCAAGTGTAACACCCCACCTCCGTTAAGGTCGCTCACAAAGGGAATGCCTTAACTTTGGTGGAGCATTTTAGTAAACAGAACAGAAACTTACAAGACAAATAAAACAGTACTTGAAATTTTTTAACTTTATTACAGTAGAAACAGAAATCAATATGGTTACATCCTTTCAAATCTCAGGATTCAAGTACAAATATCAGTCTTGTACAAAAGCCTTCAAAATGCATGTTTTAAAATCATAATCCCCATAGAACGGGAGCTATACAGAGCCAAGCCATACTTTAAGCACTTCAAGCAGAGAGAAATCCGGATCAAGCTAAAG
Source organism: Allium sativum (assembly GCA_030737875.1). Classification (NCBI taxonomy): domain Eukaryota; kingdom Viridiplantae; phylum Streptophyta; class Magnoliopsida; order Asparagales; family Amaryllidaceae; genus Allium; species Allium sativum. Next base: position 198,013,977 of record CM060910.1, read on the forward strand.
TATTCCCTCCTTGGATAACCTGGGGGGAACGGAAGAAAGGAGGCGAAACAACAAGGGTCAGACAAAAAGTATGGCAAGTCCAGTGACTTTCAGCATATGAACAGATAATAATAATATGACATGAACATAAAACTGGATGAGAGATAACTGTAACAGGTGTAGCAGATATAACGGAAGGACAGAATGACATAGACTATTGCTTTACACTTCTCTGCACTAATACTAGTATAACAGAATTAGGTGTCACCCTAATGTCTAAACTGAAATAGAAACGGGTACAGAATAATTTAACAGAAACAGGATGCTAATAATGGGCCTTTACTACCCGATCAGAAACAGACAGATTCAGAAACAGATTAATCCCTACGGAAACAGAATGTAGAATTAGGTGTACACTAGTAATGGGCCTTTACCACCCGAACAGACGGTACCACGCAGAAACACACAGGTGTTACCACCCAACAGAAACAGACGGTACCAACAGAAACAGACAGAACTAAATGTACCCTAAAACCCTACCCCAAGCGATCGGCTCCCTAATACATAAATATCATGTGTCGGCCCCACAATAGGGTGTATCACTCCCTAAAGTGACAACCAATTGGCACAGACCTATTTACAGATGTCACGGCGTCTTACATCCTCAGAGGCAGACCGGGATCCATGCACGCACATGACCCGGTTGGAACGCACCATCAACACCTCTCGCCATTATCAGAATGAACCGCTTATAATTAGTTCAGTAAGCGTGCCCGGACCCTACTTCCTGTTGGGTCAAAGTTTTGATACCAGAAAGGGTTACTGACTAATATGGGTCCCAAACAACAGATGACACAAGTAATTCGCCTCCTAACCTTGTGTCCCCAGACTAACAGATTTCAGTTTAACTTGTCTACGAGTTTCAGACATACAAAATTTAGATTAACTAGTTCACTGATCAGGCAATCAAGTTAACAGGTTTTCAGACTAACGGATCAGATGTTCGGATTAACAGGCTTACAGATTAACTGGTTCCAGATTATCTAACTTTGTATTGGACCTATGGATTCACGAAACGGGTTTATCAGATTCATTGGTCCAATTGGTTTAAACTTACCCAACACGTTTTAGACATCACAGTTATCTCAGATTTTCATTAATTAAATATTAATGCCCAAACCTCTCACATTAGACTGACAGTTTGCGGCTACTGGTTAGGCCGGTTGGTTCCGGGCAGGTTTCTGTCGCAAACTGAGTCTAACCTCGGGTTTCAAGCACGTTATGACTAACTTCTCACATTATAACCTATTGTTTGCGACCACTGGAATATGCCGGGCGGTTCCGGGCAGAATTACGTCGCAAACTCATTCTAACCTCGAGTTAGCCATGTTTATCTTTGCGGCCAATTAATTAACGATTTACCATTTATACTCATGCCTAATATACATGTCAATTATTCATAGCTAATGACAACAACAGACTGAATATATCAACTTAACGGATATAGCAGATAACAAGTTTTGCAGATTAGGAGACTTAACGGATTTAGCCGATTAAACAAACTAGCAGATTTTAGCATATAACAGATTAGGCATCTCAACAGACAAATTTAAAAGACTAGGCATCTCAATCTAATTAGCAGTTTAGGCATAATTGGCAGATTAGAACTAGCAAATTAGGCAAATATATTAGATTTAATCATTCCTTAATGTTTCACAACATATCTTGCCCAAATATAAATCTTGCCTAAGTTCACATGCATAAATAATAGTCATGATTCCCAATATGATCATTTATCCCATGTTTGCATTAAATTCACATAGCACAGATTATGGTCATAATTTACCATATATCATATGTTCCCTTTTTTATTAAACTTGCAAAGTACAGAAGATCCATATATAGATTATACCAAATATAACCATAGATTACTATGCATGTCATATATCCCAAAGATCCCTTACTTAGGTGTTTATTTACATAATAGATATCCTACTTCCATGTAAATCTTTCTACCTAAGCCATATTCCCTTTTTTTTAAAGTCATAGTCCGTTATATAAAATATGCCCAAGGATCTAGAGCTAACCTGTATTATGTCTTTCTATTCAGATCTTAATTTTTAACATGCCTTATATTCCAGATTTACAAGTCATATATTATCATATGATAATCCCAAATTGTCATATATGCATAGATCTAGATCTAGTTTACAACCTATGTCCTTCACTCAAATCAGTCACAAATCAGTCCAATTATGCATCATTCATTTTATTGTCCCAAATATTTTAGCGTATGTTAATCTCTTATGAGATTGGCTCAGGCTCGTGGTAGCCTGGCTATAGAACAAAAAGAGGAAAGAGATAAGATAGATCCAAACAGAACAGAAAAGAACAGATATAATCTCATATTCAGATTTACAATTCATGTCACAATCAGAATTAACGTTTATATCGAAAAATAACTGTACTTGCCTTGATTGGATTAAAGAAAGAACTTTAGCTTGATGTAGAATCTTTGCAGAAACTTTAATCTCTAGTTTGAATTGAGTTGCTTAGGCTGATGTTGATTACCTTCTAGTTTTGATTCCAGCAGAGTAGCGACGCCATTATTTTATTTTAGTTAGAATAAAGGCAGAGTATAGGTAGAATGAAGTTGTGTGGATAGAAAGTGAGGTTTGGGGGTGTTTTTATAGGAGAATAGGGTGATTTAGAGCCTTCAGATCAGTCCAGAAGTCATCAGAATCGTACAGCTCGAATACACATCATCCAGCCACTCAAAATAAGACACGTCACCTCAGAACACTCCAGAATTCGGTGCTGGATTTGTATGGGCGCACTTGGCAGGTGCGCCTGTGTATTTTTGTACTGGCGCACTTCACAAGTGCGCCAGTGTATTCTGGCCTGTTTCCGGTTTTTCTGCCTAACTTCGTTCGTCCATATCTTCTTCATACGGACTCCGATTTACGCAAATTCGGACTCTATTTCGCGTATTTTTCCGAGACGAACACAATGGCGCAACCCGTTTCCCTTATTTCTTCTCCTAAAAATTAATTATACCTTGATTTTTAACTCTTATGTTTACAGAAAATACGGGGTGTTACATTAGGCGATGGCGAGTCGACAGGAGGAGGTGCGATGGTCTAGATCTGAGCGAGGCGGTGGGGATTGAAGCCTGAACAGAATCAGGTAACCTACATGTTTTTCATCCGTGCGGGCCCTACAGGGGATTGGACGTTGGGGAACCGCTCGAAGGTTGAGGCGCGATGTCGGCGCAGGTGTTAGGTTCGGCCCCGGTGGTCCATGGTGATGGCGATGGAGTTTTGTGAAGGGTTGATACTTTCGTTCGTAAGAAGAAGAAGCTAATCGGGTTTTTCTGAGTTTGGAGGAGAGATTAGCGGCAAATCCCTAATACTGTCATTAATGATGAAACAAAGATTAAGGTAATTAAGGCTATACTATTATCATTAGTTAATTAAGGATTATTAAATAAATTAAAAGATTTGATCTTATACTACAGGTGAGCCAGAGGTTTTCGCGATGCCTGGAAGGAACAAAGAGTTATAAGAACAAAATGGGGCCTGACTCACAATTAACAAGAGTAATTAGTAACTAATAGTTTAATTAAGAAATTGTTTTTTAATTAAATCACTAAAAACTTATAATCGGTAAAATTTATACCTAGGTTATCAGAATTGGTTGAAGTCAGAACCGTTGGAATCGTGGTGGAAAACACTACGATGCTGAGCCGAGTCGGAAGAGTTGGAAACAATACAGATTTTCATTTAATTTTAAACACCAGTTTAAAATTAAACAAAACAACGCTGGAATCAAATCGAAAATAAGGTGAGTTAATTCTCACAACTTCTGGAATCTTATGATGTGGCAAATTCATATTAAAATATAATTTACCATTTAAAAATATAAATTGGTTGATTGGTTGCTAGTGGTTGTTTATTGGTTGATTGATTGTCGTTATTTATATTCCATCGTTTAAAATATGAGATTATCGAAATTTATTTCATATATTGTTATGAAATGTATAACGAGCTGTGATACAGGGAAGAACAGGTTGGAGGGATCCGACCGGATTCCTAAAATATTATATATGTTGTTTGTTTGTTTTATATTGTTGTTATTTGAACTGATTGAACCCCGTATGGTCGAAAAACCTGTTTGTGCATGATGGTTGAATAAATATTCACATGTGTTGTGTTTAAAATTAGTCGACAGTGTTGATTTGGTAATTGGCAGTGAATGGCCTAAAATGTGTTGTTTCAGACGTCGGCTTACCGTTCAGTGAATCTACGCAAGTTTAAAGTTATAAATTATTTTATAACTGAACTGAAGTTTTTCAGTTAGTTTACATAAATAATTAAATTGGGAATTCATAAATATATATTTTAAATCGAGTTATATAAGAATTTCATTAAAGGGGTTTATAATCCAAGTTTAAACAAGATTGATAAATGGGAAGTCAAATAAAAAAAATGACTAATTAACGATGAAGTTCTATCGAAGAAGTGATAAAAGTTATATAGAGATTTATAAATCCAAGTTTTAAAACAAAATTTATTGATGGTAAAAATAGAGATTTAAATTAGATTTTTCTTAATTGTTAAATTAAGAAAAAGGGGATCCAACTGAAAAGAAATGTTTAAGAGATATGATAATATAATAATGGTAATGGTTTTTATACAAGAAGTTGTTAAATTTAGCTTACGGGATTAACATAAGTATATAAGAGGAAATCCAAGTGAGGTTTAGAAAAGGGTTTTAAACCAAAACGATAACTTTGAAAAGCTAAAGAATGGTTCAAACAAAACATTTTAATTGGGATAAAGATTTCAAAAGCAAGGGGGAATACGTATAGTGATTTTGGTTCAAATTTGGTAAATGGAATTTGGGAATAAAATCCAAGTAAAGTGTTCTTGTTGTAAAGAAGGTGAAAAGCGGATTTTTATCCAATATAAGCTTTAATACATAAAGGTCCAAATAGGTGAAATCAAAATAATTGACGAGGGATTTTCAATATAACTCAAAGTGTACAAGTGAAATAATTGTTTGAGTTAAAGGTTATGTTCAGTGAATGATTACTTAATTAAAGTAATAAAGTAAAGGGATGATTGAACAAAGATTTCAAATATAAGAAATGGTTTATAAAACCAGCTTTGAAATCAAGGCGATAAACGAGATTTGAATATCAATGATTAAGTGACGAACTGATATTATTCTAAGATAAGAACGTTGTCGATCAAGGTCTGAGAGGTAAATAAAAATTCCCAAACTTGAATGGTTTCACGATTATCAGGGAATGATATTCGTTCGTGGTGAGTGCAAAGTGTTGGAATTGGTTAATCATTCCATACTAGAAATATTGAAATGAGTACAAGGTTTTGAATATAAATGTTGGGTAGTAAGATAAAGAAAAATATTTGATTTAAATTATATAATTTAACATTTGACTTGTAAATTCAGAATTGGTAATTTGGTTTATACACCATTAAGTAACATACATATATGTATAGCGTGAGGTACTCGAATTCAAGGAAATGTGGAAAAAGGTTTTGGGAAAATATAATGATATTTTCTGTGGTAACGAAATGGAAAGTTAGGAAAAATATAAACATGTTTTAAAGCATATAAAATATTATTGAGAATCTTGTTATGAAATAAGGGTAATTATAAGGTTTAAAGATATCGAAAAGGTTTCATCCATTTGTTAAATATGTTTTAAAAAGGCCAAGGACTGCCAAAATACTAAATCAATAAACTCAGGTTATTCACGCATTTATCCTTTGACAGTTAAATCATCGACTATCAAACCTGACCAATACGATTGTTGGTACGCAAAGACCGGGATCAAATTTATATTTAAAAACGATTCCGACCAACAAATACGTGAAGACGTCGATTGAAGACGGAGCAAGTGAAGATTGTGGATCTTCATAAGCAGAAGGACTACTTGTCGGGTTTCTCTGGCTTGCAACCAGAGTTATTTGATTTGTGATTTTGTCATGGTTGAAATCCACGGATTGCAAGGACTTCTCGCTACTGATCCATGGGGTGATTCCTATATGAGATGCAGTAGGAGGGTGCCTTCGTTTCATCCTGTTCCTGGATGACTTTCAAACATATTATATTTGGTTAGCTCCCAACTAGAGTATTTTTGTGGACGTCAGTTAGTGATATCTAATGGATCTGACGATGTGGCATTCAAAGTGAATGGTGGCCAGATGCTCGAGAAATAGAAATTCTAGCCTCAAGCCTCATCAAATGGGAAATGACAAAAATCGGGCAGGCAGCATGGCTATGTGCGTCGCTCCCATTAGGGTATATGATCACCTATCTAGAGAAAATCCATTTGCTTCTTTAATCTATATTCGATGTTGTCCCTTTTCGTGAGGCGGTTGCTGATCCCAACCGTCGATGATATACATTCGATACACTCAACCGAAATGAGTGGTCGGTCATGCGAGGGCCGGGTTGCAAGACGTTCTTGTTGAACCCAGTGTATTCGCCTCTAGAGGTATACTATCGGCAGGTGGTCTCATACCTTGTCAAGGTTGGAATCCAATATCCAATAAGCGCCCGTGGTTTTGGTTTGTATACTATATATGTGGAGCGTGAGATGCAAGCGTTCCACTAGATTGTTATTTACTTGTATTTAGACACTATGATAATATCAGAACAAAGTATGATTTCAAATTTTTTTTTTGGGTTATAGTAAGGTAAAAACCATCCCTGTTTATGTGTGGACTGGTCTTACTATTATCCTTTGATTTCAGAAAGGTTTTTCCAAAGTTAAACAAGTTGTGTGTTTGCTATGAATTTATCACTGATAGTATTCCAGACTGACCCGGTGTATTTTGCTTTGCTTCAAATGTGCTTGGGTCAGACCGAGTATGTTTCAGGTTAGGTTTCGCTCGGAGTTCAGGAGCTAGAAGCAGGAGGCTTTACCGCTAGTTATATACAGATATTTTTCCGCTGTGACTGATCTATGTTCTACTCTGATGATTGGTAGGTATATACAGTTCTTTGTATAAAGAGATTTGATATTATATTTTATTCGTTCCGCTGTGAGATTCTGATGCGTTTTCTTTTTTCTTATATTCTAATATATCTTTCTTTCTATTCTCACCCTCTAACTTCTTTCTATTGACAATCTGGGGGTCCGATACTTGGGTTTTTGGTAAGTGATATAGGTTTATGTATTGTTGCCAAAAATTCGAGTGTCGAGTTTTCCCTGGGTCGTTACAGTATTGATCTGATGTTGGTTTCGGCCTCGGGGTTATTACTTAGGGAATTGTTCACTTGCTAATTTACGGTTAAAGGCTGATGGAATAGAATGTGATTTTGGTTTTATTGTGAACTGTGTTTAAATGACATTGGTTCTTTAACCCAGTTAAAGACAGGATATGAATTCCCAACTTAAATAATCATTGATAGTGATTTTTGGGAAGATTAAAACCAAGTGGAGTTTTAATGAATCTTTAATTAGATTGAAATGATCGAGAATGGAGTATCAACAGTTTTTCTCTAGGCGATAGCTAAATATTTAATTAGATTTGAACGTGAAATGGTAATTGAATTTACCGATAACACTGTGGTGTTAGATATGAAGTATTACCTGTAACACCCCGTAATTTTATAACATTAAAATTCACAAATTAAAGCATACTTAATTTTTAGAAAAGAATTAAGTGAAATGGGTTGCATAGAGAAATATATATATATTGATATATATATATATATATAAATTAAAAATTAAATAAATAAATATGCGAAAAAGTTCAAAACAGCGAATTGGGAGGGGAAATAACCGAACCGGCCCATTTTTGAAGTCGACCTGAGCCCCGCTGGATCGACTGGGGGTTAATCCAGGGTGTTTGGCTATCAACCCATGGGCCGATTCGCTCAAATGCAGATTTTGCATTTGATTGGTTCTCATGGTTCAGGGTTAATCTAATGATCCTAAATAACTTCCTACACCTATAAATACATCCTAATGCTAACCCTAAACCTAATTAAAATAGAATAGTTACCGTCATACCATCGCCATGGCAATCAATGGAGCCGCCGCCAACTAAGGAAGAAGAAAAGCAAATTCAATTCTAATTCTCTCAACCCTAAAGCAAAGCAAAACTCTCTCTTTTCTTCTCTAAATTGTGAGTTTGATGATCTTAACAAGATTATTATCATTTTAATTAGGTTGAGTTATGAATGGATTATGAGTAGATGATGTGAATTATCATATATGTTGTTGTAAACCCCTTTTGCTATCATGTATATTGTAAATCCAATGATATGTGATGATGATATCTTATATGTTGTAAATCATGCTATGATGATGTTATGTATGTTGAAAGTTTCTATGCTAAGTTGTGATGAATCATACATGTTAAAAAGGCCATGATGTTACCATCTATGCTAGTTAGTTCGTATTAATTAAATCATCATGTTTGGGTTATGTTGATCTATATGACAAGTCACATATGCAAGTTAGATTGATTAGAAAAGTTATGAACATATACCAAGACATCTATTATGACATCTAGAATTATGCTATGACATATGTGATATCCTATGCTAGTTCACACCATCATTATGTTGCCTAAAAACCCCATATGCTTGTTTATGTATAGATTTGGGCTATGATCATATCATGTAAATTGAGGCATTTAACAAGTTGACACCTTTTGATCCTTAACATGTGTAGTTTATGCAAGTTTCACCCCTATTATGATTAGATATATTTTAATTTTCTATATGTTGTGATAATTTATCTTTGTGCTAGGTGTTAGACTATACAAGTCTAGCCTATATTATGCGTTGAATAAGCGAACGTATAAACGTGGGGTAGGGGTAATATTAAGGATTTAATATTAAAAAGTTGGGGTGCAATTGATATGATTTTGCATGCCATAAGTGGATGGCAATAATTGAGTCAATTATGGACATCATTAAAAGTTGACTTAATTAATAATTTGAATAGGGAATTATTAAAACTGGGGTAAAAGATTTTAAGGGTTAATCAATGCTTAGGACACGAGGTTGGACTCGTTTGTGACGTAAACCTGCCCGAACCCACCCGGCAAATCCAGTGGTCACAAATGTCAGCCCAATGTGAGAGGTCCTAGGCCTAAACTAAAGCATAATGATTGTAAAGACAGGAGGTTAGACTCTTTTATGGTGTAAGACTGCCCGGACCCGCCCGGCAAATCCAGTTGCCATAAATGCCAGTCTAATGAGAGAGGTCTTTATGAGGTTATGGCCTGAATGAATTAAGAAATACTTAACCAGATAAACATGTAAGGTGGGACATGGGGGTTAAGTAGGTGCCTTGGGTGGCATGAGGAATCTTGGGGGTGCCCTTAGTGGCATGTGAAATACGATTAGTAAGACTTAACCAAACACACATGTAAATGAACATGACTAAGAGGGTTAAGTGGGATATACTAGTGACAAGCTTAGGTGGGTAGCTTGTGGGGGTCCATTTCGACCAGTATCCCAAACATATCTTTGTGGGCTCGACCCAAGTCGAGGACGGGACACGCATGCTGGGTTTGACTGTAAGAGGCCAAAACGGGGAGCGATGGCAACGCAAGTCCAACGGGTTTCATATGCGTGTGTGGACCCGGGCTGGTAGATAAGACGTTGTTGCATCGTGTAGGTATAAGCCGTGCATTCTCAAGTTGTATCGGGTTGCCACTTTAGGGGAGTGATACACCCCACTGTGGGGCCAGCACGGGTATCTACGAGTAGGGAGCCGATCGAAAGTGGGTAGTGGGGTACACCTAGTGGAGATAGGGGCAGACGGCACCTATGTAGTCAGCTAGGGGTCTGTAAGGCTATTTATAAAGTTTCTGTGTGAAGCAAGTGGGATCAAACAATAGGGTGACTGGTGCGGTGTAGTGTAGTAATGTGCGGTGCAGTGTAGTAATCATTATTAATCAGGTGTGCTTTACCGTTATCTTCAACGTTATCTTAAATGCTATCTTTATCTTCCTAAGATTTCATAGACATCTACTTGTCTTCCAGCTTATGCCTTAGTCTAGTTATTTTGATAATAGTATTGTTAGAATTATCATACTCGCCAGACTTTATGTCTGACCCCCTCTATTTCTATCCTTTTTCCCCCCTCCAGGTCCTCAGGTTGGGCCCAGCTCTAGTGGAGTTTGATTGAATTGCTTCATCTCTCTTTGGAAAGCTTGGACCGTTGAAGTAAAGTCCAGCTTGTTATCTTTTTAATGGCTATTTATGTAATGGGATTATGTATTTTGTTTTTATGAAGATGGATATTGTACTTGGTTATGATCTATGGTTTTATGATGTAACAAACATGTTTAATTTCCGCTGCAATAAAATGAATTTTTAGATTTCCAAGTACTATTTATTATCTGTCTTGTTGTAATTTTTCTGTTCTATATTCACTTATAACCTCCATGGAAGTTAATGCATTCCCTTTGTGAGTGACATTAATGGACATGGGGTGTTACACGTGGTATCAGAGCTTAAGGTTACCAGAACAGATAAAAATACTTTAGAAAAATAGTTATTTTTGGAAGAAGTGTTTTCAAAAACATGTTTTAATGAGAAATTTAAAGAGAAAAGTTTTTAAGAAAAACATAATCCCCAATAGCCACATATCTTTATCTTTCGAATTCTCCATTTTAAATCTTTCCTTTTTCGTTTTAGCATGGCTGAAGATCTTAATCTACCCGACGGTGTAACGATACCAGGATGGTATAGGAGGCTATTGCAGGCTAGGGCCGCTGCAGGTCCAGCCAATGTTCCTCCACCACCAGTTGCACCCGTTCCTCCTCCTCCTCCTTGCGTAGATACTTTTGCAAAGACGTGCAAGGAATTCAAGGCTATGGGTGGAAAACCATTTCAAGGGTCAGAAACGTTTGTGGAAGCTAGAGATTGGCTTAAGGAGGTGGAAGAATTGCTAGAAATCTTTGAAGTAGAAGAAGGGAGGAGAATTTGATTAGCAGCTTGGTTGATGAAGGGAGAGGCCTCATTTTGGTGGGAGGTCACTAATGAGGAGCGTCCCGTTGACTCTTGGGCGGATTTCAGACGTAGGTTCGAGGAGAAGTTTCTCTCAAGGGCGGAAGAAAATCTATATATGGAAAGGTTCTTGACATTGAAGCAAGGAAGCTCATCAGTGAAAGAATATGCCAATAAATTTAATCAGTTAGCAAGGTTTGGCTTGGACTTAGTGAACACGCCGGAGAAGAAGGCGCTGAGGTTCGTGAATGGCTCGAATGAACCATTGCAAGGGTTGGCTATGACCCACATCCCTATGGGGGGTACCTTTGAGAAGTTAGTAGAAATGGCGCTTATGCATGTGGAGAAAAGCACTAAAGCTGATAAGGCACCCGAGAAGAAGGGGGATCATAAGAAACCACAACAGTAAAACAAGAAGGGTGGTAAAGACAATAACGGCAAGGGAAAGAGGAAATGTTTTAACTGTGGGACACCAGGCCATCTCAGCAAGGATTGCCGAAAGAAAAAGAAGACAGACTGTTTTCATTGTGGCGATGCGGGACATTTAGTGAAGGACTGCCCAAAGAAGGGGCAGAGGGCAGGAACTACCTCGGGAGGACAGGTGCATGCTCTTATGGCACCAGGGCAGGCAAGGGGACAAGTTCAGGCTCTTGCGGTCCCACCGCTGCAAGAACGAGGTAGAACCATTTCTGTTGAAAGCTTAGTTTTTCTGTTTGATCACCCTGTCCGTACCTTATTCGATTTGGGCGCATCACATTCGTTTATCTCTACATCATTAGTTGAATCACTGCACTTAAACACCAGTTTAGTAGAGGATCCCTTAGTTGTTTCGAATCCAATAGGGGGCTCAGCTTATTTGTCCATGATGTGTTTGGATTTGAAAATTTCCATACTTAGCGTTGAATTTAGATGTGATGCTTATGTGTTGGGCTTCACGGGCTATGGGCTAATTTTAGGAATGGATTGGTTATCCAGAAATGGGGCCGTTCTTGATTGTGAAAGGAGAGTAGTTAGGCTCATGACTCGCCTTGGCAACACTCTCGAAATCTTCTGTAATCCCATAAATTCGGTTATGCTAAGTTATCTAGAATCGCTTGACGCGTCTGAGGAAAATCTACGATTTGTTAGAGTGGTCAGAGAATATTCGGATGTGTTTAAGGAGGTGAAGGGCTTGCCTCCGAAGCGGGAGATAGATTTTCGAATATATCTTGTGGATAATGCGAAACCAGTATTTTTGCCAGTACGCCACATGGCTCCACGTGAAAGGAGGGAACTCGATAAGCAAGTGAAGGAGAAGGGGTTCATAAGATGAAGTATATCAGAGTGGGGTGCTCCAGTAGTATTTGCCACGAAGGCGGATGGGTCCCTTAGACCGTGTGTGGACTACAGAGAACTTAATAAACTTACTAAGAAGAACAGACACCCACTGCCGAGGATTGACGATCTCTTCGATCAGTTAGTTGGCGCCTTCGTGTTTTCGCAGTTGGACTTAGCCACTGGTTTCCATCAGTTGAGAGTGGCTGAGGATAGCATTGACAAGACTGCCTTTAGGACTCCAGACGGTTTCTATGAATGGCTAGTGATGCCCTTCGGTTTGACAAATGCCCCCGCATACTTTGTTGATTTGATGAGTAGGGTGTTTAGGGAGTACCTTAACAAATTTGTGGTAGTCTTTGTAGATGACATCTTGATCTTTTCTAAGGATGAAGAAGAGCATGCCCTACATCTTAGGGAAGTGTTGGAGACTCTTCGAGCGCATAAGCTTAAAGCTAAATTTTCTAAGTGTCACTTTTGGAGGAAGGAAGTACGGTTCTTAGGTCACGTGGTTTCCAAAGAAGGGATAACTGTAGATTCCGCGAAGGTGGTGGCTATCCAAGATTGGAAGGTTCCTAAAAATGCTACCGAAGTGAGAAGTTTCTTGGGGTTGGCTGGCTACTATAGGAAGTTTATCAAAGACTTCACAAAGATATCAGCTCCATTGACACGCTTGACGAAGAAGAACCTAGTTTTCACATGGGACGTAGATTGTGATGATGCGTTCCAACGTTTGAAGAGAGCTTTGACTTCAGCCCCAGTCTTAGTATTGCCAGACGGGAGTAAGCCGTTTACCATTTATACTGACGCTTGTGGGATAGGACTAGGCGCAGTCTTAATGCAAGAGGGCAGGGTAATAGCCTATGGTGGAAGGCAGTTGAGAGCGCATGAGAAGAATTACCCCCACACATGACCTAGAATTGGCCGCTATTGTTTTCGCGCTTAAGTCTTGGCGTCATTATCTTCTTGGCGAGAAATTCGAATTATTCGCTGACCACAAGTCTTTAAAATACCTATTCTCTCAAAAGGACTTGAACTTAAGGCAGCAAAGGTGGATGGAGTTCTTAGCGTCCTACGACTTCGAAATAGCCTATACCCCTGGCAAGGGTAACGTGGTGGCAGACGCCTTAAGTAGAAAAAGATTATCCTAAAGTCCTTTGTTTGTTGAGCGGCAAAGTTTAGAATTCATTTCGATGTTTGACTTTAGACCTTCCATTGACTTCGTACCCGGTTTGCTAGCATCCTTGGAGGTCAGACCTACGCTTTTGGGACGGATTGGCGAGGCACAGCGAGACGACCCACAGTTAGTTAAGTTAGTAGAAAAGCTCAAAGGAGGGGAGTCATCAAGTTATCTCCGTAGGTATACCCTAGATGATAAGGGTTGGTTACGTAGGGACGGTAGACTTTGTTACCAAAAGACGATGACCTAAGGAAGACTATTCTTGACGAAGCACATCATTCGAAGATGACCATTCATCCCGACGGGGACAAGAAGTACAAAGACATGAAGAGAGTTTACTTTTGGGTCGGCATGAAGAAAGACGTGGCCGAATATGTCGCTAGATGCTTGGTGTGCCAACAAGTAAAGGCGGAGCAAAAGAAACCCGGTGGGTTGCTTCACCGATTGGAAGTTCCACTATGGAAGTGGGAAAGTGTCTCGATGGATTTTGTGGATGGATTACCGCGATCGAGGAAGGGTAATACGGGGATTTGGGTTATAGTATATAGACTTACTAAGAGCGCCCATTTCATTCCCGTGAAGAGTAAGAGGACTGCTCCATGGTTAGCTTCTGTATATGTCCGAGAAATAGTTCGTTTGCATGGTGTTCCTTCTAGCATAGCGAGCGACCGCGATCCTATTTTCACTAGCGAATTTTGGAGAAGCTTACAAGAGGCGATAGGGACTCAGTTATGTTTGAGCACCGCATATCATCCTCAGACGGACGGCCAGACTGAGAGGGTGAATCGCATTCTAGAGGATCTGTTGAGGCTATGTATCCTAGACTTTGGGGGTACATGGGAAGAGCATCATCCATTGGTTGAGTTCGCATATAATAACAGCTTTTAGTCCAACATTGGTATGGCACCATTCGAAGCTCTTTATGGACGACCTTGTCGTTCACCTACATGTTGGTGGGAATCTACGGATAAGATCTTACTTGGGCCTGATATGATTAGGGAGACTTCGGAGAAGATCGACTTGATTCGAAGGAGGATGAAAGCAGCACAGGATAGGCAGAAATCTTATGCGGATAAGAGGGGGACAGATCTCGAGTTTGAAGTTGGGGACATGGTCTTTGTCAAAGTGTCTCCATTATGGAATGTTGTTCGCTTTGGGTCCGTTGGGAAATTAGCACCAAGGTTTGTAGGGTCGTTTCCTATTAAGGAGAAAATTGGACAGATGGCGTATAGAGTGGAGTTGCCCGAGAGACTTAGTGGTGTACATGACGTATTCCATGTGTCACATTTGAGGAAGTGCTTGCACGAGACTGCAGAAGTGGTAGAGCCGAGCTTTCTTAGAGAGGTGGAGATAGAGCGTGATGCGACAATTCGACGAGCTCCTACGCGCATTCTTGGGTCGGAGATCAAGAGGTTGAGGAATCGAGAGGTCAGACTAGTCAAAGTGCAATGGGGAGATGATGAGAGCAACGCTACTTGGGAGACAGAAGAGAATATGCGTTCACGATACCCTTTTCTTTTTGAGGGTATACCTTTTAATTTCTCCTTTATCGCTTAGCTTGTACTTATCTTATCTTTAGTATATCCTCTCGCTAGTATCTTTGACCTTTAGTTAGGATAATCCTATGGTTGAAACATGTGTTTAAGACATGTTATGTATGGTGGATGCAAAGTGGATGCTACTGTTTGCTAGTGGTTGCTCGTGGATGCATATACACACAATATTAGGCACCAGATCGGCTCAGCCACTTCATATTGCATATATATATGGATGTATTTAGTAAAATGGATGTATAATGGTTGTATTATCATATAGTTGCTGCATTCGGGTGGATGGTTGTGCACGCATATAGAATTAATATGTATCATTAGGAATATTTTGCATACATATTGGACGCATGGCACTATCATGAATTGCACTAAGGAGGTCGACTGAATCAGTAGACCGCCTAATTTTGCATTAGGTATGGACATATACACACACTGTGCATAAAACATTAAAGCATTCGAAGTCTTTTAAGGACAATGGATGTTGTTGTTTGATGGTTGAGTAGATGGACGATTAGATGGTAGGATATACATTCTTCTTGACTTGGAGATTTCGGGGACGAAATCCTTTAAGGAGGGGAGAATGTAACACCCCGTAATTTTATAACATTAAAATTCACAAATTAAAGCATACTTAATTTTTAGAAAATAATTAAGTGAAATGGGTTGCGCAGAGAAATATATATATATTGATATATATATATATATAAATTAAAAATTAAATAAATAAATATGCGAAAAAGTTCAAAACAACGAATTGGGAGGGGAAATAACCGAACCGGCCCATTTTTTAGGTCGACCCGAGCCCTGCTGGGTCGACTGGGGGTTAATCCAGGGTGTTTGGCTGTCAACCCATGGGCCGATTCACTCAAATGCATATTTTGCATTTGATTGGTTCTCATGTTCAAGGTTAATATAATGGTCCTAAATAACTTCCTACACCTATAAATACATCCTAATGCTAACCCTAAACCTAATTAAAATAGAATAGTTACCGTCATACCATCGCCATGGAAATCAATGGAGCCGCCGCCAACTAAGAAAGAACAAAAGCAAATTCAATTCTAATTCTCTCAACCCTAAAGCAAAGCAAAACTCTCTCTTTTCTTCTCTAAATTGTGAGTATGATGATCTTAACAAGATTATTATCATTTTAATTAGGTTGAGTTATGAATGGATTATGAGTAGATGATGTGAATTATCATATATGTTGTTGTAAACCCCTTTTGCTATCATGTATATTGTAAATTCTATGTTATGTGATGATGATATCTTATATGTTGTAAATCTTACTATGATGATGTTATGTATGTTGAAAGTTTCTATGCTAAGTTGTGATGAATCATACATGTTAAAAAGGCCATGATGTTACCATCTATGCTAGTTAGTTCATATTAATTAAATCATCATGTTTGGGTTATGTTGATCTATATGACAAGTCACATATGCAAGTTAGATTGATTAGAAAAGTTATGAACATATACCAAGACATCTATTATGACATCTAGAATTATTCTATGACATATGTGATATCCTATGCTAGTTCACACCATCATTATGTTGCCTAAAAACCCCATATGCAAGTTTATGTATAGATTTGGGCTATGAACATATCATGTAAATTGAGACATTTAACAAGTTGACACCTTTTGATCCTTAACATGTGTAGTTTATGCAAGTTTCACCCATATTATGATTAGATTTATTTTAATTGTCTATATGTTGTGATAATTTATCTTTGTGCTAGGTGTTAGACTATACATGTCTAGCCTATATTATGCGTTGAATAAGCGAACGTATAAACGTGGGGTAGGGGTAATATTAAGGATTTAATATTAAAAAGTTGGGGTGCAATTGATACGATTTTGCATGCCATAAGTGGATGGCCATAATTGAGTCAATTATGGACATCATTAAAAGTTGACTTAATTAATAATTTGAATAGGGAATTATTAAAACTGGGGTAAAAGATTTTAAGTGTTAATCAATGCTTAGGACAAGAGGTTGGACTCGTTTGTGATGTAAACCTGCCCGGACCCGCCCGGAAAATCCAGTGGTCACAAATGTCAGCCCAATGTGAGAGGTCCTAGGCCTAAACTAAAGCATAACGGTTGTAAAGACACGAGGTTAGACTCTTTTATGGTGTAAGACTGCCCGGACCCGCCCGGCAAATCCAACTTCCATAAATGCCAGTCTAATGTGAGAGGTCTTTATGAGGTTATGGCTTGAAAGAATTAAGAAATACTTAACCAGATAAACATGTAAGGTGGGACATGGGAGTTAAGTAGGTGCCTTGGGTGGCATGAGGAATCTTGGGGTACCCTTAGTGGCATGAGAAATACAATTAGTAAGACTTAACCAAACACACATGTAAATGAACATGACTAAGAGGGTTAAGTGGGATATACTAGTGACAAGCTTAGGTGGGTAGCTTGTGGGGGCCCATTTCGACCAGTATCCCAATCGTATCTTTGTGGGCTCGACCCAAGTCGAGGACGGGACACGCATGATGGGTTTGACTGTAAGAGGCCAAAACAGGGAGCGGTGGCAACGCAAGTCCAACGGGTTTCATATGCGTGTGTGGACCCGGGCTGGTAGATAAGACGTTGTTGCATCGTGTAGGTATAAGCCGAGCATTCTCAAGTTGTATCGGGTTGCCACTTTAGGGGAGTGATACACCCCACTATGGGGCCAGCACGGGTATCTACGAGTAGGGAGCCGATCGAAAGTGGGTAGTGGGGTACACCTAGTGGAGATAGGGGCAGACGGCACCTATGTAGTCAGCTAGGGGTACGTAAGGCTATTTATAAAGTTTCTGTGTGAAGCAAGTGGGATCAAACAATAGGGTGACTGGTGTGGTGCAGTGTAGTAATGTGCGGTGCAGTGTAGTAATCATTCGTTAGTAATTAGGTGTGCCTTTACCGTTATCTTTAACGTTATCTTAAACGCTATCTTTATCTTCCTAAGAGTTCATAGACATCTACTTGTCTTCCAGCTTATGCCTTAGTCTAGTTATTTTGATAATAGTATTGTTAGAATTATCATACTCACCAGACTTTATGTCTGACCCCCTCCAGGTCCTCAGGTTGGGCCCAGCTCTAGTGGAGTTTGATTGAATTGCTTCATCTCTCTTTGGAAAGCTTGGACCGTTGAAGTAAAGTCCAGCTTGTTATCTTTTTAATGGCTATTTATGTGATGGGATTATGTATTTTGTTTTTATGAAGATGGATATTGTACTTGGTTATGATCTATGGTTTTATGATGTAACAAACATGTCTAATTTACGCGGCAATAAAATGAAGTTTTAGATTTCCAAGTACTATTTATTATCTGTCTTGTTGTAATTTTTCTATTCTATATTCACTTATAACCTCCATGGAAGTTAATGCATTCCCTTTGTGAGTGACATTAATGGATGTGGGGTGTTACATTACCAGTTTTACTTCATGGGGTGAATAGGTTGGGATTGGGAAATTAAAACAAATGATTACTTCGGTAAGGTTCGTTAATCCCGACTAGTTTGGATAAACCATAAGTTGGTTTGAATTGAAATCCAAAATAAGATTAAAGAATAAATTTGAGGAATTTATCTTTGATAAAATTAATGGGAACCTTTCCCCAAAGTATAAGAATATTTGAATAAAAGAATATTCTGAATTGGAATGAGGCGTATGTTGTGTTTGTGTAACACTTGTTTATTATATACGCAAGTTATTCAGAAAGACCGGGTTTATCCCATTCTGAATAACTGATTCGACGATGTGTCGAGGACGAAGACGGTGGTCGAAGACAGGAGGTCTTCATGTCGTTTGGGTGATTACTGATGATCTTGATTGGGCCGTACACCCAAGAGGAGGGAATCAGTTAGTAGTCATCCAAACGTACTTGGAGATCGATGGATATGCGAGGTACAACATGCCTCCGGTTTCATTCAGTCCCAGAACGGACTTGTAAATGGACTGTGTGTCTGACATTGGATATCATTCTGTGTGATTGATGGATATCGGTTGCATGGAGTTGTATGCCTATCTGGCATGCTAAGATGCAAATGATCAAGACTTCTATTGAAAAGAAGAGTCTTGTTGTTGATGATCAAAGCACGGCCTGTGTGGCATAGCTTTGTGTAGCGTTGATTCGCGAGCCTCACACCCCGGTTGTGAACTAGAAATGGGAGAGGACATCAGGGAGGGCATGTGTTTCCTTCTAGCTAGAAGTGCCGTCAGTGGTTTGACACGCCCTGACGAGTTTGACTTATGTGGTTGTTGCTGTTGCGAGGCGCCTCAGATATATCGGTGACTATGTGGAGCCGGTGGAGTCATTGGACTCATTGACACCCCATAGGGTGGGGAAACGCAGTGTTCAGGCATTTTAATCCACATCGGTGGACCGCCCTGACGATCTAAGGGACAATGCGTTCTGTTCCTGAGACACGGGCTAGTGCGTTTCGAATTCGGTAAGGACGATCCCTTGCCTTGGTTCACAGATGGAAATCCAACTTCCAATATGTGACATGTGCGGTTTTTATTGTAGAGCTTAGTATTGGCGACATGATATATGGTACCCGTGCCATCTATGATTAATACTTATGATTGAAATTGTTTTGACACTATACACTTATAGTAATAATAAAAGATGAAATTTAGCGTATCAAGCATTCTTTGGCTATTATATGGTAAAACCCTATCCTCCGGCTTGTGTTGCATTGTGTGATGGGACCTAGGTCTTATAATAGCTTAATTGTTCTTTATTTAGCATTGCGTTGTTGTTTTATGCACTGGTATTCTTGGGAGGAAACCCGTTCCATGTTATACGGCGTGGTCCCTTGATTTACCTAACTTTAAAATAAAGATTAATAACTGTTTTAGTTCTCACACCAGTCACATGACTGACCTAGAGTTTATTATTTTAACCTAAACTCTGGGTGCCCTTATTTTGACATGGGCAGCTAGTAGTTTTGGTTTTGCAAATTTATATTCACAGGAACCTGGTTTACAACTAGAATGATATCCGTAAAGCTCTGTATCCGTATATCTCTTTCAATTGTGTTTTGTATTATTTTTCCGCTGCATTGTAATTTGTAAATCTCTGATATTTATCGAATGTGTAATATTTATTCATACTCTGTATAATCTTTTATTCTGATGGAATTATTGTAATAAACAATGAAATGTTCTTCTGTTGTGTTCTGATTTGTCGTGTTCTCAAAACAATCAGGGGTTTTCAGCGGTCTTGGTCGGTTTAGCGATCGATTCGGATCGAGCGAAATTCCTTATCGCTATAGCCTCTCTGAGCCTTCTCCAATCCAAAATAAAATCAAACAACCAAGCGGCTTGCCAATTCGGCTCATCAAAATATCAAACCCATATATAATATAAACTTGTACCTTTTTTCTCGGACATATCATTATATCCTTTACATCTGCTGCTAATTCAACATATATCAATGTGACGGCCGGGAATTTCGCTCGGTCCGAATCAGTCGTTAAACCGAAAAAGACCGTTCGAAACCCCTGATCATTTGAGAACAGGACAAATGAGAACACAAACAGAAGAACATTTCATTGCTATTACAACAATTTCCATCAGATACAAGAATATACAGAGTATAATGAATAAATTACAATCGATAATCAGAGATTACAATAAATTACATAGCAGCGGAAAATAATACAAAGCACAACTGAAGGTGATATACGGATACAGAGCTTTCCGGATATCATTCCAGCTGTAAACCAGGATCCTATGAATATAAATATGCAAAACCGAAACTACTAGCTGCCCGTGCGGAAAATAGGGGCACCCAGAGTTTAGGTTAAAACAATAAACTCCAGGTCAGTCATGTGACTGGTGTGAGAACTAAAACAGTTATTTATTTTATTTCCCAATCCCAACCTATTCATCCCATGAAGCAAAACTGGTAATACTCCATATCTAACACCATGGTGTTATCGGTAAAATTAATTACCATTTCACGTTCAAATCTAATTAAAGATTTAACTATCGCTTTGGAGTAAAACTAGCGATACTCCATTCTTGCTCATTTCTAAATTTGATAATTTAGATTATAGATTCTCATTTCAATCTAATTACAGATTTATTAAAACTCCTTTTACTGGGTTAAAGAACTAGGTGTTATTTAAAACACAGTTCAAGACAAACCCAAATCACATTCTATTTATTATCGGGTTAAAGAACTAGTGTTATTTAAAACACCGTTCACGATAAACCCATTTCAAATCCAATCGTTATATGTTAGAAATTCCGATTATTTAAAAACCCTTTTTATATCTAATTTATTTAAAAATAATTGGGTTTTAAATTTAGTTCAAAACTAGTTCATTTCGATAAAAATCCATTTTTATCTTTTCAAATATGGAGTTTTTCGTCCCAATTTCTCCCAAATCATTTCTTATGATTTTACACAAATTATTACTATTTTTAATAATTTTGTCAAGGCCCGTACAGTCGATTTTCATCAACGGCCATCGAACTGCACTTACAGCGACCTTTTTCAAATTTGATTTGGACGTAACTCCAAATCCAACCGTTAGATTTCAAATTTCTAATATTCGTTAGAAAGCTCTTTTCGATACGAACCCAACGGTTCCGGTTTTAGGAGAATCCGACGGTCGGATCTCCCGTAATGTCCGTTTGAAATAAATGGTCGAAATTCACGAACTGCCGCGGCGCGGCGCGTTCTATTCAGGCCATTATATTATATATATAATATATATTTCGTCGATTTCTATTTAAAACGAATCTTATAAATAGTTTTTAAATTCGTTTCAAAATTCATTTCTACTCAATTCAAATTTCAATTCGTTTTCTATTTGATTCAATTCAAATTGGTTTTCTGTTCAAATCAAATTCAATTCGTTTTCTATTTGATTCAATTCAAATTGGTTTTCTATTCGATTTATTTCGAAATCACTTTATATTCAATATTCATTTCGAAATCGTTTTCAATTCAATTGATTTCGAAATCGTTTTATATTCAGTTCTCATTTCGAAATCGCTTTATATTCAATTCATTATTCATTTCGAAATCGCTTTATATTCAATTCATTATCCATTATTCATTTCGAAATCGCTTTATATTCAATTCATTATTCATTATTCATTTCGAAATCACCTTATATTGAATATTCATTTCGAAATCACTTTATATTCAATATTCATTTCGAAATCACTTTATATTCAATATTCATTTCGAAATCGTTTTCAATTCAATTCATTTCGAATTCATTTTCAATTCAATTCATTATTCATTTCGAAATCACCTTATATTCAATATTCATTTCGAAATCACTTTATATTCAATTCATTATTCATTATTCATTTCGAAATCGCTTTATATTCAATATTCATTTCGAAATCACTTTATATTCAATATTCATTTCGAAATCGTTTTCAATTCAATTCATTTCTAAAATGAATAAATCGATATAAATATCGTTCGTGTCAAAATGGCGTCAATCTAATCAACAAGGCTTCATATATTTCTATTTTCAAATATTCCTATTTCAAATATTCTATTTCAAATATTCCTATTTTCAAATATTCCTATTTCAACAAATGACTATTAATTTCTGTCAACGCACGACTAATCTCAACGAATGAGTACTGTCCACGTGTGACTATTTTTGTTAAATTATTTCGTTCAACACATGACTAATCTCAACGGATGAGTACAGTCAACACATGAACCTTTATTTTATAGAGATAAAGATATAAATTTTATTGTTAAAATATTTCGTTCAACACATGACTAATCTCAACAGATGAGTACTGTCCACGTGTGACTATTTTTGTTAAATTATTTCGTTCAACACATGACTAAGCTCAACGGATGAGTACAGTCAACACATGAACCTTTATTTTATAGAGATAAAGATATAAATTTTATTGTTAAAATATTTCGTTCAACACATGACTAATCTCAACAGATGAGTACAGTCAACATATGAACCTTTATTTTATAGAGATAAAGATATAAATTTTATTGTTAAAATATTTCGTTCAACACATGACTAATCTCAACGGATGAGTACAATCAACACATGAACCTTTATTTTATAGAGATAAAGATATAAATTTTATTGTTAAAATATTTCGTTCAACACATGACTAATCTCAACGGATGAGTACAGTCAACACATGAACCTTTATTTTATAGAGATAAAGATATAAATTTTATTGTTAAAATATTCCGTTCAACACATGACTAATCTCAACGGATGAGTACAGTCAACACATGAACCTTTATTTTATAGAGATAAAGATATAAATTTTATTGTTAAAATATTTCGTTCAACACATGACTAATCTCAACGGATGAGTACAGTCAACACTTGAACCTTTATTTTATAGAGATAAAGATATAAATTTTATTGTTAAAATATTTCGTTCAACACATGACTAATCTCAACGGATGAGTACAGTCAACACATGAACCTTTATTTTATAGAGATAAAGATATAAATTTTATTGTTAAAATATTTCGTTCAACACCTGACTAATCTCAACGGATGAGTACAGTCAACACATGAACCTTTATTTTATAGAGATAAAGATATAAATTTTATTGTTGAAATATTTCGTTCAACACATGACTAATCTCAACGGATGAGTACAGTCAACACATGAACCTTTATTTTATAGAGATAAAGAAATAAATTTTATTGTTAAAATATTTCGTTCAACACATGACTAATCTCAACGGATGAGTACAGTCAACACATGAACCTTTATTTTATAAAGATAAAGATATAAATTTTATTGTTAAAATATTTCGTTCAACACATGACTAATCTCAACGGATGAGTACAGTCAACACATGAACCTTTATTTTATAGAGATAAAGATATAAATTTTATTGTTAAAATATTTCGTTCAACACATGACTAATCTCAACGGATGAGTACAGTCAACACATGAACCATTATTTTATAGAGATAAAGATATAAATTTTATTGTTAAAATATTTCGTTCAACACATGACTAATCTCAACGAATGAGTACAGTCAACACATGAACCTTTATTTTATAGAGATAAAGATAAAAAATTTATTGTTAAAATATTTCGTTCAACACATGACTAATCTCAACGGATGAGTACAGTCAACACATAAACCTTTATTTTATAATATTATTTATCTTCTAAATTGGAATGAGGCCCAATCAATCACCATATAATGTTAATTATATGGATTTTCATACAACACATGTATATAATAGCATTGAAAAAATAATTAACCATCAACCAAAGTGCACTACACTGTATAAGCATCAAATATAGATATCTTACGCTTATAACAGCCTGTCAATCAATCGATCGACATATTTAATCAATCAGGATGAGTGAACTTCAAATTTCATCCCAACACCCGTGTGGGGTTTCAAACAATCAAACACAGATTTTATTTGTGTAGTTGGGCGATGTGTAAAATTTATCGGCCCAATCAATATCAGTCAAATCAGTGTATATAAACAAATCGGCAGATTTGTTTATAAAAATTTATTTATTCACATTCACGTTAAAAATTATATTTTTAATGATAAAACATTTTATTTTAACACATGAATTTCTATTCAGTTCATTTACACAATAAAAATGATATTTTTATTTTTCTAACATATTTTAGAAAATTTCGGCGGCATAACGGCACGATACTAGAAACGGGACGAGGCCTAGCCTTATCCCCGGTCTAGTGAAGGCCCACGCCATTCACACATCAATCAATCCATTCCATTTCACCAAACAACTCAAATTTCAATCAAATAATCTAACCAATTTTTGCAATCAAACAAACAAGTCCATGGTCTGTGGACGGTTGTGTCGGGTGCTACTAAGCACCGTCTGCATCCTAATATATATATATATATATATATATATATATATATATATATATATATATGTATATATATATATATAAAGAGAAATGAAATTGAAAGGTGAGAAATTCTCACCGATAGTTATCCAATCATCTTTGTCATCTTCGTTGCCCGTAGCCACTACATATATAAAAATCGAATTTTTACTTCGCTATTCAATATATAAAAATCGAATTTTTACTATGCTATTCAATATATAAAAATCGAATTTTTACTTTGTTATTCAATATATAAAAATCGAATTTTTACTATGCTATTCAATATATAAAAATCGAATTTTTACTACGATGTTATATAGATAAAAATTCTATTTTTATCCCGCTATTCTTCATATAAAGATTTCGCCTTTTCAAACATATCATTATAAAAATCACATTTTTAGTTTTCTACACATATAAAGATGATATTTTTAATATTCCTATCATGAAAAAATTATATTTTCAATTCTCTACCTAAACAAAAATCATATTTTTACATCTTCTACTTAATAAAGATTATATTTTTAACACTTTAAAAATATAAAAATCATATTTTTACTTCACTACTCCTCTCAAAATATCGTCTTTTCTATTTTAAAAATCATGTCTTTTCTATTTTAAAAATCATGTCTTTTCTATTTTAAAAATCATGTCTTTTCTATTTTAAAAGTCATGTCTTTTCTATTTTAAAAATCATGTCTTTCCTATTTTAAAAATCAAAACTATGCTAAATTAGTAAATTAACTAAACTAATTACATTAAATAGACAAAGACAAATAAATAAATAAATTATTGATAATTACCATTTTTTCTTTCCTCTGTTTATCACGTCGGGGGGGGGGGGGGGTCTGCGCGGAGGAAGGGGGGTTTGCGCGGAGGAAGGGGGGAAAAGAAGAGGTGGCAGCGGGAAAAGGGGTGCTGCGGTCAGGCGGGTGGAGGCGGTGGTGGGAGGAAGGGCTTGGCTCGATTTGGGGGTTTCAAGGGGGGGGCGTCGGGTTTGTAGCATCGGAGGGGAGGAGGGGGAAGTCGCGCCGTTCTTCAAATCAGAGGGCGTCGTTCTTCCAATCGGGGGGAGGAGGAGGATCGACGGAAGGAGAGGGTGATGCGGTGATGGGCGGCGCCACGCCTGAGGCGGCGGCAGGCGGATGATCGAGGGAGCGGCGGGTCTGGGAAGCTTTAGCGAGGTTTTTTTCTTCGATCAAAATAATGATTTTGGGGGGGGGGGGGGGGCAGAGAGAAGTTAAGGGGGGGAGGAAAGAGAAATTTTTCTTTTATTATTTTATTTTGCAAAAAGTTGACTTTCACATACGACCTCGAAACGAGGCCCACCGCCTGTCGTCTATAGCATTTTACCCCCATTCCGAACACAATGGGATATGTATCGTAGGCCGATTTGATCGTTACAATCAGTTTCCGTTAAATTTACATTTAAATCACTATATTGAATTTTAAACGTACATTTCAATTTATCGGGGTCACATACTAATTAGAAAAATTCCAAAAAAATAATTTCTAGCTTCGTATTGACGATACGGTCCTAACAAAACTAGTTTCGCCGAATTCTGAGACCGTTGGAAAAATGGCCATTTTCCAGTCGATTAAAATCAACTAAAACCGGTCAAACGCGTTTTCCTTTGCCACGCTCACATAATGATTCGAAAAATTATGAAATTTGGAATATAGCAATAATTTGACATCACGGACCCAACAAAAGTGGTTTCGTCGAAATCCGAGGTCGTTTGCAAAATTCCCATTTTTAGTGGCCTGAATTCCATAGCGACTATTCAGAATTTTCAACTGGACATCTCTTTTGATTCCCGCTATGAAATTTTGATTTTTCGGATTCGTTGGAAAGATATCATCAATTAGATCCTAATGTTTTTGATTTCACTAAAATCCGGATTGTTTTGCACCCGGTACATTCAATTGAAGTTTGAAATCGAATTATCGAACTACCGCGCCATTTTCAATTCTATTTATAATTATATATAAATATTTATATTCTAACGACGGCGTATATAATATAAACATTCGAATTATATTCAAAATAAATTTCTCGTCAATTTTATTTAAAATAATCCATTTTAAATATTCAAAATTCGCTAAAATCGCCAAAATAAAAAAAATATTAAACTGGCTCGGATTTTCCGAGTTATTACAATCTCCCCCACTTAAAACTTTTCGTCCCCGAAAAGGAACAAAGTCAAAAGTGGTTTGATTAATCAACTCTACGTTCGATCTGGCTTCCATTCTCTAACTTTACAGTTTCTGAGAATTTTCAAATTTTCAAAAATTTGGCTAACACCCTAAATTTTCGAAAAATTTCGCCATAACCTCCCCTGCACCGGAAGCCACGGGAAAATCCCGAAATGGCCATACAGGCCTTCTGATCTCAAAAAGAAAAAGAAAAAGCCAAGCGGCTAGCCAATAGGCTCATAAAATCATCATCACCCAAACAAAACAGTAAATTATGCAGTAAACATGTACCTATTTGTCGGGCAAA
The DNA here is from genome assembly GCA_030737875.1 of Allium sativum. Classification (NCBI taxonomy): domain Eukaryota; kingdom Viridiplantae; phylum Streptophyta; class Magnoliopsida; order Asparagales; family Amaryllidaceae; genus Allium; species Allium sativum. The sequence continues at coordinate 198,041,378 of CM060910.1, forward strand.
CAAATTTTATTCACTGCTCTAGCCTCCTTGCTATGACCTGTTCAATGTAAGTACATGTATATGCAAGCAAATGCGACCAATTTTCAATACAGTTCAAAATTTGGTTCAATTAGGCATAAATGATTCAAAATTATCAAACAAATAAACAAACAACACAAACATCAATCAATTAGTGAATTAACGTTTCAAATTCATAATTTTGATATATATACTGAAAATCTTGTTTTTGATGCCAATTCACAACAATGTGTTCTAGCTATATAAGTTTTGGTTCTCACACCAGTCTAATGGAAATATATAGATATCACACCTTCGAAACACGAACATAAATTTTGATGATGATATATCAATCATCAGAATAATCTCCGGGTGTCTAGAATGTGATTCTATATCTATCCAGTATATTAAAACTTCGACTATACGTTCATGACGCGTATATGTGAAATCTATATATACTCGATTGTCCAAATTCAAAATAAACAAATATTCAAATACGTATAAAACGATTTAAATTTCAAAACAAAATTGTTTTCATTTGAAAAATATACTCTTCACACTCGTTCTAGGATACTACTGATCCTATCTCTAACGAGTCATTCTAATTGGATAATACTAATCCAATATCTGATGAATTCTTTCGTATGGTTCTAATGTGCCTTGTTCTCGAGCTCTGTAAACCAAAGCTCTGATACCAAATGTGACGGCCGGGAATTTCGCTCGGTCCGAATCAGTCGTTAAACCGACAAAGACCGTTCGAAACCCCTGATCGTTTGAGAACAGGACAAATGAGAACACAAACAGAAGAACATTTCATTGCTATTACAACAATTTCCATCAGATACAAGAATATACAGAGTATAATGAATAAATTACAATCGATAAATATCAGAGATTACAATAAATTACATAGCAGCGGAAAATAATACAAAGCACAACTGAAGGTGATATACGGATACAGAGCTTTCCGGATATCATTCCAGCTGTAAACCAGGATCCTGTGAATATAAATCTGCAAAACCGAAACTACTAGCTGCCCGTGCGGAAAATAGGGGCACCCAGAGTTTAGGTTAAAACAATAAACTCCAGGTCAGTCATGTGACTGGTGTGAGAACTAAAACAGTTATTTATTTTATATCCCAATCCCAACCTATTCATCCCATGAAGCAAAACTGGTAATACTCCATATCTAACACCATGGTGTTATCGGTAAAATTAATTACCATTTCACGTTCAAATCAAATTAAAGATTTAACTATCGCTTTGGAGTAAAACTGGCGATACTCCATTCTTGCTCATTTCTAAATTTGATAATTTAGATTATAGATTCTCATTTCAATCTAATTACGGATTTATTAAAACTCCTTTTACTGGGTTAAAGAACTAGGTGTTATTTAAAACACAGTTCACGACAAACCCAAATCACATTCTATTTATTATCGGGTTAAAGAACTAGTGTTATTTAAAACACCGTTCACGATAAACCCATTTCAAATCCAATCGTTATATGTTAGAAATTCCGATTATTTAAAAACCCTTTTTAAATCTAATTTATTTATTTAAAAATAATTGGGTTTTAAATTTAGTTCAAAACTAGTTCATTTCGATAAAAATCCATTTTTATCTTTTCAAATATGGAGTTTTTCGTCCCAATTTCTCCCAAATCATTTCTTATGATTTTACACAAATTATTACTATTTTTAATAATTTTATCAAGGCCCGTACAGTCGATTTTCATCAACGGCCATCGAACTGCACTTACAGCGAACTTTTTCAAATTTGATTTGGACGTAACTCCAAATCCAACCGTTAGATTTCAAATTTCTAATATTCGTTAGAAAGCTCTTTTCGATTCGAACCCAACGGTTCCAGTTTTAGGAGAATCCGACGGTCGGATCTTCCGTAATGTCCGTTTGAAATAAATGGTCGAAATTCACGAACTGCCGCGGCGCGGCGCATTCTATGCAGGCCATTATATTATATATATAATATATATAATATATATTTCGTCGATTTCTATTTTAAACGAATCTTATAAATAGTTTTTAAATTCGTTTCAAAATTCATTTCTATTCAATTCAAATTTCAATTCGTTTTCTATTTGATTCAATTCAAATTGGTTTTCTGTTCAAATCAAATTCAATTCGTTTTCTATTTGATTCAATTCAAATTGGTTTTCTATTCGATTTATTTCGAAATCACTTTATATTCAATATTCATTTCGAAATCGTTTTCAATTCAATTGATTTCGGAATCGTTTTATATTCAGTTCTCATTTCGAAATCGCTTTATATTCAATTCATTATTCATTTCGAAATCGCTTTATATTCAATTCATTATTCATTTCGAAATCGCTTTATATTCAATTCATTATTCATTTCGAAATCACCTTATATTCAATATTCATTTCGAAATCACTTTATATTCAATATTCATTTCGAAATCACTTTATATTCAATATTCATTTCGAAATCGTTTTCAATTCAATTCATTTCGAAATCGTTTTCAATTCAATTCATTATTCATTTCAAAATCACCTTATATTCAATATTCATTTCGAAATCACTTTATATTCAATTCATTATTCATTATTCATTTCGAAATCGCTTTATATTCAATATTCATTTCGAAATCACTTTATATTCAATATTCATTTCGAAATCGTTTTCAATTCAATTCATTTCTAAAATGAATAAATCGATATAAATATCGTTCGTGTCAAAATGGCGTCAATCTAATCAACACGGCTTCATATATTTCTATTTTCAAATATTCCTATTTCAAATATTCTATTTCAAATATTCCTATTTTCAAATATTCCTATTTCAACAAATGACTATTAATTTCTGTCAACGCACGACTAATCTCAACGAATGAGTACTGTCCACGTGTGACTATTTTTGTTAAATTATTTCGTTCAACACATGACTAATCTCAACGGATGAGTACAGTCAACACATGAACCTTTATTTATAGAGATAAAGATATAAATTTTATTGTTAAAATATTTCGTTCAACACATGACTAATCTCAACGGATGAGTACTGTCCACGTGTGACTATTTTTGTTAAATTATTTCGTTCAACACATGACTAATCTCAACGGATGAGTACAGTCAACACATGAACCTTTATTTTATAGAGATAAAGACATAAATTTTATTGTTAAAATATTTCGTTCAACACATGACTAATCTCAACGGATGAGTACAGTCAACACATGAACCTTTATTTTATAGAGATAAAGATATAAATTTTATTGTTAAAATATTTCGTTCAACACATGATTAATCTCAACGGATGAGTACAGTCAACACATGAACCTTTATTTTATAGAGATAAAGATATAAATTTTATTGTTAAAATATTTCGTTCAACACATGACTAATCTCAACGGATGAGTACAGTCAACACATGAACCTTTATTTTATAGAGATAAAGATATAAATTTTGTTGTTAAAATATTTTGTTCAACACATGACTAATCTCAACGTATGAGTACAGTCAACACATGAACCTTTATTTTATAGAGATAAAGATATAAATTTTATTGTTAAAATATTTCGTTCAACACATGACTAATCTCAACGGATGAGTACAGTCAACACTTGAACCTTTATTTTATAGAGATAAAGATATAAATTTTATTGTTAAAATATTTCGTTCAACACATGACTAATCTCAACGGATGAGTACAGTCAACACATGAACCTTTATTTTATAGAGATAAAGATATAAATTTTATTGTTAAAATATTTCGTTCAACACATGACTAATCTCAACGGATGAGTACAGTCAACACATGAACCTTTATTTTATAGAGATAAAGATATAAATTTTATTGTTAAAATATTTCGTCCAACACATGACTAATCTCAACGGATGAGTACAGTCAACACATGAACCTTTATTTTATAGAGATAAAGATATAAATTTTATTGTTAAAATATTTCGTTCAACACATGACTAATCTCAACGGATGAGTACAGTCAACACATGAACCTTTATTTTATAGAGATAAAGATATAAATTTTATTGTTAAAATATTTCGTTCAACACATGACTAATCTCAACGGATGTGTACAGTCAACACATGAACCTTTATTTTATAGAGATAAAGATATAAATTTTATTGTTAAAATATTTCGTTCAACACATGACTAATCTCAACGGATGAGTACAGTCAACACATGAACCTTTATTTTATAGAGATAAAGATATAAATTTTATTGTTAAAATATTTCGTTCAACACATGACTAATCTCAACGGATGAGTACAGTCAACACATGAACCTTTATTTTATAGAGATAAAGATATAAATTTTATTGTTAAAATATTTCGTTCAACACATGACTAATCTTAACGGATGAGTACAGTCAACACATGAACCTTTATTTTATAATATTCTTTATCTTCTAAATTGGAATGAGGCCCAATCAATCACCATATAATGTTAATTATATGGTGATCCATACAACACATGTATATAATAGCATTGAAAAATAATTAACCATCAACCAAAGTGCACTACACTGTATAAGCATTAAATATAGATATCTAACGCTTATAACAACCTGTCAATCATTCGATCGACATATTTAATCAATCAGGATGAGTGAACTTCAAATTTCATCCCAACACCCGTGTGGGGTTTCAAGCAATCAAACACAGATTTTATTTGTGTAGTTGGGCGATGTGTAAAATTTATCGGCCCAATCAATATCAGTCAAATCAGTGTATATAAACAAATCGGCCGATTTGTTTATAAAAATTTATTTATTCACATTCACGTTAAAAATTATATTTTTAACGATAAAACATTTTATTTTAACACATGAATTTCTATTCAGTTCATTTACACAATAAAAATGATATTTTTATTTTTCTAACATATTTTAGAAAATTTCGGCGGCATAACGGCACGATACTAGAAACGGGACGAGGCCTAGCCTTATCCCCGGTCTAGTGAAGGCCCACGCCATTCACACATCAATCAATCCATTCCATTTCACCAAACAACTCAAATTTCAAACAAATAATCTAACCAATTTTTGCAATCAAACAAACAAGTCCATGGTCTGTGGACGGTTGTGTCGGGTGCTACTAAGCACCGTCTGCATCCTAATATATATATATATATATATATATATATATATATATATATAAAGAGAAATGAAATTGAAAGGTGAGAAATTCTCACTGATAGCTATCCAATCATCTTTGTCATCTTCGTTGCCCGTAGCCACTACATATATAAAAATCGAATTTTTACTTCGCTATTCAATATATAAAAATTGAATTTTTACTATGCTATTCAATATATAAAAATCGAATTTTTACTTTGTTATTCAATATATAAAAATCGAATTTTTACTATGCTATTCAATATATAAAAATCGAATTTTTACTACGATGTTATATAGATAAAAATTCTATTTTTATCCCGCTATTCTTCATATAAAGATTTCGCCTTTTCAAACATATCATTATAAAAATCACATTTTTAGTTTTCTATACATATAAAGATGATATTTTTAATATTCCTATCATGAAAAAATTATATTTTCAATTCTCTACCTAAACAAAAATCATATTTTTACATCTTCTACTTAATAAAGATTATATTTTTAACACTTTAAAAATATAAAAATCATATTTTTACTTCACTACTCCTCTCAAAATATCGTCTTTTCTATTTTAAAAATCATGTCTTTTCTATTTTAAAAACCATGTCTTTTCTATTTTAAAAATCATGTCTTTTCTATTTTAAAAATCATGTCTTTCCTATTTTAAAAATCAAAACTATGCTAAATTAGTAAATTAACTAAACTAATTACATTAAATAGACAAAGACAAATAAATAAATAAATTATTGATAATTACCTTTTTTTTTTCCTCTGTTTATCACGTCGGGGGGGGGGGGGGTCTGCGCGGAGGAAGGGGGGGGGAGAAGAGGTGGCAGCGGGAAAAGGTGTGCTGCGGTCAGGCGGGTGGAGGCGGTGGTGGGAGGAAGGGCTTGGCTCGATTTGGGGGTTTCAGGGGGGGGGGGGGGGCGTCGGGTTTGTAGCATCGGAGGGGAGGAGGGGGAAGTCGCGCCGTTCTTCAAATCGGAGGGCGTCGTTCTTCCAATCGGGGGGAGGAGGAGGATTGACGGAAGGAGAGGGTGATGCAGTGATGGGCGGCGCCACGCCTGAGGCGGCGGCAGGCAGATGATCGGGGGAGCGGCGGGTCTGGGAAGCTTCAGCGAGGTTTTTTTCTTCGATCGAAATAATGATTTGGGGGGGGGGGGGCAGAGAGAAGTTAAGGGGGGGGGGAGGAAAGAGAAATTTTTCTTTTATTATTTTATTTTGCAAAAAGTTGACTTTCACATACGACCTCGAAACGAGGCCCACCGCCTATCATCTATTGCGTTTAACCCCCATTCCGAACACAATGGGATATGTATCGTAGGCCGATTTGATCGTTACAATCAGTTTCCGTTAAATTTACATTTAAATCACTATATTGAATTTTAAACGTACATTTCAATTTACCGGGGTCACATACTAATTAGAAAATTTCCAGAAAAATAATTTCTAGCTTCGTATTGACGATACGGTCCTAACAAAACTAGTTTCGCCGAATTCTGAGACCGTTGAAAAAATGGCCATTTTCTAGTCGATTAAAATCAACTGAAACCGGTCAAACGCGTTTTCCTTTGCCACACTCACATAATGATTCGAAAATTTATGAAATTTGGAATCTAGCAATAATTTGACATCACGGACCCAAAAAAAGTGGTTTCGTCGAAATCCGAGGTCGTTTGCAAAATTCCCATTTTTAAGGGCCTGAATTCCATAGCGACTATTCAGAATTTTCAACTTGACATCTCTTTTGATTCCCGCTATGAAATTTTGATTTTTCAGATTCGTTGGAAAGATATCATCAATTAGATCCTAATGTTTTTGGTTTCACTATAATCCGGATTGTTTTGCACCCGGTACATTCAATTGAAGTTTGAAATCGAATTATCGAACTACCGCGCCATTTTCAATTCTATTTATAATTATATATAAATATTTATATTCTAACGACGGCGTATATAATATAAACGTTCGAATTATATTCAAAATAAATTTCTCGTCGATTTTATTTAAAATAATCCATTTTAAATATTCAAAATTCGCTAAAATCGCTAAAATAAATAATTACTTCGTTGTGGTTCGCTAATCTCGACTAGTTTAGAAAACCATAATTTGGTTTGATAGATCATCCAAAGGAAGATCAAAGGATAAATTCTAAAGAATTTATCTTGGATAAAATTAATGGGAACCTTTCCTAAGAATGTGATTTGGTGAATAAAAGAATATTCTGAATTGGAATGAGGCGTATGTTGAGTTTGTGTAACATTTGTTTTTAATATACGCGGGTTGTTCGGAAAATCCGGGTTTATACCCATTCTGAATAACCGATTCGACGATATGTCGAAGATGAAGACGATGGTCGAAGACCGGAAGTCTTCACATCGTTTGGGTAATTACTGACGATCCTGATTGGGCTGTACACCCAAGAGGATGGAAATAGTTGGTGGTCGTCCAGACGTACTTGGAGATGGATGGATATGCGAGGAAAGTGCCTCCGGTTTCGTTCAGACCCAGAACGAACTTGTAAATGGATTGTGTGTCTGACATTGGATTTTATTCTGTGTTGATTGATTTCTGTTAAATATATATCTGTTTGGCGGCGGAGAATTTATTCTCTTGCTTAACACCCTTCTCTGAGACGTACGAGCTTAGAGGTTATATATCGGTGGACATCAGTCGCATGGCATGAATTGCCTGTGTGGCACGCTAAGATGCAATGATCAAGGCTTCTGTTGAAAAGCAAAGTCTTGTGGTTGATGATCAAAGCACGGCCTTTATGGCGTAGCTTTGTGTATAGCGTGAATTCGCGAGCCTCACACCTCGGTATGAGTTTAAAACGGGATACGGACCGCTAGGAGAGCACGACGTTTCTTTCTAGCTATGGTGGTGTCAGTGACTTACCAGCCCTGACATTTATATACTTTTCACCTATGTGGTTGTTGGAATGCGAGGCGCCTCGATATTAGGTCTGTAAGGACCGGGAAACGTGTGTTCAGGAATTGCCAATCCTCTAACGTAAGTGAGGACCGGCCCAGCCGCGTCCAGGGTTGCCCAGAGTGTGTAGTCCTGAGGCATTTGCTAGAGTGTCTCGAAGCGGAGAGGAGCTTGCCCCTTGCCTCGACTCATGACGGAAATCCAATTTCCAATACGTGTATTGCGGTTTTAATTGTAGAACTAGTATGGCGACATGATATATGGTACCCATGCCGCCTATGATTTATATTTATGATTGAAATTGTTTTGACACTATACACTTATTATACTATCAAATGATTTGTTTTAAACGTATCAAGCATGTTTGGCTGTTATAAGGGAAAACCCTATCCTCCGGCTTGCGTTGCATTGTGTGATGGGACCTGGGTCTTATTATAGCTTCATTTTTCGAAAAAGCATTGCGTTGTTTATTCTATGCACTGGTATTCTTGGGAGGAAACCCGTTCCGTGTTATACGGCGTGGTCCCTTGAATTACCCTCTTTTAAAGTAAAGTTTTAAATAACTGTTTTAGTTCTCACACCAGTCACATGACTGACCTGGAGTTTATTGTTTTAACCTAAACTCTGGGTGCCCCTATTTTCCGTACGGGCAGCTAGTAGTTTCGGTTTTGCAGATTTATATTCACAGGATCCTGGTTTACAGCTGGAATAATATCCGGAAAGCTCTGTATCCGTATATCACCTTCAGTTGTGCTTTGTATTATTTTCCGCTGCTATGTAATTTATTGTAATCTCTGATATTTATCGATTGTAATTTATTCATTATACTCTGTATGTTCTTGTATCTGATGGAAATTGTTGTAATAGCAATGAAATGTTCTTCTGTTTGTGTTCTCATTTGTCCTGTTCTCAAACGATCAGGGGTTTCGAACGGTCTTTGTCGGTTTAACGACTGATTCGGACCGAGCGAAATTCCCGGCCGTCTTAATCAATGTCATCCCAATCAAACTCCAATCACTTTTATCTCCAACACAACCATTCGCTTATATCCAAGCCAAATATCGTTTCAAACTCGAGTTTCATTCTCAATTCCAAACTCCTAACTTGATTATCAAATTACACTTCAAATTCGAATGTCACAAATCCAATTTGCCTTGATATCATTTTAATTCAATTTTAGTTACCACTTAACTGACTTTATTTTAATTCCAATTGGCTTTCCCAAATTTCAATTCAATTTGGTTTTAAATCAAACAATTTTTCCCTAGGAATTTTATATCACTTAGATTTTCAAAAACCAGATATACCTTTTCAGGATTCAAAACAACTTGCTTTCCACAAAACAATTCAAAAACAAAATTTTTGGTAGTAATCTGTCACTTACAACTTGAAAATGAACACTGATGATGGTCGACATCATCATCAGGATTTATTTTCCAGCGATCGAAGTGAGTTCAATACTATATCACTTTCAAAGCCATTTTTGAAGACTTCCATTTTGAAATACATTTCAAAATACCATTCACAATGCTTGTAAAACAATTTAAAATCCCCCAGGATTTTAAAATTCTCATATATTTAATTCTATTCCATTTACAAACACTTTTCATGTTTTCAGAATTTTAAATTCCAATTCTGATTTAAATTCAGATTTAATTCATCTGATTTCATATATTATACTTATATGAATTCGGATTGGTTATTTAGAATCATTTCACTTTTTATAATCATACTCGATTATAATAACAACTAATATATTGGATATATTATAATCATTTCAATATCAATCTTTGTTTATATCAAAATATATTTTGGGTAAAATTATTCTAGTACCCTCTTTTCAAAACATACAGTGTTGATCCATCTATTCGAGTGTTTATAAACCCCTACCGATACAGTGGATCAAACTGATCGACCAAACTCATAAACAACTTAGCCAATAAATCTCCATAATATAAAACCACTTTATATTGAAATCTACAAATACGTTCTCTCGTATATATATGCTCAACTCAATCTAGGGTATTACTAACCCTATCTCTACTGAGTCACGCCACAGAGCCAAGGTAATTACTTAACCTTCAGCTCTGATACCAATTGTAGTGTCCCAAAATTCCGGTACAATTTGAGATGACCAAATAACTCAAGTCCAACCCAAATTGCACTGGAAACCAGAAAACTAGCAGAAAGAAAAACAAAGGGTGAGAATAGATAAGATACAAACTTAGAATAGAAGAAGAAAAAGAACATACAACATCAAAGTAACACGAATATCACAGTGGAACGAACAACATATAAGAGATAACATATCCTTGAAATAAAATCAGTATATGTATACAGTAACATGATCAGAGTACAACACTTACAACACATCGGAAATAACTATAGCTATATAATCCTGAAGCCTCCATCTCCAAGCTCTCCAAGTATACCTATAAAATCCTGACTACTTGACTGTCCATACAAATTTGGGCACCCAAGAGTTTAGGGAAAACAAAACAAAATAAACTCTAGGTTAGTCATGGGACTGGTGTGAGTAAAACAGTTTAAAACAGTTTGAGCAATTAAATGATATCTCATAAGACCACGCCGTATAACGGAATGGGTTTTTTCCCTTATGAGAACCCAAAACACTTGATTTAACTTTCAAATTCCTTTTGAAAGATACGATAAACTTTATATCCAAAATCTTTTGATATTATTTTAATGTCTATCAACTACAACTAAATAATCATCTAGCAGAAATGCTTTCATCTCACGTTCTACATATATAGTATACAATCCAATCCAAACCGTGAGCACTTATTGGATGATGGATTACCAACTATGACAAGTTATGGAACCACCTTCCGATAGTGTACCTCTAGAGAGGAATACACTGGGTTCAACAAGAACATCTTGCAACCCGGCCACACATGGTCGACCACTCATTTCATTTGAGTGTATCGAATGTATATCACCAACAGTTGGGATCAGCAACCGTTTCCCGAATGGGACAACATCGTAGATTAAAGAATGAAATGAATATCTATAGATAGGTGATAATACACCCTAATTGGTAGCCAACCACTTAGCCATGCTGCCTGCCTGATTTTTGTCATTTCCCGGTTGTGAGGCTAGAGGCCACGCTTATCTCTGATATATCACACAATTATTCACTTTGAATGTCACATCGTCATACCCGCCAAATCACACATTGATTTTCCCAAAAATACAACGGGTATACAACTAAGAGAAACGAATTCCTCCACCACCAAACGTACATACGTTTGAAGAGATCAACTTACGCGATATATTAAATATACTCTGTCAGACATTCTTCCATACAGGTCATCCTGGGGCTGGACGAACTGAAGGCACTATTCTATAAACAGGACAGCCCTTGCATAACTCCGTCTTCAATTATCTTCATCATATTTGATTCGCAACGCTAATGACATACGGAGTGGTTTTCAGATAATATATCTGATCCCGGTCTCTCCGTATTGACAATGGAAAGGGTCAAAAGCTTTGATAGTCGATGAGTTAACTATCAAAGAAAAACACGTGTGCAAACAACGATATTATTTCCAAATGGAAATTCTATCAATCATCATTTATCTCTTAAATTCATTTATCATTAATTTATTCATTTACCCCTTTCCTATTTCCATCTATATACAGAAATTCTTATTTTCTAAATTTAGAAAATATACCTTATTAATATTGGAAAATGTTTCCATTTTTATTCTCGTCTCCTATTTTCTATATTAGAAAACATTTTTGATTCTTATTTGGAAAACATTTCCAAAACTTCTTCATGGGATTTAAACAGATGTTTAAATAAAAACATTGCTATGCCAACTCAAAACATTACACTAATTAACTTATTTCACTTAACCAACCTTCACTATCAAACCTTAACCATTCCTTAGTTAAAAACGAAGCCAATCAAGTTGGGGTATAACTACCTCTCAGACCTTAACTGAACAACATTTCTAATTTCAAAATAGACGAAGTTCACCTTCTAAATCTTTAACAAACTTCCTTACGAAACTCTCGTATTCTATTTACGAATCCACTTCTTTTACAGAAATCATTGATTATCACTATAGCGTTATAATCCCTACTTCTGAAATATCTAACTTCAAAATATAATTTTTATTCCTTAATTTAACTAAATAACTAAATACACAATTTATAAATAAATCATTAAATCTTGATTAAAAACGGAAAGTGTACTTTCCCGAATTCGATATAATCGAATTTCAACGTATAACTCTCTTTCAAATAATCTCTATTCGATAACTCCTTTTCGAATAAACTATATTCGATTACTCCTTTCTTCGACTAAACTATATTCGATAATCCCTTTCGAATAAACTATATTCGACTAACACCTTTCTTCGAATAAACTATATTTGATAATCCCTTTCGAATAACTCTACTCGATAACTCCTTTCGAATAAACTATATTCGATTACTCCTTTTGAATGAACTATATTCGATTACTCCTTTCGAATGAACTATATTCGATTGCTCCTTTCGAATAACTCTATTTGATTTACTCTAATCGATTAACTCTACTCGATTAACTCCTTTTCGAATAAACTATATTCGATTAATCTCCTTTAACTCTATTCGAATAAACTATATTCGATAACTCCTTTTCGATTAACTCTAACTCTAATCAATTAACTCTAATTTGATTAACTCTATTTCTAATCAATTTACTCTAATTCTAATTGATTAACTCTAACTCTAATCAATCAACTCTAACTCTAATCAATTAACTCTAACTCTAATAAATTAACTCTAATTCGATTAACTCTAATTCTAATCAATTAACTATAATTCTAATCGATTAACTCTAACTCTAATCGATTAAATCCAACTGATTAACTCTAACTGATTAACTCTAATTGATTAACTCTAATCGAATAACAAATATTCGATTTACTCTTTTCGGTTAACTCTTTTTGATTAACTCCTTTTGATTAACTCCTTTGGATTAACTCCTTTTGATTAACTCCTTCTCGAATAAGTAATATTCGACTCACTCTTCGTCCGTATTCAGTTTCAAATATCGATGTTGAAATTGATTCTTACTTCTTTATATAAGTCCTGACTTATATATTCCATTTATCCAATGATAAATATTTTATTTAATTTATAAAATATTATTTATAAATTAATCTTCTCAACCTATCGGTTAGAACAGATTCTATTTAAAATATTTGCTTTAAATCCATATCATGTTATACCTGTGCGCGAAGCACGGGTCTAAACCTTTCAAATATAAAATTCTCTTTTTATACTATTCTATTCATTTTTCAAGTATTTCCTTTTATAATCTATTTATTTACCAAATAAATCCCTTTTGATAATCCTATTTATTTTATAAAATATTTCCTCTTCTATATAAAATCCATTGATTTTATAAGTAATTCCTTTTATTGTCCAACTATTTCCTTTTCTATTTGTTTTACAAATATTTCCTCTTCTATTTGTTTTACAAATATTTCCTCTTTCTATTTGTTTTACAAATATTTCCTCTTCTATTTGTTTTACAATTATTTCCTCTTCTATTCTATTTATTTGACAAATAAATATTTCTTTTCAATTCTTTTTATTTAACAAATAAATATTTCTTTTATAACTCCTTTGATTTTATAATTAATTTCTTTTATAAAATCCTTTTCCTTTTATATATAAAATCCATTGATTTTATATAAATAATTTATTTTCAAAATACACTTTTGAAAATCCCCTTTTTCTACATCCCAGTATTTCTTACAGTATTTAAAATACCAAATAACAATGATCGATATCATTCAACACATGTAATCAACGTAGACTATATATCACATCTTATATTACAATATATGAAAAGAACAGTATTATAAATATTGAGGAATCCAGTTGGATCCATCCAACCTATTTCATGCACCACAGATTTTGAACAATATAATTAACATCAACTTCATTTCAATATGAAATATTCTGATAAACATAATCAATATTTGATTAACGATATATATATATATATCGTTATCTATAATTTCAACCAATCACTTAGCAGTTCAACCAAACAGTCAACATACAGAATCAACATCATCTTATCAGTTCTAAAAATATGTTATAAAAATATAACTAATAGAGTTGGTGTGTTTTTCTCACATTGGACGATCATTGTTAAATAACGATAACCATCAGTTGATTCAGACTGACAATTTATTTTGCTATAAATTTTATCAGGCTCTAAATCACTCCCAATCAGTTCCATTGTTTAGTGTCCGTCCATACGATCCTAACGGATCTCGTTTCGCTGAATTCTGATCATGTATGGAAAAGATATATATTTTATAATTTAACATACTTATTTAACTTTTAAATAACTAAATTTTTATATCTAAAGTTGGGCCTTACTACCTTATTACAGCCCAGAACCCACACACTCGCAAATTCCTTCTTCCCTAAATTAAAAAGTGTATCCCGCCATTCACCCAGACCCATTGACCCCTAGTTTGACCAAATTCTAGCACCTCCCTGTTCACCCACCACCATCGCCACCTTCACCAACCAGTTTCCCCCTGCAAACCCTACCTTCATGTCACTTAGAAGTCGGACTCGACGGCCCCCCGTATCTCGACCTGCTTCCTCAACCAGTGACTTACTACAGTCGCTTTTCAACCCTAGCCACCAAAGTTCGCCCAAGAGCCACCTCCTGATGCGGTACGCCACACAGAACGCTACGCACTCCTCCCCTTTGCTTGAAAGCCCCTACGTCCATAACCCATTCTTGCCCTAGCTCACTGGAAAAGAAACTCGAGTTCCAGTATTTCGATCGCACTCGGTATTATGCGCCTCATCCTGAAGCTCCTTAACACGCAAGCCTAACGAATCCAAATACCAGCGATTTCTTGGAGTATTTTATTTTACATGATATTGTGAAGATTGGAATACTTTTGGTTTTACTAAAGAATAACGAATTGGAAAAAAAACTGTTTTAGGTGGCGGCTGATGTTTGCTGTGACCACTGAAGAAAGGGTTTAGGTTTGGGGTGGGATGTAGTGATATTCAAAGGATAAGGTAGCTTAGAAGTTAAGCTTTCAATTTTTATATTAATTTATTTGATTAATTAACTCTATTTATCAGTTTAAAAATTCTATGATCACATACGATATCCAAAAATCATGAAAATGGACATACAACTAGAGTTTGACATTACGAACCCAACGAAAATAGTTTCGTCGACTCCGTTTGCTCACACAGCGTATTTTTAACCCTCAAAATACTGACTGTCGCATTAAAAATCAGTACGGCCACATACTGACTCCAAAAATCATGAAACTTGAAATCTAATAAAAATTTAATATTACTGATCCAACAAAATTAGTTTCATCAAAAAACGGAGCTCGTTTGCAAAACTGGCTATTTTTAACGCTCTAAATAAACCATTTAAATATATAAATATATTTAAAAATAATTAAATTAAATATAAATAAATCAATATTATCGTATATATTCACATAGTATATCGCACAACTCCATACCGGGATTTATAACTCGATATTCCAAATCCAGTGTTACGTCAATATTCGATTTATATTTAAAATCCATTTAAAATATAAATAAATCAATATAAATTATAAAGGAATTCCGTAGCGACTTTTCAAAAATTTGATTTGGACATAAATTAAAATCTACCTGATGAGATCTCGATTTTTGTGACGTCCCCAAAACCCCGTATGACGGTGTCAAGGGTAATCTTTGGAATATAACACATAAACAGACAATAGCAGAACAAAAATAAATAAATACACCAGATAATGTACAATAGGATACATTGGATAAACATAATCATGAGAGTTACACAGTATACAGGATCATACTTAGTACAAATACAGTTCAGCTATACATAAATGTCTACAGCGGAAAACAAACATAATATGTACAATAGGAGCTGAATAGCATAAAAAGAGATAAATGATAGAATCCATCTTCAGCTCCAGCTATCCAGAAAGAGCCTGCTAACCTGAACACAAGGCTGCCCGTGTAGAAAAAGGGGCACCCGAGTTTGCAAGTGAAACAAACTACGAGTCAGTCATGGGACTGGTATGAGAAATCTACTTAACACATTTTATAATATGGCTAATCACAGGACCACACCACTTTCGCGGAACGGGTTTACTCCATTGGATTGCCAGTGCTTTAAAACAAGTAATTCTTTTAAACATCGCAATGCTTTTTATAAAAATGAAGTCATTATAAGACTCAGTTCCCATCACACAATGCAACGCAAACTGGAGGATAGAGTTTTTACCTTATAATGGCCAAAATATGCTTGCTACAAATAAAACAAAAGCATTTGATATTATTACTAGTGTTTATATGTTTCAAAAACAATTTCAAATCATAAGTATCAATCATAGACGGCATTAATGCCCCATACCACTATGTCGCCGTATATAGGTATACAATCAAAACCGCACAGTCACGTATTTGGAAATTGGATTTCCGTCATGAACCAAGGCAAAAGATAGTCCTTACCGACTTCGAGACGCTCTAGCCCGCCCCTTAGGATCAGAGCTCGAGTGACCCATGGATTGTTAGGGCCGGTCCACACGGAGTGGATTAAAATGCCTAAACAATGCGTTCCCCCGCCCTTTGGGGGCGTATATGAGCCAACGAATGACTCCATCGGTCCAGGATCGACCGATATAACCGAGGTGCCTCGCAACAGCAACAACCACATAGGTGAAAAATAGTATAAATGTCAGCCAGTTTAAGCACTGATACCACCTCTAGCTAGAAAGGAACACATGCCCTCCCTGATGTCCTCTCCCGTTTCTGGTTCATACCTGTGTGTGAGGCTCGCGAATTCACGTTATACACAAAGCTACGCCACACAGGCCGTGCTTTGATCATCAACCACAAGACTTGGCTTTTCAACAAAAGCCTTGATCACTGCATATGCCACACAGGCAATTCACACCATGCAACTAATGGCTATCAATCACACAGAATGAATTCCAATGTCAGACACACAGTCCATTTGCAAGTCCGTTCTGGGTCTGAACGAAACCGAAGGCACTATATACCTCGCATACCCATCTATCTCCACGTATGTCTGGACGATCATCACTCATTATCCATATTTCGGGATGCCTCCCAATAAGGACATCAGTTATCATCCAACCAAGGTGAAGATCTCCGGTCTTCAACCACCGTCTTCGTCGTCGACTTCTTATCGTCGATTCAGTTATTCAGAATGGGATAAACCCGGTCTTTCTGAGCAACTCGCGTATATAATTAACGAGTGCTACACAAACACAACATACACTTCATTCCAATTCATTATTCACTAACCGTAAATTAGTAAGAGAACGATTTCCCAAATATTAACCCCGAAGGCCGAAACCAACATCAGATCAAAACCCAGGAAACCATCCGACTTAGCTAACCTCCAGTTAGTTTATAAATTTCACATTCACCATCAAATATTCAATAAATCGGGTAAATTCGGTTTATTTCCATTCCATATCATTTATAATATTTTATAACGATTTATCGCTATTTTTATTTATTTATTTATAGCCAATCCATTCAAATGACGCTTCGGACGAAAACGCGGCCGTGGAGCTGTTTTTCTTCAGATTTGATTTACACATATCTGAAAATCTAACCGTTGGATCTTCCCAAATTTTATATCATTAGAAAGATCTTTTCAAAATGGATCCAACGGTTCCAGATTTGGGAAAATCCGATGGGGGAATCTCCCGGTACACTCGTTTGAAGTCTCGATTTCAAAATACGAACTGCAGCGTCGTTATTCGATTTAATTTAATTATATTTTTATATATATATAAAAATATAATCGATTCTGATGCAGTTTTTCTTCAGATTTGAATTAAACATTCCAGACAATCCAACCGTTGGATCTTCACAAAGTTGGTGTCGTTGGAAAGATATTTCCAAAGAGAACCTAACAGTTTCGGTTTCGGGCAAATCCGATGGTCGGATCTCCTGCACTAATCGTTTGAAATCATGATTTCAAAACACGAACTGCAGCTTCGTTATTCGATATATTTCCATTATATATATATATATATATATATATATATATATAAGATCTAATCTTCGATTTCAAAACCATTTTCTTTTCATACATTTGATAAAAATGATATTTTTATCCAACCGACATTTATTTCAACACTTCACTATTTTTAACAATTCTTGTATATAATAAAAATATGATTTTTATTGTAAAACACAATTTATTTCGAAACCCGACTATTTTATATAGTTCATATAGTTGATAAAAATATGATTTTTATTATAAAACAATTTATTTAAAACACGAATATCATTCAACACATGAATTTCTATTCAACGAAAAAATTTCTATTCAACACATGAATGTTTTCCATAGTTCGTATATATAAAATAAAGATGTGATTTTTATTATTAAAACAATTTATTTAAAACACGAATACCAATCAACACATGAATTTCTATTCAACGAATGAATTTCTATTCAACACATGATTGTTTTCTATTGTTTACATAAATAGTAAAAATGTGATTTTTATTGCAAAACAATTTATTTCAAAACACGACTATTTTATATAGTTCATATAGATGATAAAAATATGATTTTTATTATAAAACAATTTATTTCAAAACATAAATGTCGTTCAACACATGAATTTCTATTCAACACATGAATTTCTATTCAACACACGAATATAGTTTCAACACATAAAAATAATTCTAACACATGAATATTATTCAAAATTTGAGCAGCATAACGACATGGTAGTTAAAACTGGGGCCGTCCCTAGTACGGCTCCTTACTCTACCTTAAAGCCTCGCAGCTTTTGACAATGGGGATTTCATGCATCTAGTTCGCACGCAGGCGGCATGTATATTTTTTCTTTTCTACAAACTAATCCTATGTGGTTTCAACCAAATAATTCTCAACCACAAACGGGTATTTTTCAACCACAATCAATCAATTTCAACCACAGACTATTCCAATCAACCACTCGTTATCAAACAAATTTCACAACAATTACAACCAATAAATATCGCCCATGGTTTGTGGACGAGGGGCATATATATATATATACAAGTATATTTCACTTCACTTCAACACATATATAATTTTTTTACAACGCATATATAACTTATACATCGAACGTACAACTTATACAACGCTTATACATGAGGTGTACAACGCTTATATAACTCATAAATCGACTATATAATTTATACATCGGCGTTTTCCATAGTTTATAATTCAGGAATCTCACATTGGGTTCCACTCCACCAAAAATAGCAGAAGGCTCAGAAAAATATTCGGTCTCTTCTAGAATGTAGAAGACGTCCGCACGAGTCCACTGTCTCTTGTTTCACTGAATTTCGTGAACAAACGAAAAAGATATGATTTTTACAATGAAATCATAAACCGTAGCGCTTTAAAGTGCTATAATATAGTTTAATTAAAATCAGCCATTACCTCCACGAAACCTTCAAAACTAGGTTTAGATTTTTCTCGTAAACCGTGCAACGTTGTGACGATCAAAGGGTACCACCGTGGAGAGCTTGGAGGGGCGCACGGATCGAGGTAGGGGCGGCCCACTCCAGTGGCTTCTGGCGTCGTAGGCGGAGGTTCCAAGTGGCGGAGTTTGGAGGCACGGTTCTCGATGCTGGGGCGATGGTAGGTGGCGAAACGGGTATGGATGTGGAGAGGAGGTCGAGCTCTCCAAAAAACCCAACTGGGGCGAGGGTTAACGATGATCGTGGCGGCCGGAAAGGAGAGAAGGCGGAGAAGGGGTTCCGCCTGTTATACGATGTCGGGGAGAGAGAGAGTCTGATGTGGACGAATGATTTTTTTTTTTTATATTTATAAATTTCAAAAATCCAAAAATACCCTCTTTCACACACGAACCCCAATCCAGACCCAATGTCTGTCGTCCCTAGCTAAATACCCCTATTCCAAACACAATGGGATATGTTTCGTAGGCCCATTCGACTGTTTCAGTCAGTTTTCCTTCAATTTAAAATATATAACATTCAATGTTCAATTTGAACGTACATTTCAATTTGCCGAGGCCACATACTGATTCTAAAAATTCCTGAAAAATAAATCTAGCAATGTTTTGATGATACGGTCCCAACAAAACTAGTTTCGTCGAATTCTGAGACCGTTTGAAAAATGGCCCTTTTCTGGATGATCCAATTTAATAGAAATCGACCAAAAACATTTTCCTTTGCCACGCTCCCATACTAGCTTCAAAAATTATGAAATTTGAAACCTAGCAATAATTTGACATCCGGGATCCAACAAAAGTGGTTTCGTCGAATTCCGAGGTCGTTTGCAAAATGGCCATTTTCACGGGCTATATAAACTCTATAGCGACCTTTTTGAAAATTCGTTTGGCCATAACTTTTGCTTCCCACTATGAAACTTTGATTTTTCAGATTCGTTAGAAAGATATTCACTAACAGATTTAAATATTTCTGGTTTCACTAAAATCTGTTTTATTTTGCACCCGGTACAGTCAGTCAAAATTTGAATTGAAATTTTGAAACTACCGCGCCATTTCAAGCCCTGTTTATAATTAGAAATAATTATATTCATTTTCAAACATCGATTCAAACTCACTTTTCGTCGTTATAATTTAAAATATTTATTTTCAAATATTTAAAATCCACTAAAATAGCCAATTTAAAAATTTTAAATTGGTTCAGATTTTCCGGGTTGTTACAATCTCCCCTACTTAAAACTTTTCGTCCCCGAAAAGGAACAAAGTCGAAAGTGGTTTGATTAATCAATTCTACTTTCAATCTGGCTTCCACTGTCCAACTTTTCAGTTTCTGAGTATTTTCAAATTCTTCAAAAATTTGGCTAACACCCCAAATTTTCGAAAAATTTCGACATAACCTCCTTTATACGGGGAGGGGTTTGGAAATATATTGGGCCATATTAGGTACCCAATAAATCCTAATAAGCATGCACTATTTATAGTGATATATTCTGGTGTCCACAGGGGAGTGTGTATAGATCATAACTCCAGAGAATAAATTCTCGTCACCCTATAAATGGTTTTTGTGCCTTAATGACCAGAGAGACGTGTTTATTGTCATCTCCAGACCCATGTGGTTTTTTTTATTAATCTGGTAATTTACCTTTATATTTTATATGGTCCATATCAGTCATCAGTTCAACCTGTAATATATAGTCATCACCATACAAGCCTCTCGCTCGTATGGTAAATCTTCAACCTTGTCACACAAGCTCCAAATGCTTATGTGGTATATGATGAAGTATGCCTATCTTCAAGAAGTATGCCATGTAATTTAGATCAAAATTAATTGTTACTATCCTATGGCGACATTTATTATTACACACAGATCAACCAGCACTCCGCATCCAATGGCATTCACAGGAGTTGATATAATAATAAAATTGTGCATCCAACTCATTAAGGTTTACCTATTTGTCGAGCACGCAAATAAATTCTTTGCTCAACAGCTAATCCATTTACCTGTTGAAACATATATAATGCACATGTATATATTTCTACTTATTTTTAAATCAGTTCAATGTGTGATTTAATTGAATAAATTCTACCATTCATTCTCTTATTGATTAAATTAACTATCGTTCTAATAATTTAATTAACCATATCCACTATCACACAACATAAACAACAATCAATTTTATTTTTAACTTTTCAAAATATATCTTTTATATATTCAAAAATTATATTTCTAAAACCAAACTATATATATAACCACAAATACGTTATTTATAAACATATAACTCTCAACTCGTTCTGGGGCATTTCTAACCCCATCTCTAATGAGTTATTCTGATTCTGCTATACTTGTACTGGGATATTACTGATCCTATCTGTATTGAGTTACCCGTCCTAGAACACTACTGGTTCTATATCTGACGAGTTGGTTAATGTGTTACATACCAGAGCTAAGCTAAACCAAAGCTCTGATACCACGTTGTGACGTCCCCAAAACCTCGTACGACGGTGTCAAGGGTAATCTTTGGAATATAACACATAAACAGACAATAGCAGAACAGAAATAAATAAATACACCAGATAATGTACAGTAGAATACACTGGATAAACATAATCATCAGAGTTACACAATATACATGATCATACTTAGTACAAATACAGTTCAGCTATACATAAATGTCTACAGCGGAAAACAAACATAATATGCACAATAGGAGCCGAACAGCATAAAAAGAGATAAATGATAGAATCCATCTTCAGCTCCAGCTATCCAGAAAGAGCCTGCCAACCTGAACACAAGGCTGCCCGTGTAGAAAAAGGGGCACCCGAGTTTGCAAGTGAAACAAACTACGAGTCAGTCATGGGATTGGTATGAGAAATCTACTTAACACATTTTATAATAGGGCTAATCACAGGACCACGCCACTTTCGCGGAACGGCTTTACTCCATTGGATTGCCAGTGCTTTAAAACAAGTAATTCTTTTAAACATCGCAATGCTTTTTATAAATGAAGCCATTATAAGACTCAGTTCTCATCACACAATGCAACGCAAACCGGAGGATAGAGTTTTTACCTCATAATGGCCAAAATATGCTTGATACGAATAAAACAAAAGCGTTTGATATTTTTACTAGTGTTTATATGTTTCAAAAACAATTTCAAATCATAAGTATCAATCATAGATGGCATTAATGCCCCATACCACTATGTCGCCGTATATAGGTATACAATCAAAACCGCACAGTCACGTATTTGGAAATTGGATTTCCGTCATGAACCAAGGCAAAAGATAGTCCTAACCGACTTCGAGACGCTCTAGCACGCCCCTCAGGATCAGAGCTCGAGTGACCCTTGGATCGTTTGGGCCGGTCCACACAGAGTGGATTAAAATGCCTGAACAATGCGTTCCCCCACCCTTTGGGGGCGTATATGAGCTAACGAATGACTCCATCGGTCCCGGATCGACCGATATAACCGAGGCGCCTCGCAACAGCAACAACCACATAGGTGAAAAATAGTATAAATTTCAGCCAGTTTAAGCACTGACACCACCTCTAGCTGGAAAGGAACGCATGCCCTCCCGGATGTCCTCTCCCGTTTCTGGTTCATACCGGTGTGTGAGGCTCGCGAATTCACGTTATACACAAAGCTACGTCACACAGGCCATGCTTTGATCTTCAACCACAAGAATTTGCTTTTCAACAGAAGCCTTGATCACTGCATCTTAGCATGCCACACAGGCAATTCACACCATGCAACTGATGGCTATCAATCACGCAGAATGAATTCCAATGTCAGACACACAGTGCATTTGCAAGTCCGTTCTGGGTCTGAACGAAACCGGAGGCACTATATACCTCGCATACCCATCGATCTCCACGTACGTCTGGACGATCACCACTCATTATCCATATTTCGGGATGCCTCCCAATCAGGACTTCAGTTATTATCATCCAACTGAGGTGAAGATCTCCGGTCTTCAACCACCGTCTTCATCTTCGACATCTTATCGTCGATTCAGTTATTCAGAATGGGATAAACCCGGTCTTTCTGAGCAACTCGCGTATATAATTAACAAGTGCTACAAAAACACAACATACGCTTCATTCCAATTCATTATTCACTAACCGTAAATTAGTAAGAGAACGATTTCCCAAATATTAACCCCGAAGGCCGAAACCAACATTAGATCAAAACCTAGGAAACCATCCGACTTAGCTAACCTCCAGTTAGTTTATAAATTTCACATTCAACCATCAAATATTCAATAAACCGGGTAAATTCGGTTTATTTCCATTCCATATCGTTTATAATATTTTATAACGATTTATCGCTATTTTTATTTATTTATTTATAGCCAATCCATTCAAACGACGCTTCGGGACATAACGCGGCCGTGGCGCTGTTTTTCTTCAGATTTGATTTACACATATCTAAAAATCTAACCGTTGGATCTTCACAAATTTTATATCATTAGAAAGATCTTTTCAAAACAAATCCAAAGGTTCCAGTTTTGGGAAAATCCGACGGTCGGATCTCCCGGTACACTTGTTTGAAGTTTCGATTTCAAAATACGAACTGCAGCGTCGTTATTCGATTTAATTTAATTACATTTATATTTATATATATAAATATAATCGATTCTGGCATTGTTTTTCTTCAGATTTGAATTAAATATTTCAGGCAATCCAACCGTTGGATCTTTACAAAGTTGGTGTAGTTGGAAAGATATTTCCAAAGTGAACTCAACGGTCTCGGTTTCGGGCAAATCCGATGGTCCGATCCCTCGCACTAATCGTTTGAAATCACGGTTTCAAAACACGAAATGCAGCTTCGTTATTCGATATACTTTGATTATATATATATATATAATCTACTCTTAGATTTCAAAACCATTTTCTTTTCATACATTTGATAAAAATGATATTTTTATCCAACCGACATTTATTTCAACACTTCACTATTTTTAACAATTATGTATATAATAAAAATATGATTTTTATTGTAAAACAATTTATTTCGAAACACGACTATTCTATATAGTTCATATAGATGATAAAAATATGATTTTTATTATAAAACAATTTATTTAAAACGCGAATACCATTCAACACATGAATTTCTATTCAACGGATGAATTTCTATTCAACACATGAATGTTTTCCATAGTTCGTATATATAAAATAAAGATGTGATTTTTATTGTTAAAACAATTTATTTAAAACACGAATACCATTCAACATATGAATTTCTATTCAACGAATGAATTTCTATTCAACACATGAATGTTTTCTATTGTTTATATAAATAGTAAAAATGTGATTTATATTGCAAAACAATTTATTTCAAAACACGACTATTTTATATAGTTCATATAGATGATAAAAATATGATTTTTATTATAAAACAATTTATTTCAAAACATGAATGTCGTTCAATAGATGAATTTCTATTCAACACATGAATTTCTATTCAACACACGAATATAGTTTCAACACATGAAAATAATTCTAACACATGAATATTATTCAAAATTTCGGCAGCATAACGGCAGGGTAGTTAAAACCGGGGCCGTCCCTAGTACGGCTCCTTGCCCTATCTTAAAGCCTCGCAGCTTTTGATAATGGGGATTTCATGCATCTAGTTCGCAGGCGGCATGTATATTTTTTCTTTTCCACAAACTAATCCTATGTGGTTTCAACCAAATAATTCTCAACCACAAATGGGTATTTTTCAACCACAATCAATCAATTTCAACCACAAACAATTCCAATCAACCATTCGCTATCAACCAAATTTCACAACAATTACAACTAATAAATATCGTCCATGATTTGTGGACGAGGGGCGTATATATATATATATATATATATATATATATATATATATATATGTATAAGTATATTTCACTTCACTTCAACACATATATAATTTTTTTACAACGCATATATAACTTATACATCGAACGTACAACTTATACAATGCTTATACATGAGCTGTACAACACTTATATAACTCATACATCGACTATATAATTTATACATCGTCGTTTTCCATCGTTTATAATTCAGAAATCTCACATTGGGTTCCACTCCACCAAAAATAGCAGAAGGCTCAGAAAAATATCTGGTCTCTTCTAGAATGTAGAAGATGTCCGCACGAGTCCACTGTCTCTTGTTTCACTGAATTTCGTCAACAAACGAAAACGATATGATTTTTACAGTGAAATCATAAACCGTAGCGCTTTAAAGTGCTATAATATAGTTTAATTAAAATCAGCCATTACCTCCACGAAACCTTCAAAACTAGGTTTAGATTTTTCTCGTAATCCGTGCAACGGGTTGACGATCGGAGGGTACCACCGTGGAGAGCTTGGAGGGGCGCACGGATCAAGGTAGAGGCGGCCCACTCCGGTGGCTTCTGGCGTCGTCGGCGGAGGTTCCAAGCGGCAGAGTTTGGAGGAACGGTTCTCGATGCTGGGGCGATGGTAGGTGGCGAAACGAGTATGGATGTGGAGAGGAGGTCGAGCTCTCCAAAAAAAACCAACTGGGAAAAGGGTCAACGATGATCGTGGCGGCCGGAAAGGAGGAGAGAAGGTGAAGAAGGGGTTCCGCTTGTTATACGATGTCGGGGAGAAAGAGAGTCTGATGTGGACGAATGACTTTTTTTTATATTTATAAATTTTAAAAATCCAAAAATACACTATTTCACACACGAACCCCAATCCAGACCCAACGACTGTCGTCCCCAGCTAAATACCCCCATTCCGAACACAATGGGATATGTTTTGTAGGCCCATTCGACTGTTTCATTCAGTTTTCCTTCAATTTAAAATATATAACATTCAATACTTAATTTGAACGTACATTTCAATTTGCCGGTGCCACATACTGATTCTGAAAATTCCCGAAAAATAAATCTAGCTATGTTTTGATGATACGGTCCCAACAAAACTAGTTTCGTCGAATTCTGAGACCGATTGCAAAATGGCCCTTTTCTGGTCGATCCAATTTAATAGAAATCAACCAAAAACATTTTCCTTTGCCATGCTCTCATACTAGCTTCAAAAATTATGAAATTTGAAACCTAGCAATAATTTGACATCCGGGATCCAACAAAAGTGGTTTCGTCGAATTCCGAGGTCGTTTGCAAAGTGGCTATTTTCACGGGCTATATAAACTCTATACCGACCTTTCTGAAAATTCGTTTGGCCCTAACTTTTGCTTCCTGCTATGAAACTTCGATTTTTCAGATTCGTTAGAAAGATATTAACTAACAGATTTAAATATTTCTGGTTTTATTGAAATCCGTTTTATTTTGCACCCGGTACAGTCAGTCAAAGTTTGAATTGAAATATTGAAACTACCGTGCCATTTCAGGCCTCGTTTATAATTAGAAATAATTATATTCATTTTCAAACATTGATTCAAACTCACTTTTCGTCGTTATTATTTAAAATATTTATTTTTAAATATTTAAAATCCACTAAAATAGCCAATTTAAAAATTTTAAATTGGTTCAGATTTTCCGGGTTGTTACAATTTTTCTCTTCCATTAGAAAAAATATACTTCACCAGCTCCTAACGTTTCTTGTTTCACAGAAATCTGATTTAAAAAAGACCCTATATATTCAGTTGAAGTTCAAATCGCCAAATAACGAACTGCCGTGCCATTTCGAGCTCGATTATAATTATATGTTCAAACTTCATTTAAATAATATATTCGTTATTATAATTCAAATCTAAACTGAATTATATATATTTTGAATAATCCAATTCACCCCATATTGTGAATTCCACTATTTCCGTATATTTCAGAAATAAATATATTATTCCATTATTTATATTAATTAAATATTCAATATTATTTAATTAAACAACCATTAAATTCTCCGAATCAATATTTAAATAATTAAATAAATTAATTATAATATCGCTGAAAATACGGGTCGTTACACTACATATATAGTATACAATCAAAACCGCGAGCACTTACTGGATAATGGATTTCCAACTATGAAAAGGTATGGAACCACCTTCCGATAGTGTACCTCTAGAGAGGAATACACTGGGTTCAGCAAGAACATCTTGCAACCTGGCCACACATGACCGACCACTCATTTCGCTTGAGTGTATCGACTGTATATGACCAACGGTTGGGATCAGCAACCATTTCCGAATGGGACAGCATCAAATAGATTAAAGAATGAAACAAATATCTCTAGATAAGTGATAATACACCCTAATTGGCAGCCAACCACTTAGCCATGCCGCCTGCCCGATTTTTGTCATTTCCCGGTTGTGAGGCTAGAGGCCACGCTTATCTCTGATAGATCAAACAATTGTTCACTTTGAATATCTAACAATTGTTCAATTTGACTCCAAAAATCATGGAAATTGATATCTAACAATAATTCAATATTCCGGATCCAACAAAATTAGTTTCGTCGAAAATGGAGGTCATTTGAAAAACTGGCTATTTTTAAAGCTCTAAATAACCTATTTAAATATATAAATACATTTAAAAACATTTAAGTTAAATAGTTATAAATAAATATTATCGTATATATTCACAATAAAATACCATACAGCTCCAGAATATTCCTATATGAATTTCTAACCCGATATTTCAAATCCCGATTAAATCGATATTCAATTTATAATGAAATTCCTTTTATATATATCGTTATAAATTATATAAGAATTCCATTGCAACTATTTGAACATTTGATTTGGACATAAATCAAAATCGACACGACAAAATCCTGATTTTTTTCTTTCATTAGAAAAATATACTTCACCAGTTCCAAACATTTCTTGGTTCACAGAAATCCTACTTAAAACGGATTTTGTATATTCAGTTGAAGTTCAAATTGCCAAATAGAGAACTGCCGCGCCATTTCGAGCTCGATTATAATTATAATATAATTATACGTTCAATTGTCGTTAATTAAATATATTTGCTATCGGAATTCAATTTTAAACCGAATTACATAGTTTGAATTGTCCAATTCACACAATATTACCATTTCAGCTAATTCTGATTATTTCGGAACTAAATATATTATTTAATTATTATATTAATTAAATATTCAAAGTTATTTAATTATACGACCATTTAAATCACCTAAATCACTATTTAAATAATTAAATTAATTAATTATTATACCGTAAAAATTACGGGACATTACATCTTGGGTGTACATCCTAATCAAGACATCAGTAATCATCCAAACTATGTGAAGATCTCCGGTCTTCAACCACCGTCTACAAATCTTCGACGTAGTCGTCGTATTAGTTATTCAAAATGGGTTGAAACTGGGCTTTCCGAATAATTCATGTATCTTATAATCAAGTGCTATAAAAACACATCATATGCCTCATTCCAATCCTAAATATTCATTTATTCAAATCTTCTTGGAAATCAATTTAAAAGATTTTTAATATCTTTTCTCAACTTAAAACAAATAAAGGTTTATCAACTAGTCGGGACTAGCAAGCCTTACTGAAGTAATCATTTATTATATTGTCCCAATCCCAACCTATTCATCCTATAGAGAAAAACTAGTGGTACTCCATATCTAATACCCACAGTATTATCAATAAAATTAATTACCATTTCACGTTTCAAATCTAGTTAAAGATTTAACTATCGCTTGGAGTTAAACTGGTGATACTCCATATCTCGATCATTTCTTGAATTCAGTAAATTTAATTACTTCATTCCCATTCAATCTAATTAAAGATTCATTAAAATTCCATTTAATTTTCATCTCAAAAATCATTACTTAATGATTATTCATCTTTTGGAATTTTATCTTGTCTTTCCTTAGGTTAAAGAACAAATCTCCTTTAAAACAGAGTTCATAATAAACCCAAAATCAACTTCCCTTTAATTCCAAATATATGTATTAATTGGAAAACTTCATTAATCTTAATTAAAAGATTTATCCTTTTCTCAATAGGGCTTAAGAACAATGTTATTGAAGACACCATTTACAACAAACCCAAAATCCTATTTGATATCAAATACAAGTCCCTGAATAGAAATTATATCGACTTATATTCAATATCAAATTCTGCAACCAATAGATATCGTATTTGGAATAACGATATATATATATATATATCCTCCAAATTCCTCCATAATTTCCATATAATCATGGAATCCAATATCTAAATATCCCGAAGATTATTTCCATTAAAATACTTTCCAGTTCATACGTTTGAAAAATTCTGGTTATATTAAAATCATATCAATTCTTTATTCTAGTTGTTAATCATTTCATTCATATAAAAATATCTTTATATTTTCGAACTTGGAGTATTTTTGTGTCCATCCAAAATCGGACATCAAAATCATATTTTGATTCTTCACTGAATATTATATCAAAATATTTGTTTATACTCTGAATCGGAATACGACTCAATCAATTAACATATAATTTATTTATATGGATTTCGTACATTGCATGTATTCAAAAATAGTGATAAACAACTATTTAATATCCAATTCACATCTAGGATGCATATATAACTGTATAAGCATTAAATAATTAAATAACGCTTACTACGGTCAGTCGATCAATCGATTGACATACAACTAAACAAAAGAGAGTGTGTGAAGTTAATATCATCCCCAGACCCATGTAGAGTTTTCAGTCAACATCCAGTGATTATTATTTTCGTACTTGGGCAATGTGTAAAATTATCGTCCCGACACCCGTGTGGGGTTTACATCACAATCATTGTGAACCTATCTAATATTTTCAAAGTTTAATATAATGATAACAATAAAACTGTAAACATCCATCAATCACCAAACAAATACTGCAACCATAGGAAATCAGTATATATTCAATTATAAAAATAAATAACTACATAGACTTTTGAGTGAGAGAGTTCTCACCATTGGTTTCCACTCCGTCAGTCTTTAATTGACGGTTCTTGTGTCGTTAAATAACGATGAGCACTCAATTGTTTACATCGGACATTTTTCTTGTAAAGACCCGGAAATTTGAACACTTAATCTTCAAATATTGTAACAGTTTGGAATATTGTTAAATATTGTAAATCACTAACATCTTTTCATTAATAATTAATGATCCTTGGCTCATTTCAGAAAAATGTTCTAATAAAATATATTTTTTGGAAAAATGTCGAAAATGTGACTGAAAGCCATTTTATTTATATATAACTATTTTCTCAATAAGTGTTGTTGAAAATTTAAATGAATTTCTAGTTATTCATTAGAAAAGTAATTAGCAAATAAAAATATTTTTCATATTTATGGCTAACTATATTGATGATGTCATCATTTTAAAAAAATGAGCATTTAAGGAAAGTTTTTGTATTTTGGTATTTAAGTATTCAAATAAGTGCTTTATAATTTGAATATGCTTGTTTTAATTGTTTAAATAAGTTAATGGATTTATTTCCAAGTTTTGTTTACTTGAATAAATCATTTTATAAAGAACTAATAGTATGATCGAGATTCAACTTCCAGATTCACATCCTATCGTTGAATAGAAGTTGTTTCATATCGTTGCAACGTTGTTTGATATATGTGTATGTATTCACATACATGCATATACACATATATATATATGTAAGCATAATTAGTCACATCAAGAGTTTAGAAAATATCCTAAGTGTATGTATATAAGCTTCTTATATGTATACAAATGAATGCTTACTTGAAAAAGCAAACTTACCATCTCTTACACACCTTTCACTTCCCTTACACACCATCCCATCTATCATAATTACTATTAGGGGTTTAAAGGCATTTTGGTCTTTTCCCATCCACCTTCCTTTTCCTATATAAGGAGGGGTATACCTCCTTCTTTCTTACACAAAATTCCTAAGCAAAAGTGAAGCTTTTAATGGCTTATCTTCATCTTCTTCCTCTTCCTTACTAACTTTCTCAAACTATATTCAAACCAACTCCAAATCAACTCAAACTTTGAGTGTAGCCTTCTTATACCATTACAAGACCTTCTAGCAAGTTAGAAGTTGAAAAATCCAAGCCTCTCTCAATTTTCATCTTTGTTCGTGAGCTATATAAGGAAGGAAGGAAGGAAAAGCAAGGAAAGGAAGGAGGTTGCTAGCTTGGATCTTTATTCTTATTTTGGATCTTGGATTTGCTAAGGATTAAGGTGAGTTTACTCACTATTTAGGACAGCGAACATAAATCTTTTGCATGTTTTTAACTATTGTTAAAGTTGCTTGAATGTTGGTAACTTATGTTAAAAATGTTAACTTGATTCTTACTTTAAAAGTAAGTGACATATGTAATCCATGTTAATGGACTTGAATGAACTTGGATTTGGAATTGAATTAACTTGTATAACAAGTGGAATGGACTTGAAACAAAGAATATAAGGATTAGTAGGGAATTGACATATTGTGGACTTGAACTTGAAAGTGCACTTATAGCGATAGTCGCTATAGATGCAGTTTGAATTGTTGTGTTTTCAACACTTTGTATGGAACTTTGTAATGATATATTTAGTGATTTCATATCGTATAAGATCTTGTTTTACTTGTATGTTTACTACCTTGAAGTGATTGAATAGTAAAATGCTACCCCTTGAAAATGACCAAAACTTCACTAGTGCAAAACTACCCGTTTAACCCTGATTTTTGGATTTCTAAGTATTGTAAATGTTCTTTAGATTTATGTAAATGGTCTTATCTTCTAAAATATATTCTTTCTAAATATCTTCTTTCAAAATATCTTCTTCTAAAATATCTTCTTTCTAAATATCTTCTTTCAAAATATCTTGTTTCTAAATATCTTCTTTCTAAATATCTTCTTTCAAAATATCTTCTTTTCAAAATATTTTCTTCTAAAATATCTTCTTTCTTAATATCTTCCAAATATCTTCTTATAAAATATCTTTCCAAATAAAACAAAGGTTAGAAAAGGGTTATGAATTGCTAAACATCGTCATGATTAAGTCATTAGATTAAAAAGGTAACTGATAATGCTTAACACTAATAAGCCAACGAAGTAGGCTTATCTATTTGTGAGAGTTAAGATTGATGTCGAGTAGGGACGGAGCAATAGAGCTCTAACCTACCGGCTTCCCTCTTGGCCGAGGAATAGATAGGTTGGGAATGTTGGAAACGTGTTAACCATGTTAATTACTTACTTGTTTATTGAATATCATGGATACTGTGCTTAATTCTAATAAGCCGACGAGTAGGCTTATCTATCTGTGAGTGTCAAGAATGGGGTGTCTAGGCAAGGGGTGATATGCAACCAGTGCTCTAACTTACCTGGCCTCACTCTTGACCAAGGGATAGTTAAGTTGATAATGTCGAGAACGAGTTAAGTGCACGAACCATGGTTTCTATAAGCTATTGTTTTGACTAGATAGTCGATTAGTCGACCATCAAACTATACCATTATAACTTAAGAAGTATCGGGAAAGCTTCACGATTCCATACCAATGAGAACCCCCGTGGAGGAATGTTGGTATGAAACGTCTCTAGCATTCACTTACTTTTGAAAGAACCGGAATTGAGTTAATCGGAAATTGATCGATTAGTTTTGAAGAGTCCGGGATCGATAAGTGTTTTACTCATCGAATACCACTTCAAAACTAGATTACGAGTTCTACGTTTTGGAAGCGGTTGAAGAAGAAAAGTGAATCTATATGAAGGTTGGGAAACTTCTCGTGATGCTCGGATCAAAGTAGTGATTCGTGATCTGTTCGAGAAGTAGGAATCCAATTTGGGATCCGTGTTATGTTCGAGTGATGAAGACTCGTGTGAAAGATGCCGAACGAAACCTCGACATCGGATATGGCTAAAAACAGAGTAAGAGCACAATCTGAGGTTTTGCTAACCTATGGCAGGATATATTGACTCCATATCTAGTGTATGCTTATATCGAATCGTGCGGGAGCTCCTCGAAGTTGCGCGCGAGAGTTGGATATATTTAGTTCCACGTGGTGCACTTCGGTGTTTCGTGCGTGGGCCAGTTGTGTTTACCTTATGGTATATTTTATCTAGAGATATGCAACGCTCGGAGGTTCTTTCTGACCCTTGTGCATGGAGTTTGGATCTGTATTGAGAGATCTCCAACGGAAAATCAAATATACGAACGTACCTTAGCGGTTTTGTTTGTACACTTAATAGTTGTCGAATGTAACCAATGTAACCATTCCATCTATGTGATTTATTTATATTCTACACCCTAGACATTATCTATAATACAACTATAGTAAACTTAATAAATGGTTGGTTTCTTTTGAGGGGAAAACCAGAGCGGTTATCTGCATGGTCCCCTCAATATTGTTACATGCAATCTTGAGTTTTCTCATACCAGACTGATGTCTGACGCTTGGTTTTTATTTTCCCTAAAATCCTCACGTACTCCTTCGAGTAGGCTGAGTATGGCAGGTTTTACTTTGGATGCTTTAAAGTTCGGAAGACGAGCTGGTGGCTTCCATTATCTATCTACCTATTTCTATTTCAGTTGTACTGTATTAGTTATGTACATATCAGCATTGTGAGGACAGGCAGTTATAACTATCCAGGCTGATTATGGTACTTAGGTTATTGTAACTCTGAAATTCCTTTATTCAGAGTAACCCTTTGTACTATGTTGATATTATATATTTCCGTTCCACTGTGAGATTCTGATATTCTGTTCTTTCTTCCTTGTTCTACTTTTTTTTTATTTTACCCAACAATTCGACTTTCCGGCAGTTGGATGTTTGGCACACGAATACCGTGGATGTATTTAGTGTCGACTTTCGAGGTTCGAAAAGTCGGGTCCTTACATTTGGTATCAGAGCACAAGGTTGAGCGAACACCTTGGCTTTGGTTGGGTATGGCTCATTAGGGATGGGGTAAGTGACACCCTAGAATGAGTCGAGTGTATTATACATATGAGAGCGTATTTGTATTTTGAAAACTACACTTTGAAAATATTCCTTAGGAATGTCTATTTCTTGCAACCCTTTCTTGAATGAGGTCTTTCTTGGTAGTAAACCTTTCTTTGTATCGTTTCATTGTAATAATTTTGTCTTCAAGAATTCTAAAGATGTTTGCTATAATTCAGGTAGTAAACTATGAGTACTCGTACTGCAAATACTAGAGGAGGAAGAGGTAGAGGTGGCCGAGCTAGTACTGTTACTAATGGTGAGAATCATGCACCGAGGAATGCAGCTGCTGTGGAGGATCCAATAATAGGTGTTGTAGAGGAGGTCGTGCAAGTCAGGCCTCATAAGGGATTTGCTTCACTGTGTCGTGACTATGAAAGGCTTGGGGGAAAGAGGTTTAGTGGCTCGGAAACCATCATAGAAGTTCAGACATGGGTCAAGCTATGTGACCGTATATTTGGGGATATAGAGCTAGATGATGCAATGAAGCGTCGATTGACATCACGACATTTAACTGATACGGCTATGGATTGGTGGAATCTGATTACTTTTGGTGTCCAAGAGGATGACTTTTCTTGGGCCCAATTCAAGGAGGAATTTGAAAAGAAATATGTTCCGGAAGCTGGGAAGACCTTATTATATAAGAGTTTCATGGACTTGAAGCAGGGGACTATGACGGTAACAGAGTATGAGAAGTGATTCACTACATTGTCTTTATTTGGACCAGGTCTAATTGATACGCCACTGAAGAAGAATGATAAGTTCATTACAGGATTACATCCTGAGTTTCATCGAGATATGACAAACCACATCTTGGCACACTATTTGGATTTGGTAAACATGGGATTGAGGTTTGAAGGTTTGGTTCCGAAATCAGCTAATTCGGCACCGACAGGCGAGAATAAGAGGAAGTTTCAACCAAATAAAGATATATCTAGGTTTACTTGTCATAACTGCGGGAAGAAGGGCCATTTTGCTAAGAACTGTACGGAGGCTAAGAAGAAACAGGTGGAAAGGGCACCTGTGCTTAAGGCACCAATGGCTAAGTATCCGAAGGTTGAATCACAGACAATCAAGACTCAGTTTGCTCCAAGGGATGGCTGCTACAACTGTCATAAGCCGGGTCATTTTGCTAGGGAGTGTCCACTTCTTCAGAAGGGGGAACAACCTCGAGCTTTTGCTTTAGCTTTAGCACCTTCCACTTCTGCAACAACAAAGGGGAAGCAAGTTATGGAAGGTATTCTATCTATTTTTGGCATTTCTATTCGTGTCTTATTTGATACCGGTGCTTCCCTCAATTTCATTTCTCGTACTCTTGTTGATAAACTGAAACTTGAGCCAGTAATGGCTTTAGAATCTATTTGTGTGTCGAACCCTATTGGAGGCTCGACAAATCTTTGTATGGGATGCTTAGGAGTTCCGATTTCTTATTATGACGAACTCTTCCCTTGTAATTTATATGTTTTGGGTTTTATGGGTTTTGATGTCCTACTCGGGATGGATTGGATGTCTCGATATTCTGGGGTTCTAGATTGTAAGAAGGGAACTGTCTCATTTAAGACAAATGAAGGGAAATATTTCATAGTATTTTGTGGAGGATCTAGCTCACTTATGACTAGTTTCCTTTATTCCTTGGATGTGGCGGAGGAAGAATTGAGTTCTATTCCCATTGTTCGAAAATTTGCAGATGTCTTCGAGGAGGTGTCAGGTTTACCACCTCATCGGGAGATAGAGTTTCTCATTGATTTGGTTAAAGATGCAAAGCCTATCGTGTTGCCTGTTCGAAGGTTAGCACCGAAGGAGAAGTTGGAGCTATCTATTCAGGTGGATGATCTATTACAGAAGGGCTTGATCCGACCAAGTCGTTCGAGTTGGGGAGCGCCTGTTGTCTTTGCTACAAAGGCAGATGGTTCATTAAGATTATGTGTCGATTATCGCGAGCTCAACAAACGAACTATTAGGAACAAATATCCTTTGCCTAGGATAGATGACTTGTTCGACCAGCTTCATGGAGCTCAAGTGTTTTCTCAACTAGATCTTGCTACAGGATTCCATCAGTTGAGGGTAGCAGAGGAGAGTGTACCCTTAACCGCTTTTAGGTCCGATAAATTTTATGAGTGGTTAGTTATGTCGTTTGGTCTAACTAATGCTCCAGCATATTTCATAGACCTAATGAATCGGGATTTTCGAGATGTGTTGAATAAGTTTGTTCTTATATTCATTGATGATATTCTGGTCTACTCTAAGACCGAGGAAGAACATACACGCCATTTGAGGATAGTACTAGAAACATTGAGGGACAATGTTTTGAAGGCAAAATTCTCGAAGTGTCATTTTTGGCGTTCGGAAGTTAGATTTTTGTGCCACGTTGTTTCTACTGAAGGTATTTCTGTTGATCCTGCGAAGGTTGTGTCTGTTCAAGACTGGAGAAGGCCAGAAAGCGCTACAGATATTAGAAGCTTTTTGGGTCTAGCTGGCTATTATAGAAGGTTTATCTAGGATTTTGCAAAGATCGCTTCTTGTTTAACAAAGCTGATGAAGAAAGATATCAAATTTGTATGGACAGAGAAGTGCGAGCAAGCCTTCATAAAGCTTAAGGAAAAATTAACTAGTGCTCCTGTCCTTACTGTGCCAGATGGAGGTGAAGGTTTGACTGTTTACACCGATGCGTGTGGAACTGGGTTAGGTGCTATGTTGATGCAACATGGGAGAGTTATTGCTTATGCGAGCCGTCATCTCAAACCACATGAAACGAGGTATGCGACTCATGACTTGGAGTTATTAGCAGTTGTGTTTGCATTAAAAATGTGGAGGCATCATTTGTTAGGTGAGAAGTTCAAGTTATATACGGACCACAAATCCTTGAAGTATCTTTTTACACAAAAAGACTTGAACATGAGGCAGCAAAGGTGGTTGGAGTTTCTTGCAGCCTATGATCTAGACATCACGTATACCCCAGGAAAGGCTAATGTTGTAGCCGACGCGCTCAGTAGAAGATATGCAGTTATGGCAAATATAGAAGTTCGACCAACCTTGATTAGTCGTATCGAAGAGAATCAGCTTAGAGATCTTCATCTTGCCAGGACTGCTAAGTTGGTAAGTGAGAATATTGCTCTAGAGAAATGGCCCGGATTCGAAGTAGATAACCGTGGAATTTTGAGGATGAATGGTAGGTTATGTGTTCCGAATGTTAATGGAATCAGGCAGGATGTTCTAACGGAAAGCCATCATTCACGATTAACGATACATCCAGGGGTAACTAAAATGTATCAATATATGAAGCGAACATTTTGGTGGGAGGGCATGAAAAGGGATGTCTCTATATTTGTAAGTAGGTGTGCAAACTGCCAACAAGTGAAGGGTAGTCATCAAAAGACGGCCGGGCTACTTCAGCCACTCGAGATTCCTAAGTGGAAATGGGATCAGATTTCTATGGATTTTATTGACGGTTTGCCTAGGACGAGGAGAGGTTATGAAGGTGTATGGGTTATTGTAGATCGGTTAACCAAGAGCGCGCACTTCTTACCAGTAAAGGCAACAAGGACTGCTTCTAGTTTGGCGTTGTTGTATATTAAGGAGATAGTTAGGCTTCATGGCATTCCAAGTAGTATCGTGAGTGATAGAGATCCAATCTTCACAAGTCATTTCTGGAAGGTATTGCATGATACATTGGGGACCAAGCTCAGTTTGAGTACCGCTTACCATCCACAAACTGATGGGAAAATAGAAAGGGTGAACCGAGTATTAGAAGATTTACTTCGGACATGCATCTTAGATTTTGGAGGTCCGTGGGAAGATCACTTACCACTTGTTGAGTTTTCATACAACAATAGTTATCAAGCCAGCATTGGGATGGCACCTTTTGAAGCATTGTATGGAAGGCCTTGCAAATCTCCATCATGTTGGATAGAATCTGGAGATCGCCTTGTACTTGGGCCAGATATGGTTCGAGAAGCATCAGATAAGGTCTTAGAGATTCAGAAGTGAATCAAGGAAGCACAGAATCGACAGAAGAGCTATGCAGATGAAAGGCGTAGAGACTTGGAATTTGCAGTTGGAGACTTTGTATTTGTAAAAGTTTCGCCGATGAGAAGTGTAGTTCAGTTTGGAAAGGCTGGGAAGTTAGCTCCTCGTTATATTGGACCATTCCCAATTCTAGAAAGGATTGGTACACTCGCGTATAGAGTCGAGTTACCAATTAGGCTATCAGGGGTGCACAATGTATTTCATGTATCACATTTGCGTAAGTATGTGCATGATCCCTCAATGATAGTAGAAGCGTCGCAACAAGAAGACTTGGAAGTGGAACCGAATTTGACTATATTGAGACAACCAGTTCGAATTATTGATAGAGATATAAATCAACTTAGGACTAAGATTGTGAAGTTAGTCAAGGTACAATGGAGTGAGGATGCTCGGGATTGTACATGGGAAACAGAGGAAAATCTGAGGAAGTCTTATCCAGAATTGATCTTAGACTAAGGGTTTCTTATCTTAGTATCGTATGTCTTTTGGTTTTTAGTTTGTATATAGTTTTTGGAAGTGATCTATATATGCATCTTCTTATTCTGTCTTCTTTGATTTTTCATTCTTGTTTGAATTTCGGGGACGAAATGTTTTAAGTGGGGGAGAATGTAAAGACCCGGAAATTTGAACACTTAATCTTCAAATATTGTAACAGTTTGGAATATTGTTAAATATTGTAAATGTGATTTTATAACCTTGTTAAACATATTTTCATTAATAATTAATGATCCTTGGCTCATTTCAGAAAAATGTTCTAAAAAAATATATTTTTTGGAAAAATGTCGAAAATGTGACCGAAAGCCATTTTATTTATATATAGCTATTTTCTCAATAAATGTTGTTGAAAATTTAAATGAATTTCTAGTTATTCATTAGAAAAGTAATTAGCAAATAAAAATATTTTTCATATTTATGGCTAACTATATTGATGATGTCATCATTTTAAAAAAATGAGCATTTAAGAAAAGTTTTTGTATTTTGGTATTTAAGTATTCAAATAAGTGCTTTATAATTTGAATATGCTTGTTTTAATTGTTTAAATAAGTTAATGGATTTATTTCCAAGTTTTGTTTACTTGAATAAATCATTTTATAAAGAACTAATAGTATGATCGAGATTCAACTTCCAGATTCACATCCTATCGTTGAATAGAAGTTGTTTCATATCGTTGCAACGTTGTTTGATATATGTGTATGTATTCACATACATGCATATACACATATATATGTAAGCATAATTAGTCACATCAAGAGTTTAGAAAATATCCTAAGTGTATGTATATAAGCTTCTTATATGTATACAAATGAATGCTTACTTGAAAAAGCAAACTTATCCATCTCTTACACACCTTTCACTTCCCTTACACACCATCCCATCTATCATAATTACTATTAGGGTTTTAAAGGCATTTTGGTCTTTTCCCATCCACCTTCCTTTTCCTATATAAGGAGGGGTATACCTCCTTCTTTCTTACACAAAATTCCTAAGCAAAAGTGAAGCTTTTAATGGCTTATCTTCATCTTCTTCCTCTTCCTTACTAACTTTCTCAAACTATATTCAAACCAACTCCAAATCAACTCAAACTTTGAGTGTAGCCTTCTTATACCATTACAAGACCTTCTAGCAAGTTAGAAGTTGAAAAATCCAAGCCTCTCTAAATTTTCATCTTTGTTCGTGAGCTATATAAGGAAGGAAGGAAGGAAAAGCAAGGAAAGGAAGGAGGTTGCTAGCTTGGATCTTTATTCTTATTTTGGATCTTGGATTTGCTAAGGATTAAGGTGAGTTTACTCACTATTTAGGACAGCGAACATAAATCTTTTGCATGTTTTTAACTATCGTTAAAGTTGCTTGAATGTTGGTAACTTATGTTAAAAATGTTAACTTGATTCTTACTTTAAAAGTAAGTGACATATGTAATCCATGTTAATGGATTGGAATGGACTTGAATGAACTTGGATTTGGACTTGAATTAACTTGTATAACAAGTGGAATGGACTTGAAACAAAGCACATAAGGATTAGTAGGGAATTGACATATTGTGGACTTGAACTTGAAAGTGCACTTATAGCGATAGTCGCTATAGATGCAGTTTGAATTGTTGTGTTTTCAACACTTTGTATGGAACTTTGTAATGACATATTTAGTGATTTCATATCGTATAAGATCTTGTTTTACTTGTATGTTTACTACCTTGAAGTGATTGAATAGTAAAATGCTAAGTAACCCCTTGAAAATGACCAAAACTTCACTAGTGCAAAACTACCCGTTTAACCTTGATTTTTGGATTTCTAAGTATTGTAAATGTTCTTTAGATTTATGTAAATGGTCTTATCTTCTAAAATATATTCTTTCTAAATATCTTCTTTCAAAATATCTTCTTCTAAAATATCTTCTTTCTAAATATCTTCTTTCAAAATATCTTCTTTCAAAATATCTTCTTTCTAAATATCTTCTTTCAAAATATCTTCTTTTCAAAATATCTTCTTCTAAAATATCTTCTTTCTAAATATCTTCCAAATATCTTCTTATAAAATATCTTTCCAAATAAAACAAAGGTTAGAAAAGGGTTATGAATTGCTAAACCTCGTCATGATTAAGTCATTAGATTAAAAAGGTAACTGATAATGCTTAACACTAATAAGTCAACGAAGTAGGCTTATCTATTTGTGAGAGTTAAGATTGATGTCGAGTAGGGACGGAGCAATAGAGCTCTAACCTACCGGCTTCCCTCTTGGCCGAGGAATAGATAGGTTGGGAATGTTGGAAACGTGTTAACCATGTTAATTACTTACTTGTTTATTGAATATCATGGATACTGTGCTTAATTCTAATAAGCCGACGAGTAGGCTTATCTATCTGTGAGTGTCAAGAATGGGGTGTCTAGGCAAGGGGTGATATGCAACCAGTGCTCTAACTTACCTGGCCTCACTCTTGACCAAGGGATAGTTAAGTTGATAATGTCGAGAACGAGTTAAGTACACGAACCATGGTTTCTATAAGCTATTGTTTTGACTAGATAGTCGATTAGTCGACCATCAAACTATACCATTATAACTTAAGAAGTATCGGGAAAGCTTCACGGTTCCATACCAATGAGAACCCCCGGGGAGGAGTGTTGGTATGAAACGTCTCTAGCATTCACTTACTTATGAAAGAACCGGAATTGAGTTAACCGGAAATTGATCGATTAGTTTTGATGAGTCCGGGATCGATAAGTGTTTTACTCATCGAATACCACTTCAAAACTAGAGTACGAGTTCTACGTTTTGGAAGCGGTTGAAGAAGAAAAGTGAATCTATATGAAGGTTGGGAAACTTCTCGTGATGCTCGGATCAAAGTAGTGATTCGTGATCTGTTCGAGAAGTTGGAATCCAATTCGGGATCCGTGTTATGTTCGAGTGATGAAAACTCGTGTGAAAGATGCCGAACGAAACCACGACATCGGATATGGCTAAAAACAGAGTAGGAGCACAATCTGAGGTTTTGCTAACCTATGGCAGGATATATTGACTCAATATCTAGTGTATGCTTATATCGAATCGTGCGGGAGCTCCTCGAAGTTGCGCGCGGGAGTTGGATATATTTAGTTCCACGTGGTGCACTTCGGTGTTTCGTGCGTGGGCCAGTTGTGTTTACCTTATGGTATATTTTATCTAGAGATATGCGACGCTCGGAGGTACTTTCTGACCCTTGTGCATGGAGTTTGGATCTGTATTGAGAGATCTCCGATGGAAAATCCAATATACGAACGTACCTTAGCGGTTTTGTTTGTACACTTAATAGTTGTCGAATGTAACCAATGTAACCATTCCATCTATGTGATTTATTTATATTCTACACCCTAGACATTATCTATAATACAACTATAGCAAACTTAATAAATGGTTGGTTTCTTTTGAGGGGAAAATCAGAGCGGTTATCTGCACGGTCCCCTCAATATTGTTACATGCAATCTTAAGTTTTCTCATACCAGACTGATGTCTGACGCTTGGTTTTTGTTTTCCCTAAAATCCTCACGTACTCCTTCGAGTAGGCTGAGTATGGCAGGTTTTACTTTGGATGCTTTAAAGTTCGGAAGATGAGCTGGAGGCTTCCATTATCTATCTACCTATTTCTATTTCAGTTGTACTGTATTAGTTATGTACATATCAGCATTGTGAGGACAGGCAGTTATAACTGTCCAGGCTGATTATGGTACTTAGGTTATTGTAACTCTGAAATTCCTTTATTCAGAGTAACCCTTTGTACTATGTTGATATTATATATTTCCGTTCCGCTGTGAGATTCTGATATTCTGATCTTTCTTCCTTGTTCTACTTTTTTTTTATTTTACCCAACAATTCGACTTTCCGGCACTTGGATGTTTGGCACACGAATACCGCGGATGTATTTAGTGTCGACTTTCGAGGTTCGAAAAGTCGGGTCGTTATATTTCTCCACCAAGAATTATCATGAGCTCCAAATTACTCCAAATAAGTCTCATTGCAAATCTCTCGTCGATACGGTTCCAACTCATTTTTTCGCTGAATTCCGAGTTCGTATGAAAAAGTTATGATCGTTTAAAGTAAATTAATGAATTTACCCTTTGTTTTTCTCTGTTCGGTTGTTTACGTTGGATGTTTTCCTCCACCAAAAATTCACACGAGCTTCAAATTACTCCCAATTAGTTTCATTGCAAAGCTCTCGTCGATACGGTTCCAACGGATCCGGTTTTGCTGAATTCCGATAAAGTATGAAAAAGTTATGATTGTTTAAAGTAAACAAAAAAAAAATCTCTATTCATCCATTAATGGTCGAATAGAAGCCATTCCCACGACCATTAATGGCCGAACAACTGTTTTTCTTCAAAAATTAACATAATTTGCCTTCCAAAAATATTCATAATGATATTGTCCAATGACCGAAGGCTTATGATGTTATATACATGCAAATGAGGCTTCTATAACTCACCGAAGCAACTCATATCACCAAACTCACATGCACAAACATTATACAAGGGATTTGCAATGATTTTGATTATAAACTCCAAAATGGACAAATTTCTAACCAAAGCAATCAAATACGATTCAAGTGACTTGTGAAGACTTAGAACTTTGCCGGGACAGCGACGGAGCTTCACAATATCACCAAATCAAATCATAGTTTAGGAATTAGATTGTGTGGACAGCTCTAATCATATATTCCAATTCAATGGAACATAAACTAATGAACCGGAAAGTGTATACTTGTCTAACCAATTCATATGCATATGTAAACCCAAATGAACACTAAATTACACTCCTACAAGCTTGTGACATAAATGCGGGTTCACGAATAACTCATAAAGCGCTCACCTTTGTTTGTTAGAAGCAAGAAATCGATCCAATGACAAGCTAGAACAACCTCTCTTTCAATATAACACACAAAACTTCAGTCTACACATGAATACACAATATTCCTATGAATTAGGTCATAGGAAATCCCAAAAATAGAAGAGGAATTGAGTTGAAGAAGATGGAGAAGCTTACCTGGGTTTCTATGCTTGATTTCCACATGAATTGGGCTCGGGAATTTTAATTTCCCATTCCCTATCCCCATTTTCTATTTTGATGAAGTATTTGAGGAATGAGTAGGAAAGGGGCTAATTTGGGGGTTATAAGGATGGCTAGGTTAGACAAACCAAGACCCAACCCAAGTGCCAAAACTCCGAAGCTCGGAATATATCGAAGTTTATACTTTTCAATCACTTAAATGACATTTTGAACTCCATGGATATGGTTTCGACTCCAAATTCGTCCGTATATAAAATGTGATATTTTGGTCATACATCAAAGGAAAGAGACCAAATTTCTGCAACTCCAAAGGTATTGATGTTTATAGTTTTCGAGCACGTAAACGACATTTTGAACCCAATGGGAGTAGTTTCACCGAAAATGGAAGTCGTTTGCAAAATGGTTATTTTTAAGGGCTATGTATAATATTTAAATATATATAAATTCCATAGCGACTATTTTGAATTTTAATTTAGACATAACTTACAACTTATAAAATGAAATCTCAATTTTTCACATTCGTTAGAAAATTACAATTCAAAATAATCCAACGTTTCTTGTTTTATCAAATTCCAATTTGTATTGAATTCTATACACTCATTCAAAGTTTAAAATCGAATTTTCAAACTACCGCGTCATTTCAAGCTCAATTTAATTAAATTTT
This sequence comes from Allium sativum, assembly GCA_030737875.1. NCBI lineage: Eukaryota > Viridiplantae > Streptophyta > Magnoliopsida > Asparagales > Amaryllidaceae > Allium > Allium sativum. The sequence continues at coordinate 198,086,079 of CM060910.1, forward strand.
AAATTTAAACGTTCTAAATTCGATTTAAATAAATTTTAAATCGTTTATTCTCAAAATAATTCATCTAATATATGTAATTTCTATGAAAATGAATTAAAAATAAATTGGTTCCAAAAGCACGGGTTGTTACAATCTCTCCCACTTAAAATCTTTTCGTTCTCGAAAAGGAAGAAGGAACTGAAGGTTGTTTACTTAACCAATTCAACCTTTGCTTGACTCAAGTTCTTTAACTTTTCATTTTCTAAGAACTTTCTAATTTTTCAAAATTTGGCTAATGCCTTAAATTTTTGAAAAATTTCACCATAACCTCCATTTTACGGGTTGATTGGTACAACCACAAATGGCCTCTATAGGCTCTTATATATCAAAAGAAAATCCAAAAGCCAAGCAGCTAGCCAATCGGCTCATGAAATCGTCAAACCCAATCAATATAGTAAATATGTACCTATTTGTCGGGCATAAAATTTTATTCCTCTTCTTGGCTTCCATGCTATGACCTGGTCAATATATATACATGTATATGTATTCGATTCAAACTAAATTTACATTCAATTCAACATTATATTCGATTTGGCTAAATTTACCTTTTATTCTCTTATTGGTTTTATTATTCCAATATTTTTTTATTAGTTAAAAAATGATCAACCATCACAACCAGCAATCAATTAGTTAATTAGATTTTCAAATATATAACTATAATATACTCAAAAATCATATTTTCAGTGTCGAAAACTCTAGCTAAGTTTTGGTTCTCACACAGTAAACTGGAAATATATAGATACCCCACTTTCGAAACTCGAACATAAACGCTGATGATGAGATCTCAATCATCAGAATAATCTCCGGGCGACTAGAGTGTGATTCTATATCTATCCAGTATACTTGAGACTTCGAATATACGTTCATGACACGTATATGCAAAATCATCTTATACCCGATATTCCAAAATCAATATCAATTATAATATTTAATTCTTTATAATAAGATAAAATTTTCAAAACAAAACTCATTTTTAGAAATAGCACTCTTCAAGCTCATTCTAGGTATCACTAACCCTATATCTAACGAGTTATTCCGATAGGATGTTACTAATCCTATCTCTGATGAATTCTTTTGTTCGGTTCTAATGTGTCTTGTTGTCGTGCTTTGTAAACCAAAGCTCTGATACCACCTTTAATGATCTAGACTTCCCTGATCCCTAAGAAGACGAAGGAGCCCGGATTGTGTTGAGAACACGACAGATCAGAACAACAACAAGAGAACATTTCATTGCTATTACAACAATTTACATCAGAGTACAAGAATATCAAAGTATGAAATAAATAATGTACAGTGGAAATATAATATCAGAGATTTAAATTACATTTAAATACATAAACATAATATATAGTGGAAAACATCAACTACCATAACTAAAAGAGATACATGGATACAAAGCTTTCTGAATATAGCTCCAGCTGTAAACCACGATCCTGCAAAATAGAAATCTGCAAAACCAAAATTACTAGCTATCCAAGTGGAAAATATGGGCATCCAAAGTTTAGGTAGAAAAAATAAACTCCAGGTCAGTCATGGGACAGGTGTGAGAACTCAAAACAGTTATTAAACTTTTACTTTAAAATAGGGTACATCACGGGACCACGCCGTATGTCACAGAACGGGTTTACTCCCATGGATACTCTAAATTAAACAAATTGTAAAGAACACAATTCTTTTTGAAAAATGAAGCTATTATAAGACTCAGGTACCATCACACAATGCAACGCAAGCCGGAGGATAGAGTTTTACCTTATAATAGCCAAACATGCTTGATACGCTTTAAAACAAATCATTTTGATATAACTATAAGTGCATAGTGTCAAAACAACTTCAACTGTAAATGTATCAATCACAGACGACATAATTACCCATCCTACTATGTCGCTCTATAGGTTTACAACTAAAACCGAAAAGTCGCATATTGGAAATTGGATTTCCATCATGAGTCAAGGCAAGGGATGCTCCTTACCGATTTGGATCACCTCTAGCAAGATGACCCGGGACTCGGATGCTGGCGAGCCCTTGGGTCATGCGAGGCCTGTCCACACTTACTTTTGTGCATTAATTATTCCTGAAATACGTTTCCCGGTCCTATCGGACCTATCGCTCGAGCCTTTTAGTCGGCTCTATATCCAAGGCGCCTCATTCCGTCATCCACATAAGTAAAAATGTCTAGGTTCCATACCATGACACCACTTCTAGATAGAAAGAAACGTATGCACTCCTTGCGTCCCTTATCCCGTTTCTGACTCATATTGAAGTGTGAGGCTCACGAATTAATGCTATACACAAAGCTATGCTACTTAAAGCCATGCTTTGATCATCATCCACAAGACTCTTCTTTTCAACAAAAGCCTTGATCATTTGCATCTTAACATGCCACATTGTTAATTCATGCCATACAATTGATTTCTATCAATATATAACCTCTAAGCTCAAACGTCTCAGATAAGGGTGTTAAGCAAGAGAATAAATTCTCTACCACTAAACAGATACATATTTAAAAGAAATCAGTCAACACATAACGAAATACAATGTTAGACATAATCCATTTACAATTTCGATCTGGGTCTGAACGAAACCGAAGGCATCTTATTCCTTGTCCCATATGTCCAATACAAGAGAGAGGTCCTCGCATATTCGGTTAATCTCCAAGTATATCTGGATGATCACCACTTATTGCCTCATCTTAGGTGTATAACCCAATCAAGACATTAGTAATCATCGAAACGATGTGAAGATCTCTGGTCTTCAACCACCGTCTTCAATTCTTCGACGTAGTTGTCGTATTAGTTATTCAGAATGGGTTGAACCCGGGCTTTCCAAATAACTCGTGTATCTTATAATCAAGTGCTATATAAACACATCATACGCCTCATTCCAATCCTGAATATTCTTTTATTCAAATCTTCATGGAAATCATTTCAAAAGATTTTTAATATATTTTCTCAACTCAAACCAAATTAAGGTTTATCAACTAGTCGGGATTAGCGATCCTTAGTGAAGTAATCATTTATTTTATTATCCCAATCCCAACCTATTCATCCTATAGAGCAAAACTGGTGGTACTCCATATCTAGTACCCACGGTGTTATCGATAAAATTAATTACCATTTCACGTTTCAAATCTAGTTAAAGATTTAACTATCGCTTGGAGTAAAACCGGTGATACTCCATATCTCGATCATTTCTTGAATTCGGTAAATTTAATTACTTCATTCCCATTTCAATCTAATTAAATATTCATTAAAACTCCCTTTAATTTTCATCTCACAAATCATTACTTAATGATTTTTCATCTTTGGGAAATCTATCTTGTCTTTCC